>OZ012735.1:704910662-705370662 GCA_963859935.3 Lathyrus sativus | reverse complement strand
AAACCTAGGTCAAGAGTTGGAAAATATATTTCAATCATAAAGCAACACAAAGATTTATAAATAAAGTAAGGTTTTCACCATATATTCATCATCAAAGAGTTTACAAATGAAGATCATCCATATACATACAAAGCTTAATGATCACCTACACCTAACCTTGACAAAATGAAGAACTTAGCTACTCATTTTCATGGTATCTTGCACAAGAAGTTTCGGAAGAAGGTTGATGAACTTCCGAGTCAAAGAATCCAACTTGGATGAGAATCCACCTTCTTTTTGTAGAATAATGTTAAGAGATGAAGAAATGAGAGATATTTTGGTTCTAGGGCACAAAAATCTCTTATAGAACAGAACTAGTAAAAAGTATGGTATGTTCTCAAAAAGTACACATTGCTACTTATAGAAAAAGTTGTTGTCCTGTCACGCTCGCGACCTTGCTCGCCTAGCGAGCTCACAGCGAACGCTCGCTACAGCCTCGCCTAGCGAACATGCTAGCGAGGAATGAGGATTTGATTCTGGAATGCTTCGCTACTTGCTCGCTAGGTGCTCGCCTAGAGAGTCCTTCGCCACCTTCCTCGCTGCCAGTGAATGATGCCAATTTGATTCTGCCCAAGTCTGGGAGTGTTTGCTAGCAGCTCGCTACGAGCTCGCCTAGCGAACAGCTCGCTGTAACACTCGCCAGATGTTCGCCTAGCGAACATGTTTTTGCTCTTGTTCTTTCTTGACTCCTATGTCATCTTTCTTGTGTCTTCAAATTCTACTCTTTCATGCTTAAATAATGCACAATAACACACAAATTAAAAGGACCAAGAGCATTTCACATAATGTTGCATATCAACAAAAGCAAGGCGGTTTTGAACACAAACTTGACAAAAAAGGAGCAAAAGATGCCCACTTTTGATAGCTCAAATAAGCACAATTGGGCATCTAACAACTCTCCCCAACTAGAGTCTTGCTTGCCCTCAAGCAAAGTATGTCTCTAAAAGAAAAAGAGGATTTTCTTAAAGAAAAAGATTTCTCCGAACTCGGATCAAATGGCTCAAAAACAAGAGAATCAACTAGATACAAGTCTCCAATGGTTAGAACAACACAATACACAAGAACTAAAATTTTATAGCAATGCAAAACATGTATCAATCAACAACAATGATATCCTGAATGAATCACCTTATCGCTCCTCTTCGAATAAGGATTGAAGAGATCACGCGTTTACAACTGCGGGTGCAATTTCTCTCTCCAACAAACAATGCCAAACTCAATTCAATTCATACAATGTCTAACAATTATAAATGAAAATGCGGAAGCACGAAGATCACTAAGGTCTTTTCCGGTTGTAGCTTGGTTAGGTTTACAAACAAGGGATATATCTAAGGCCATTGAAAACGAAGTTGCCGATGCAAAAGAGACATTCACTGTACAACTATTCACACATCTCAACTTCATTCAACTTGTTTCTCATTTGAAACCTTCACAACTCTTATTTCACAACTCAATTTTTTTCAATATTTTTCTTCCAAGCAAGCATTAATTTTTATTTTTTTCTTTTGATCATTTTTTTCTTTTTCACACCGTATTCACAAAACAAGTGTTTCTCTTTTTCTAATTTCTTTTCAATGCTTTCTTGGTTTTTCAAGAGTTGTGGCAAACTACCAACTTACAATTTCGTTCTCCCCAACTTATCTTCTACTTCCTTCATAAGTGAATGCTCTTTACTTTTTACGGCAAAAGAACAATAATAATTTTTTTTCAGGTTTTCAAGAAAAAGATTTTTGAAGTCTCGTTTTGTTTCAAGCTGAGATTCAACTGTTTAAGCTCAAAGGGGTTAACAAATACTCTCTGCTCACGAGTAGTTTGTATTTGGAACTGGTTGTGCTCGAAAGAAATAAGTGTCTTGATCATTTCTAATTGCTTCCACAAATTCACAATAATAAAAGACAAAGCATGAATTAAGAGAATCAACACATTTTATTAGAATCCAACATTTATTTGTACAACGGAGGTTTCCTTACAATTTGTGGTTTTAAGTCCTAAGTGAATCATTCATTCAATTATGTTGCAAAAAGAACAACATTCAATTACAACAAGAATAAAGTTCTTTATGCATTCTAGAGTTCTAACCGAAGGTAACCATGTACCTTAGCCTTATTCGCTTGTTTATTTTTATCATTGCCATCCAAGCTCGGATGCACCTTCATTGGATACTTCTTTCAGAGAGCAACCAATCTAGAAGGTTTTGACACCCAACAAGCACAAAAATTATTAAACAGAATAATTAAACAAAACACAATAATTTTAAACAAAACATTAAACATAAAAATAAAAATAATGTGCGTGGGGGACAAAACACCCCAAAAAGTACAACCCAAAACATCAAAAAACAAAATAAAATATCCTGAAAACAAAACAAAGCACTAAAAATAGATAAAGATAAAAACTTAGTCCTCTTCGGACTCATACTCCTCATCATCGGAACCATCATTATTAAAATTTTCCTCGCCCTCAACATCATCATCACCATCGTCATCAGCACCAACATCAGCATCATCACCAACAGGACCACTAGCACCCGCCCCCTCTCCAAAAATAGGCCTGTCCACAAGCCAGTTCGCGTGCTGCATAAACTGCTCACGCGTCATCATAGGACGCTCAACGGAGGGGTCACGGATATGAAGCTGCAGTACCTGTATAGAATCGTGAATATCCACCATAGCTCGCTGTGTTGCCGCCATCCAATCCCAGTTGTAGTTACACACTGCCTGCTGAAAAGGGTCGAACCCTTGAGAAAAAGCGCTGGGACCATCAGTAGTCCCGGTACTTGCAGTTGCACCACTTCTGTAGTTCTTTGGCCTACAATACTTATCCACATATTTGTCATCAATAGCGGCCGGGATCTTCACCAAACTGCGGAATGGAAGCTTAATCCTTGACTGGGAGCATAAAGTCATAATGAGGCAAGAAAAAGCAAGGGGGCAATTAACTCGCGCCCCCGACTTTAGACCGCTATCAACAATTGACTTCAGCTCATTAGCAATAATCCGAGCCACATCAATCTGGACATTTGTGAGTATGCAATGGACAAGGTGTGCCACTGGGATCGGCACGGTCGATGTGTGGGATTTTGGCACAACGTTTTTCAGAACCAGAAGTAAAATCAGTTGAGCTATAGGAATCATGTCCTTCCTATGATACCTCATAGGATGTCCAGATTGGTTTAGCTCAACCGATTTACCCTATAGCAACAGGGCAGCGGAAATGTCATCTGTATCCCTGCGCAACCTTAGGTTTCTGGTGTATGTATCCAATTCATTTGCTCCCAGATGGAGCGGTTTGCCAAGCACTCGGTTAATGGAATCCCCGTCGAAAGTGACCTGACGGCCTAACACTCTTGTCGTCCATGTGAAACGCTCATCGTCGTTAGGCATCACGTTTGCATAGAACTCGCACAATATATCAATGTTGTAGCTCTCGAGTGGAGAAACCAGCCTGTCCCACCTTTTACTGTTAATCAAGCTTGCAAAAGTTCTATATTCACCTTGTGGGTCAATTATGAATCTCTTTTCAGGGAGTATCTTCCTTTTCTGTAACGCCACAAAACGGGCGGCTTGTTTTTCCCCGACGAACTTTTCGGTATTAAACTGAATCGGAACCTGACGGGAGGTGTTGACAACTTTTCGCTTTTTTCCATGACTACCCGAGGCCATCTGCACACAAACCACAGAAAACACCAACAAACAGCAGCAAAAGATTATCAGTCATCATAATTAAAAAGCAAGTTCTGTCTTGCTCGCTGGCTTACTCGCCTAGCGAGCTCATAGCGAATGCTCGCTACTGACTTGCCTAGCGAACAAGCTAGCGAGCGCTGCGAAAGTCCAAAATCAGCCACTTTTTTGCACCCAAACATCAAGAATCCCAAGTTTGTCCAGCACAATTCCAAAACTAATTGATATAACATGAAAGGCATTGTTCTTAGTACACATGCAAACCTAAAATTTCTCAATTCCCTAACTTGCAAAATTTAACCTAAATCCTAATTTTTCTACAATTTAAACAATAAAGAACAAAAGAGAGGAGAAAGATCAAACCTGATTGCAACAGAGAGATTGAGACACAAAAAATTAGGGTTTGCAAGAGAATAGAGAGGTAAGTTCTTGTGTAAAGTGAGAGTGCAATTGAAAGTGTGAGAGTGAGTCAGAGAACGTGAATGACTAAGTTGTAAAAGAAAAACAGATTTTGGGCCTACAAGAGTGGCCCACTAAATAACTTAAAATGCCAGATACGCGTATGCTCGCTTAGCGAACAACTAGCGAATGCTCGTTGCATGCTCACCTAGCGAACGTGCTAGCGAGCATGACAGAATTCCTCAAATTTCAGCGCAGCAGGCAAAGTTCAGTTTCAGCATGCTTCCACCTTATAGACACCAACAACACACAACCAAAACAGCAAATACTTACAATGTTGAGGTGCCTCTCAACAAGCTCTTGTTTAACGTCGGATAAGCTCGACGGTCCAAGATGCTCACACCGGAACATCCAGAAGGAAGGCACAACTTTCTCGATCAACTAGACCGCCAAGATATATCTTTAAATGTTGGCCATTTACCGTCCAACTGTCTTTCTTTTCCATGTCTTCAATGACAACAACCCCAAAAGTTTTTACCTCTTTCACACGAAATGGCCTGGACCATTTTGACTTCAATTTTCCGGGAAACAGCCTCAACCTGGAATTAAACAATAATACCAACTGCCCGGGCACAAATTACTTTTTCCGGAGCTTCTTGTCATGATATTCTTTGACTTTTTCTTTATACAACCAACTTGAGTGATATGCGGCATCGCGCATCTCCTCCAACTCAAGCAGTTGTACCTTTCTTTTGTCACCGACTAACTCTTTATCAAAATTCAAAAATTTTAAGGCCCATAAGGCTTTGTGCTCCATTTCGACCGGCAAATGGCAAATTTTACCAAACACCAATTGAAATGGAGTTAGCCCAATTGGAGCTTTGTAACCGGTGCGGTACGCCCACAATGCTTCGTCCAATTTTTGCGACCATTCTTTTCTAGAATTAGACACGGTTTTTCAAGGATTCTCTTAATCTTGCGATTAGAGACCTTAGCTTGCCCGTTTGCTTGTGGGTGATATGGAGTCGCCACTCTATGTGTTACACCATAATGTTTTAAAACGTTTTTCAATGGTGCATTACAAAAGTGTGATCCTCCATCACTAATCAACACACGGGGGGTTCCGAAACGAGAAAAGATGTTTTTCTTTAAAAAATTTATTACCGTTTTAGAATCCGCCCGAGGTGAGGCAATCGCCTCAACCCACTTTGAAACATAATCAATCGCGACAAGCAAATATTCATTTCCAAAAGATGGTGGGAAAGGTCCAACAAAGTCGATACCCCAACAATCAAATATTTCAACCTCTTGAATGTTTTGTAGAGGCATCTCATCTCTCTTACCTATCCCGCCACTTATTTGGCAACTGTCACAACTTTACGCATGGGCATTTGCGTCTTTGAAAATAGTAGGCCAATAAAATCCTGATTGGAGGACTTTAATGGTCGTTCTTGCCCCATTAAAATGTCAGCCGTAAGGCGAGTTATGACAGTGCCAAAGAATACTTCGTGCTTCATCGCCGGTAACAAACCTTCTCAAAATGTTATCACCATCCAACTTAAACAAGTATGCGTCATCCCACACATAATACTTACAATCCGAAAGGAACTTCCTTTTTTGGTTCGGAGTTAGGTCGGGCAGCACCAAACCACTAGCCTTATGGTTCGCAAAGTTTGCAAACCACGGCCTAACTTGAACTCTAAAAAGTTTTTCATTGGGAAATACTTCTCGGATTTCCTTTTCAGAAGATGTAACCTCTACATTAACAAGGCGAGATAAATGATCTGCCACCAAATTTTCCGATCCTTTCTTGTCCTTAATTTCAACATCAAATTCTTGTAACAAGAGGATCTAATGGATGAGCCTTTGCTTCGAATCTGGTTTGGTGAGCAGATATTTAATCGCCGAGTGGTCGGTATACACAATCACTTTGGACCCAATAAGATAAGACCTAAACTTTTCAAGCGCATACACTATTGCAAGTAATTCTTTTTCGGTGGTGGCATAATTAATTTGCGCCTCATTTAGAACTTTACTTGCGTAGTGTATTGCATGAAATTTTTTTTCTTTTCTTTGGCCTAATACCGCTCCAATTGCATAGTCGCTAGCATCGCACATGAGCTCAAAATTTAAATTCCAATTCGGAGCGACTATAATTGGAGCGGTAACCAGTTTTCCCTTCAAAATTTTAAAAGCATGTAAACAATCTTCGGTTAAGAGAAATACCTGGTCCTTAGCGAGAAAATTACTCAAAGGCCTAGCTACCTTTGAGAAGTCTTTGATAAATCGCCGATAGAAACCGACATGCCCAAGAAAGCTTCGGATTCCCTTCATATTTACCGGAGGAGGCAACTTCGCAATCACGTCAATTTTTGCTCGATCAACTTCAAGCCCTTTTGAAGAGACTTTATGTCCGAGCACTATCCCCTCGGTCACCATGAAGTGGCATTTCTCCCAATTAAGAGCGACATTTATTTTCACACACCTTTCCAGCATCGTTTCCAGATTATCCAAGCATAAACCAAAAGAACTTCCAAACACGGAGAAGTCGTCCATGAACACTTCCATCGTTTTCTCGATCAAGTCAGCAAATATAGCTTGCACACATCGTTGGAAAGTCGTTAGTGAGTTGCATAACTCAAAGGGTATTTTTTTGTATGCGAAAATTCCAAACGGACATGTAAAATTCGTCTTTTCGTGATGGGCCGGGTCAACCGCAATTTGGTTATACCGAGAATAGCCATCAAGGAAACAATAGTATTTTTGCCCCGAAAGTCTTTCCAACATTTGGTCCATGAACGGAAGTGGAAAGTGATCTTTTCGAGTTGCGGTATTCAACCGCCTATAATCAATACACATTCTCCACCCCGTTGCCACCTTCATCGGGATCAATTCATCTTTTTCATTTCGAATGACGGTAACGCCAGCCTTTTTTGGAACCACATGCACGAGACTCACCCAAGGGCTATCCGAAATTGGGTAAATCATTCCCGCATCCAACAATTTTACAACCTCTTTCCTAACAACCTCCTTCATAGTAGGATTTAAGCGGCGTTGAGGTTGAGCTACCGACTTAAAATCCTCTTCCATTAAAATCTTGTGCATGCAATAAGAAGGACTAACTCCTTTGAGATCGGAAAGAGTCCATCCCATTGCTTCTTTATTCTTTTTCAACACATGGATTAAACTGGATTCTTCATTTTTAGACAAAAGGTTGCTTATGATAACCGGCTTTTCTTCGGTTTCATCTAGGAATGCATACTTCAAGTTAGAAGGTAGCATTTTCAATTCAATTGGTGGTTTTTCTTCATGGACCTCCTTTTTTAACACTTCCTCTTCGACTTCCCATGGTTGCAACTCTTTAAGACTATCAAGTTCTCTTAGACATTCATCAAGAGCTTGCTCTTCTTCAATTGTAAAAACTTCAAAAGAGTCATCAAGAGCTAATTCCATTGGAGATGTCACATGAATGTGCTTAGAAACTTCCAAAGTTGCTTCTTCAATCACATCAATTCGGAAACTATCATGATTATCTTTTTAATGCTTCATAGCTTCGAAAAGATCAAAAGTGACTTCTTCATTTTGTACCCTCACTTTCATTAACTTGTCGTCCACGTCAATCATCATTTGCGCGGTTTTCATGAAAGGTCGGCCTAGAATTAGCGGAGCATCATCATCCTCTTCCATATCAATCACAATGAAATCAACTGGGAAGAAGAATTTGTCAACTTTAATTAATACGTCTTGAGCTAACCCATGAGGATGGGTAGTCGACTTATCAGCCAATTGCAACGTCATCCGGATGGCTTTCATTTCAATGTTGCCAAGCCTTTTCACAATATACAAAGGTATTAAATTAATGCTTGACCCCAAATCAATTATCCATTTTCTGACATATACATCACCGATAGTAACCGGCAAAGTAAGTCTTCTCGGGTCAACCTCTTTTCTCGGAAGAGTCTGTTGGATGATGGCACTAAAACTAGCATCAAGAACAATTGTTTCCGGTTTCGTGTACCTCCGCTTTTTAGTAAGTATGTCTTTCATGAACTTGGCATACTTAGGCATTTGCTCCAAGGCTTCGGCAAACGGAATATTCACTTGAAGTTGTTTGAAAATATCCATGAACCGGGCGTAATGTCGTTCATTCTCTCTCCTAGATGGAGCATGCGAATATGGAAGGTTTTGGATTGGAGTAGCGCCCACTACTTCCTTTCCTCTAGAAGCTCTAGGATTCCTCTCTCTTTTCTTTTTAACTTCCTCCACCTTCTTTTCATCACTCTTATTTTTTTCTACTACTACACTTTCTTTATTTTCAACTTTAACCATTTTTTCATTCTTTTTAACTTCTTCCTCGCTCTCCTCCTCAACTTCACCATCAATTCTATCATCAATTTTTTTCTCCTCATCTTTTCTCTCATCCTTTCTTTTTTCACTCTCATCTCTTTTTTTACTCTCACTAACCAACTCCCCTCCACTTCTCGTCGTTATCGCTTTACAATGCTCCTTTGGATTTGTTTGCGTGTTCGCCAAAAAAGAAGGTCCGGATTATTGTTCCGCTAGTTGCTTAGCGAGTTGAGCGACTTGAGTTTCAAGATTTTTTATTGCTGCATCGTTGCTCTTTTGATTAGCCATCGACAATTGCATGAATTGTATCAATGTCTCTTCTAACTTTGAAGTTACGACCGGTGGTTGTTGAGGTTGATAAGGATTTTGACGACTAGAATTACCACCCCCATAACCTTGGTTATGGTGATAGTTACTCCTTGGTTGGTACCCTTGATTTGGTTTATAGTGTTGTTGTTGTTGGTTTTGAGGATGTTGTTGATATGGTTGTTGTTGTTGTTGCCTCGGTTGGTAGTCTCATTGATTCGCCATGTAATTTACCTCTTCGAACCCGGGAGGTGGACAAAATCCAGTATCATGTTCACCCTTACAAAGCTCACAACAAGCTATTTGTTTAGTTTTTGAAGGCTATTTCAACTCTTTTATTTGTTGAGTTAAGAGTTCCACTTGTTGTGGAATGAGTTTATTTTGTGCAAGGATAGCATCATTTGTCCCAAGTTCAAGAACTCCCGGTTTCTTCAAAGTGTTTCCTCTACTTTGACTTTGAAGGTCATTTAGAGCCATACGGTTGATGATATTCGTAGCTTCATCGGCGCTTTTAGACAACAAAGAACCACCCGCAGTGGCATCTAATAAAGTCTTACAATTTGGTTGAAGGCCGTTTTTGAAAATGTGGATTTGCGTCAATTCATTAAAACCATGACCTTTGCACTTTCGAAGCATAGATTTAAATCTTTCCCATGCCTCGTTCAATGACTCGTTGGCTCCTTGAGAAAACACAGAAATAGCCGTTTTGGATTCCATGAACCGGTTGTGGGAGAAAAATCTTTCAATGAACTTCTCTTCCAACACGTTCCAATCCGTCATGACTGCCGGTGTTTGATCCAAGTACCAATCTTTGGCTTTGCCGAGCAAAGCATGAGGAAAATATATTTTGAACAACGATAGCTCTTGAGCTTGATCAACTCCGACTGCCAATGCTATCTCATAAAATTTGGTGAGAAAAGCAAAGGGGTCTTCATGGTTCATTCCAGTGAATAGACTTTCATATAGCAAATTAAGAGTTCCCGTCTTCATCTCGGCTTGCCTTCCCGTGTGGTTGGCAAACTGAGCAGTGTTTCTTGGACTGTTTATACATGGTGTGGAAACGGGCGATGGTGGTGGTGGTGGATCCATGATAGGTATGAAAGGTGGTGGTGGTGTTGTACAAGAACCTTCTCCTTGTTCTTGTCGTTGTCTAGCCTGTTGCCTCCTCCGTCTTGTTCTACTATTTAGTCTCCTTGCGGTTCTTTCGATCTCGGGATCAAAAAGAATTTGGTCCTCAGGAATCTGTCCTCGCATAAAACGAAAGCTGCACACTAAACCAAACAAATTAACAAGCACAAGTAAAAAATTCAAGAGTTAAAAATTCAACAACTATTGCGATGCCCACAATATCAATTCAAATTCCCCGGCAACGGTGCCATTTTGTTAGAACAGTGGTAAAGTATCAGGTTTTTGTTATCGTCTCCATAGGGAATCTGAGATATTGCCGTCGTTCGATAGTTGTTAAATTCTTAACTTTATAGTAACAAAAGGGTTTTGGTTTTTAGTCACGGTAGCTTGCATAAAAAGTAATAAATTGCGGTAAAAGATTGGTTTTACGATTTAATAAAGATTGTCAAAGTTAGGGTTCGGTAATCACTTTGCTTGTATATGTTCGATCAACAATACTCATAAACTCCTTTAGATGATAAACACATTCACAACATCCTCCCAATTTGATTATTTCTAACTCACATTGTGATTTTTCCCATTTTGATCCATTGTTGATTTCTCACACAATCTATCAAAATGGAAACATTTAGGTTTAACATTTTCATGAACAACCACATTCAAAACTATTTCTAGCTTAAGAAAATAGATGGGTGAAAACCTAGGTCAAGAGTTGGAAAATATCTTTCAATCATAAACCAACACAAAGAGTTATAAATAAAGCAAGGTTTTCATCGTATATTCATCATCAAAGAGTTTACAAATGAAGATCATCCATATACATACAAAGCTTAATGATCACCTACATCTAACCTTGACAAAATGAAGAACTTAGCTACTCATTTTCATGGTATCTTGCACAAGAACTTTCGGAAGAAGGTTGATGAACATCCGAGTCGAAGAATCCAACTTGGATGAGAATCCACCTTCTTTTTGTAGAATAATGTTAAGAGATGAATAAATGAGAGATATTTTGGTTCTAGGGCACAAAAATCTCTTATAGAACAGAACTAGTAAAAAGTATGGTATGTTCTCAAAAATTACACATTTCTACTTATAGAAAAAGTTGTTGTCCTGTCACGCTCGCGACCTTGCTCGCCTAGCGAGCTCACACCGAACGCTCGCTACAGCCTCGCCTAGCGAACATGCTAGCGAGGAATGAGGATTTGATTCTGGAATGATTCGCTACTTGCTCGCTAGGTGCTCGCCTAGAGAGTCCTTCGCCACCTTCCTCGCTGCCAGTGAATGATGCCAATTTGATTATGCCCAAGTATGGGAGTGTTTGCTAGCAGCTCGCTATGAGCTCGCCTAGCGAACAGCTCGCTGCAACACTCGCCAGATGTTCACGTAGAAAACATGTTTTTGCTCTTGTTCTTTCTTGATTCCTTTGTCATCTTTCTTGTGTCTTCAAATTCTACTCTTTCATGCTTAAGTATTGCACAATGACACACAAATTAAAAGTACCAAGAGCATTTCACATAATGTTGCATATCAACATAAGCAAGGCGGTTTTGAACACAAACTTGACAAAAAAGGAGCGAAAGATGCCCACTTTTGATAGCTCAAATAAGCACAATTGGGCATCTAACAAGTGTTCTCTAAATACTTTACCCCTCGGTTACCCGCACAACCAAGGTAATAAAAAAATTTAAAAATTAAAAGGTGCTAAAATGCAATTGCTGGGACTATGAGGCATGTGTACCTTGAATACATTTCCTCTGTGTTTCTAGCTCAATCTGGGGAATGTGTGGTATTTAAAAAAATATGACGTGTCTATGATTTACACCTTGATTTTTTGTTGTCTAAGGTGAAGTTTTTTTCATATAATGTAGTATCTATAGTTGTGATGTGAGTTCACATATATGGAGAGGTTAAGAGAGAAAAATAAGGGACAAAAATTGTTGAGGATGTAGATCAATGTAGTGAATCCAGTGATGAATCTATCAAGGGTATACACTTTGAAAAAAAATGAAGAAGAGAAAATGCATGAATTTGATGAAGACTTTGATGGAGGTTTTAGTTTTGGTTTTGATGAAGGTTATCCTAGAAGAGAGAATATTGATGGTGCTGCCACAAGTGAACCACCAAACCATATATTTATCATAGAAGAGATTGGTACGAAACACATCATAGAAGAAAACTACATGATTGATGAATTTGGTAATGGGATAGATGAAGATAGTTGTGAGGACAACCATTGATTGATTAGGATTAAAGAAGAAATAAAAATTACAAACAATTTCACATTCAAGATTGGGATGTAATTTTTCTCTCTAAATTAATTCAAGAAGGTTATACTAGAGCACAATGTCTTGAATGGTAAGGAGGGAAGATTTTCCAAAAATAATGCAAAGAGGTTTAAAATTGTTTGTATGAACAATAAGCATTGTAACTACAATGTTCTATACAGTGGAATTTTAAGAACTAAGACATATAGGGTCATGATATTGTTTCACAAACACAAATGTGGAAGATAGTTCTTCAGTAAAAATTTCAAGGCTCATTGGGTTGCTAAAATGATTATAGATAAGTTGGAGAACAATAAAAATGAAGTTAAATGAAGTGGTGTCAGATATAAGGATGAGGTTTGTAAATGCGATCATTGGTTATAGGGCTTTGGAAGATAGGAAGCTTTCTAGACGAATTGTTGAAGGTGACTTAAGTAAGTATTATAGTTTATTATGGTCATATGGTGCTGAGTTTAGGAAGGTTTCACCCGAAAACGGTTTCAAGTTAAAGATTGGCAGTCCAGTCCAACTTGATTCATTTTTTATCAGCAAAAGGTATGTCTTGTGGTCCTTGTTTATTATTTCATTTGTCATTTTAGTTTATTAAACAACTGTGTTATTTTTTGTAGGGACTTCTGCAAGTTTTTAACGAGAAGTACCCTTGACATGAATACATGCTTTGTCTTAGGCATTCATATGTTAACTTCATGTAGACGTTTGAAGGAGGTACATTGTTTAGAGATCTCATGATAGCTGCAACAAAGGCAACCTATTATGAACCACTTGAAGCTAAGATGATGCATATTAAAGAGGTGAGTTTAGAGGCTTATGAATGGTTAAATGTTATTTCTCAAACATAAATGGTGTAAGAATGTCTTTCCCTTCTACTGTAAGTGTGATGGTCTAATGAAAATTTTAGTGAATCATTCAATGTAACTATTTTTCTACAAAAGATTGGATGAGGAATTACCTTATTAGTAGGTTTGTCACACTTAAGAAAAAAGTGTAAAAGTATAAGGGAGGTATAATATCTAAACGACTTAGGAGATTAGATAGAAAAAATGCAAGTTATTTTGCAACATTTACAGGGAGATTAACATTTCAAGTAACACATGTCTTGTTTACTAATAACTTCGTTGTTAATTTTGCAAAGCGCACATGTTCATGTAACTTTTGGGACTTGTTGGGATACCATGTAGGAATGATGTTGTTGTAATCCATAGGAATGTTGATGTTCTCATAAAGTATGTGCATAGTAGTGCTATCATAAGAGTACTTATGTAAAATGCTATAATTAGATAATCACACCCTTAAATAGAAAAAAAAATGACCCAAGACCACTGATCCTGTGATATTGATTCCTATGTTAAAACATGGTCCAGGAAGGCTAAAGAAACTCCGTAGGAGGGAACCAAATGAGGAAAACCAAACCAAATGGAAAATATCTAACACAAGTCACAAGTTCCAAAAGTTCTCAAAGTGTGGGAAAAATAGTAGGACATGCAAAAAGGACAAATAACTTTCAATTGTCCCTGGTGATAATATGACATTTGTTGAACTACCTACACAAGCAAGCTAAACTACTAATGTTCAAACTACAAAGAGACCAAACTACACAGGAAATGCAACCAATGCAACAGAAAATGCAGCCAACATAATAGCAAATGAGGCCAACACTAAAGGAAATGAGGCTAGCAGTGTAGAAAATATGGCCAAACACTAAATCAATTAATGCCAACACTAAAGGAACTATTGAACAAGACATTGACTTGAGAAGGTTTTATGGAATAAGCCCTAATACTTTAGCAGCATTATTGAATGATGAAGACTTTGAAAATGATGTCATTGTTCGCTGTGTTTTCTGGCGAACAACCTCTGGTTAACCAATTTCTTCAGAAAGTTGGGTTACTTGCAGGACCAACCATACAAGTCCTAAGATACATGTGCATTTGGTTCTGTCGAAATACTCTTAGACTTTTGGTGACTAATTTGTGGTTTGTTTTATCAATGTTGTCAAAGTATTAAGGACTTTGATTTTGCAAGTAACGAAAGTTTGAACTTAAAGATGAAATAAAGTTAGAAGTTTAAACAAGAACAAAAAGATGTCGGAAGGCTAAAAACTTGCAGAAAAGTAAATGAAATGTAAAATGACATGAACTTGAAGAATAAACAAGTAATGAACTTGAAGAATAAACAAGTAATTTAAAATGACTTTGAAAATATAACTGGTGTTTAAACGTACATTGTTCCAAATACTAGACTCATTTTCTCTCACACTGGGTACTTAGAGCTTTTACAGGAATTTTGTACAAATTTTCACACACACATTCTAACCACAAACTATCCTATTTATACATAAACAAAATAACTGCTTAGAACGGAAAAACTATAACTAAACGACAAGTGTCAGCCTGCATGTAAATTTCTTCTCTGAAACCTCCATGTGTCCAACTGCCAAAGGTTACAACCTTTTGAAATTTGAATCTCTTCCTTGGTGACGAAACCTTGTAACTCCTCAAAACTGTCGAAACCCTTTTAAAGGAGAAAAACTCTTCAGCACTTGCCAAACCTTATCTTTTTTTAACAAACTTCTTCTGTCGAAGCCCTCAGTCACAAACTCTCCAAACTATTCTGCCAGAACATTATATCTATTTCTGTCGAAACAATGAAACTTTAAAAACCTTGTCAGCAATTCTTGGATTCTCCTCCTGATGCTATCCTTCGACAAAGATGACCTTAAAGCCTGAATTTTAATCTTGTCGAAATTATGGTCTTGTCGAAATTATGGGTTTACAAATTGCCCCCCAGCAAAGATATTTTCGACTATCAAAGGAGAAATGTCTTTTGCTGTCGAAGTGATCTTTGACTTCCAGTTGCATTTATTGTGAAATGACCCTTTTTTTTTTTTTTTTTTTTTTTTTTTATTGAGTCCCAAGGAAACACAATGATTTTCACTTTATGAAACGTCACATCTAGCCCACGTTTCACACAATCTCCCATGACCCTATATTGTAGGTAAATCATGGCTCACTACCAACCGCCACTTTCAATCTCCACCAATGGATTAACATGCATGTTTTCCCTTTTCCCAACTGAAAAAATCTTTTCATTTTCTTCTTTTTTTTTTTTTTTAACTCTATAAATACCACTTTCAATAACATTTCACACTTTCCATTCTCTCTAATCTTCTCTTACCCAAGCGTGAAAACTCCATTTCCAAGTCTTTCAGAGCTCTTGTTTCTTCACCATCTTCAACAAATCAATGGCTCCTCCCAAGACTACCACTGGACAGAGTGCAAAGAAGACAAAGAAAACCAAGGATCTTCCTCCTGCTCACGTATTATCTGGGCCTACCCAAACTCAGCATCAGCAGTACTTCCCAGAACCCCCAAACGAAAGGGAAAAGGCAAGCATTTACAGGTCACAGGTAATAATTCCTATCTCTGTTTCTGGAATCCATCATGCTATGTTAGGCCCCATTTTTGATCCTACTGTGGACCCTAAGCGTTTAAAAGAATTTTACCCTTGCTATTCTGCTTCCAAACCCATAGCTGCTAATAAAAACCCTAAACCTGTCGAAACCTCATCAAAAGAACCTGAAGTCCTTATGGCTTCGACAGAGATAGATCTGTCTTATCTAAATCAAAATAGGATTTTTAGGAGTCCCCCTTTGACAAAGGATCCCTCTGAGTACCAAACATGGTTAACTAGGGTTGAAAAAGCCAAAGAAAAATTTTGGAAGAAAACTGGAATTTATAACTTAATCCAGTTGTCGAAAGAAGGTCCCCGTTACTGCCAAAACATGCTGTTGGCCTCCTTGTACTTTTGGGATAGTACTTACAACACTTTCCACTTACCCTGTGGAATGATGACTCCCACCCTATTCGACATAGCAGCCATGACTGGCCTTAGTCCTTTAGGGGAAATATTTAACCCTGAACATCTGAACAAGGATCCCATAGGCTTCGACACCAAGCATGCTGGGTATTCTGTTTTCATAGCCCATCACCAAGGTGAAAGCCATGAAGAAGTCTCTGATGAAGAGCACATTGCCTTTCTCAGCCTATGGTTGTCCAAATTTGTCTTTTGTACAAGGTCCCTTCAGGTGGCTAGAAGTTTCATCATTATGGCTAATCAGCTTCATAATGGAGTTGCATTCTGCCTGAGTGAGTTGCTTCTAGCAAACCTTTATGAATCTCTAAGTGAGAGTGTCAGCAATCTCAAATCCCTCAAAGAAAAGGGTAACATCAGTCTCACAGGCCCCTTTTGGCTTCTACAACTATGGCTGAATGCCACTTTTGAAAACTTCATCCCTAACAAAATGCCTGTTGTCGAAGAAACAGTCAAAGAAAGGCGTGTCGAATGGCCTAGGCTGGTTCAACTGACCCCCACTGATGAGAATGTAAGCCTTCAACAAGCATTTACTGGCTACATCATGATTTTCGCCAAACGCTATAAATTTTCTCCTTCAATGGCACCCTTCGCCAATAGACAAGTAGGTCCAAGATGGTTCACCAGAAGACTCCCAGTGGAGGACCAGAAAGATGAAGACTCTTACATCTCCATTTGGGAAGCTTTTCTTATGCCCAGACACTTCTTTTCTCATCATAGCCTCAACAATACAAAGGTATCTCTCATTGTATATCAACCCAATCTGGTAGCCAGGCAGTTTGGATTAATCCAGACGAAGACAAAGCCCATCTACCACAAGAAAGGTGCTATCATTTTCTACAACTCATTTCACCATTTCGACAAGAGCTTAGAACTGTACAACAAATATTTCGACCCAACTCTGGAGGTCTATCCCACCATCTTTATACCAAACTTCCTCTGCACTGAGGAGTTCGACGTCTGGTGGAAGGAATACTACATCAACAAATTTTTCGACGTAGCAACTTTCACTGCTCTTCTGACAAATGCTTTTACCCTTGTGCAGGACAAGAAGAAAAAAGGTACAGACCAACATATAAAAGAAATTCAAAAGTTTCAAAAGTATTTTGAAACTATTTACAGGCCTGATGATCTTCGTCGAACCATAGCTGAAGCAGCAAGATCTTTAAAATTCAAACTCACAGAGAAATTAAACCAATTGTGGTTTCCTTCATCCCTTCCACCACATGCACATTACGACTTTGCATTCACAACCTTTCCTCCAAAATTCCCTCCACTTCCTTCTGCAGAATTTGGAGTGGCCTTGTGTCCTCCATTTCCAGATTGGTTTGTATGTGGATCAGACTTAAAACTGCTTCGTGAAAGAAACAAAAAACCTGCCCAACGCGTGGTTGCGACGAAGTATCATCTGCACAACTTCACTGGGCACCTTCATATTGGGATTGAACACGTTACTATAGACGAACCCATTCTTGAAGGTGTCGAAGAGACTATATTTTTCTTTTCGTTTCTAACTCCTTTTATTACTATATCAATGTTCATGCAACTTTTCTTTTTCAGCTGTTAGAATTGTCAGGAAGACTACTGGCGAAGGAACTTCTTCAAAAACAGTCGAAAAAACCCCTTCAACAACAAAAAAGGTTTCGACACAAACAGAACATCCCTCCTTATTTGTATACTTCATATTTTCTTATACTAAACACTTCTTCTCTTTCTCTTATAGGTAACTCGTACCCCAGCAAAGAAAAGGAAAACAGAAGAAAAAGAAACAAGCGTCGAAGAATCCGAGGACGAATCCCCTGAACCCCAGCCTTTGAAAAGAAACAAAGGTTTAAAAATTAAAACAGTGGCGTCCCAAAGATCTCTGGTCCAAAGACGAACCCCACCTGCCAGTCCAGTCAACAAAGTTCCTTCAAGGAGCGAAAGAAGTGGGGACTCAAGTGCCCATACTGAAATTCCTCAGGTAATCATTTCGACAATCACCAATCCAGCCTTGACTGAATGTATCTTTATCTTCAAGTTCTTCTTTTGTGTTTTTTGCTTGTAGGTTGTTATTGATGTCGAAGAGACCTCTGCAATCCAAGAAGAGCATGCTCCCTCTAATTCTGAGAGGACTCTGGCTGAAAGACTCCGGGATGATGCCACTCCAGATGCAGGGATCCATGGGCCTCAAACCTTGGATGAATTCGACCTTAGTGACTCTGAGTCTTCCGACAACAACTCTCCCTTTCGACCAGACCCCACTGCCGAAAAAATTATTTCAGATCAAGATGTACCACTTCCAACAACCGCTGCTATACCAAACACTGACGCAAATGCCACTGCTCAGGATGTACAAACTCCAGATCCAACTAACACCACCATGGCTAACAAAGACAATGTCGAAGAAGAGGTTATTCTGTCGAATCAGCCAGAAGTTAACTTGAGCATTGGAGGAACCTCTCAACACATTCCCTCTTCATCAAAGGCTCCTGTCGAAACCTCTTTGGGCACTGCTTCGACGAGTTTATCTCATGAAGAAATTGAGAGTTTGAAGGCTAGAAAACCCTTTGAATACTTAAAAGCTTTGCTCGACACCAAGTATAACTTCCACGATTCCTCTGCCAGTGGTTCGACAGCTTCAGGGGCCACTTCCGACCTTCAACCAATCAATGTCATCATGGATGAGATCAAGGCAAGGATCCTTGGAGTTGACCTGTTTGAAGTCTTGGCTGAGAATACTTCTGCTCAATATGATCTGAAGAAGCTCCTAAAAAGTGCCAACTTGCTGGAGGCTTCGACTGAGGAAAGCCATCTGGTGATGGATTTGATATCTTTGATTGATTCTGCCAGCGCTGATCTGGTTCGACAAAAAGAATTCTCCCAAAAGATCACAGCCAAGTCTGAGGAGCAAGTTTCAGCATGGAACACAGTGGCTTCTTCGACAGAAAGGATTTCAGAGCTGAATAAGCTTTCTGACGAATACACCAAAGCTGCTGCTGATTGTGAAAGCAATATTCAAGCCTACCAAGCCCAAATTGCTGATCTCCAAAGAAAAATCCTCCAAGAAAAAGAACGCCAGGCCTCTCTTCAAAAACCAAATCAGGAAGCAATAGACAGTGAACTCCAGAAGGGGCTACAACATGCAGAAACAGCCCAGCGACTTCACAGGGAGCTTGACGAAATGACTGTCAGCAAAAGCCTTTGTGAGCGTCGAATTCAACTCCAAAAGAAAAAATTCGACGAGCTCAAAACCACATTCCTTCGACAGTGATTTTGTAATAGGACTTAGGAATTTTACTTGTTTTGGGATATTTTCTTTTAGCACTTTTTATATGTAATGCTATTTTACGCCATTTGTTTGGCGAAGACAAGTTTCCTTTGTAATTTAGTTTGTTCTTATTTTTATCTCGTGCAGTGTTGGTTTATACTTTTTTAAGTATTTCCCATTTATTTTCATCACTCTTCTATCTTTTTCTATTTCTTCGACTTCGTATGCACCATTGGAAAAAACTCTTAAAATTTTGAAAGGTCCTTCCCACTTAGGGGACCATTTTCCCATCACTCTGTCTTTCTTCTCCATGGGCAAGATCACTTTCCAGACTAAATCATTTACTAAAAAGGCTTTGAATTTTACTTTTTTGTTATAAAACTTTTCAACTCTCTCTTTCTGCCTTCTTATTAATTCTAAAGCACGCAACCTTTCTTCGTCTAAATCAACCAATTCATCCATCATCATACTCCAATAGATTTCAGATGGAATCTCATGATGTCTTTGAATTCGTATTGACTGTAAACAGATTTCGACAGGCAATACTGCATCATGTCCATAGGTTAATTTAAATGGGGTGGAGTTAGTTGCTTCCTTAGGAGAGGTTCGACAAGCCCAAAGGATTCGATCCAGGGTCTTATGCCAATTTCTGGGTTTTTTACCCACATGTTTCTTTATCAGGTTTATCACCACTTTGTTGGCTGCTTCGACCTGGCCATTTGCTTGGGCATAATAAGGTGTCGAAGTCAACAACTTAAAACCTGTCTCTCTTGCAAATGCTTGCATATTTCTGCCAGTAAACACAGATCCTTGATCAGTGGTTATAGTCTCTGGTATTCCAAATCTATACACTATGTGTTTCTGGATGAAATCTATGACTGCTTCCTGATCTACATTTGTCAAAGGTATGGCTTCAATCCATTTAGTGACATAGTCTACTCCTACTAAAATGTACTTCTGCCCTTTTGAAGAAGCTGGTCGAATCTCACCAATCAAATCTAAAGCCCAACCTCTGAATGGCCAAGGCTTTATAATAGAATGTAACTCACTTGCTGGCACATGAGGTATGCCTGCATGGATTTGACATTGCTGACAACCCTTTGCGAATTCGACACAATCTTTCAACATGGTTGGCCAATACATTCCTTGTCGAAATAATAGCCATTTCATTTTATGTCCTGCTTGGTGGGCACCACATGCACCACTGTGTACATTCGACAAAGCTATGTATGCTTCAGTCTCTCCAAGGCATTTTAGTAGAACTCCTTCTGCAGTCTTTTTAAACAGTTCATTTCCAAAGAGCACATAACTTAAGGCTCTGTACTTTATCTTCCTTTCGACTGTTTGATTTGGATTTTGCAAATAATCTTTAATGGGTTTTCTCCAATCTCCATCCTCTAGATTACCCACATTGAAAATCTCAAAGTTTTCTTGATCACCATATCCCAATCTTATTGTGTCCAAATCAGATGGGGACAGCTTAGTAGATAAAACTTTTCCTCTCACTTCGACAAACTTCAACAGATTTTCTTTCGACACTTTATACCCTGAAGCCAGCTGGGCCAAGTCGTTTGCTTCCTGATTTTCTAATCTGGGGATGTGTCTAAAAACTACACTGTCGAATCTCTTGAGGAGTCTGTTGGCTATCACAAAGTACATGATCAAATTTTCTTTGACACATTTGTACTCTTTCGTCAATTGTTTTATCACCAATTCAGAGTCACCCATTATTTCGACCTCTGTTGCCCCCAGTTCCAACAAGATTTCAAGTCCAACAATTAAGGCTTCATATTCTGCCTCATTGTTTGAACAGAATCCTTCTATTTTGTACTTGAACTTTGTTGGAACTTTATTGGGAGAAATAATTAACACCCCAACACCTGTTCCATTTTTATGACTGGAACCATCAAAATATAACCTCCAAGGCTCTTTTCCGACATAATTTGTCTCCTCTCCAAGTATGGAGTGGTCAGCTATAAAGTCAGCAACTACTTGCCCTTTAACAGCTTTTAGAGGCATATATTTTAAAGAATATTCAGTTAAGGCTAAAGCCCATTTTCCAATTCGACTATGTAAAATAGACTTAGACAACATATGCTTTATTACGTCGAAATGAGAAGATATATGTACATCGACGGGTTTTATATAATGCTTTAATTTCATACAAGAGAAATATACACATAAACATAATTTCTCTATCATGCTATACCTAGTTTCAGCATCATTCAAGACCCTGCTGAGATAGTAAATGGCTCTTTCGACGCCATGTTCATCTTCTTGACAAAGCATACTTCCTAATGTTCTGTCAGATGCTGATATGTAGAGCCTCATGCTTCTTTTTCGGCAAGGAGATATTAGGACTGGGGGATTTGCCAAATACTCCTTGATCTTGTCGAAAGCAGCTTGTTGCTCTTACCCCCAAGTGAAACCCTCTTTCTTCAGTCGAAGCAAGGGTGAGAAGGCCTGAGTCTTTCCACTAAGGTTGGAGATAAATCTTCTGAGGAAGTTGATTTTCCCTAGTAGAGACTGCAATTCCTTCTTTGTCGATGGCGCTTTTGCTTCCATTATTGCTTTAGCTTTGTTTTCATTGATTTCAATCCCCTTTTTGTGGACCACAAAGCCTAAGAAATCCCCAGCCTGCACACCAAAAGCACATTTAAGAGGATTCATTTTCAAACCAAACTTCCTCATCCTTTCAAAGGACTGTCGAAGATGGTTAATATGGTCGAAGCCTGAAGCAGATTTAATCACAATGTCATCTATATAAATTTGCATAAACGTTTCAATGAAATCGTGAAAAATAGAATTCATAGCCCTTTGGTAAGTAGCTCCAGCATTTTTCAAACCAAAGGGCATTACTACCCATTCATATGTTCCTATTGCTCCTGGACAACGAAAAGCTGTTTTTGGAACGTCTTCTTCAGCAATAAAAATCTGGTTATAACCAGAATAGCCATCAAGCATACTTAAATACTCATGGCCTGCTGCAGAATCTACTAGCATTTCTGCTACTGGCATAGGATACTCATCCTTAGGGGTGGCTGAGTTTAGATCTCTAAAATCAATACACACCCTTAGTGTGCCATTTTTCTTAATCACAGGAACAATATTAGCAATCCATTCGACATACCTTGTTGTACGGATGAATTTGCATTTTAGAAGTCTTTCGACCTCTTCTTTGATCTTCGACAGAATTTCGGGTGCAAAGCGTCTGGGGGTCTGTTTTATTGGCTTCTTCCCTTCCAGAATTGGCAACTTCAATTCCACCAAACTTCTGTCTAAACCAGGCATTTCGTCATAATCCCATGCGAAGCAGTCTTTAAACTCATTCAGCAGCTGGATTATTTCGATTCTGAGTTGAGGATTCAACTTGGCACTGATGTAAGTGGGCCTTTTCTCTGCCCCCAGTCCTAGATTAATCTCCTCTAAGGGATCCTGTGCCACCATTTTCATATTGGTGGAGGTTGGATCCTTTTCGAACCCCAAAGGTTCGTCATCATAAATGGCATCAAGTCTTTGGTTCTGCCATTCACCATTTGAGTCTTCTTCAAAACTCTGATTTGCATGTTGCTCCTCAATATTTTCTTGAGGGTGTTGTCCTTCGACAACCTGAGTGCTGGCTTCGACAGCCATATTTCTTACTTCAGCCTCAAGGGCCGCTTTGTGTTGTTTTTCGGCTATATAAGCCGAAATCCTTTCCATTGCTGAAACTTCAGTCATTTTCACTGAATTCACTTCCCCATCCAGTTGGGTTGACGTGGGCAGTTCCCCAAGTGTAATTTGTTTCCCCAATTATTTCTTTATCCCACTGGAAACCATGTGTAGGATGGAGGTACATGGAACAGTAAGCGTTGTCGGAAGCTGTCAGGTCGAAAGCCGCAGGATTGCATGGTGCTATATGGGCTAGGTTCTTGTCGAAGTTACGACTAGTGATATTGTTCACATCAGCTGTGAAGTAACTCTGATCTGCTTCAATGTTTTCGACAATCCCATCTGGCCTCCAGATTGCTATTCTTTGATGCATGGAGGATGGCACAGCCCCAATCCCATGGATCCATTCTCTTCCCAACAGCAAGTTGTAATTTGCTTTTGATGCTATCACCACAAACATTGTAGGCCTGGTGATGGATCCTACAGTCAAGTTCAATTGTATTACTCCCAGTGTTGTTCCCACTTTACCTTCATAGTTGGACAACACCATATTGTGAGGCTTAGTGTCGGAGTCATCTTTTCCAATTCTCCTTATCATGTAATGAGGAATTAAATTTACAGCTGCTCCGCCATCTATCAGAATTTTGTTGACACCTACACCTTCTACCTTTCCTTTTATGAAGAGAGGCTTTAAGTGAGCCTTCATTGCATCATCTGGCTTTTCGAAGAAGGCATTTTGCTCTTCGACACAGCCATTGTTCATTATGTAGTAGCATACAGGCTTCAAGCTTATGCTATCATCTATCATGTCATCCTCTTCGTCTTCGACTTCCATTATCCTGTCGAAGTCTCTGGGCAGTACAGAAACCACATTGCAAGTTACGTCGAAAGAAGCATCTGATTCTGAACCAAATTCATCTGTGACTTCTTCGTCCACTGGCATTCTATTGTTTGTTTTCTGCACCTCTGTGGTGTCACCAGATCTATTCTTCTGAATGATTTCTTTTTCTGCCAGGGGTATTCCCTTGTTCGTAATCTGCACACATTTGCTTGATTCAGCTTCCTTCTGCCCAACCTTTTGGTATTCTACAGTTTTCTTTTCAATTTTCTTCTGCCTTTGGAATCTTCTCCATTGGGATCTGGACATAGGATTCTTCCCTTTGTAGTTTTCAGAGACGTATTTTGGCTTTGCCTCCTTTTTAACTTCCATGGAAGGACCCCTGTTCACTTCAAAACTCTTCCATCTCTTCTGACCTTGGACATCCCTTATAGGCTGAACCCATTTATCATCATTTGGCCTGTTGGATGGTTTGTAAGTGTTGAAACGTCTTTCTCCGACCCCTTGACTGTGATGCTCCCCTCTTCTTGGGTCGAATCTTTCGTTTCTGGTTGGTGGGACTGTTCCCCAATTTCTTTTCCTCTGGGTCTTTACTGCTGCTTCTAAGTCATCAGCTGCTTTCTTGTCGAACACAGCACTGCATCTTGGGCAAAGCATGACTTCTGCATTCTTCCTTTGACACCTCTGGATGAATTCAACCAGACTCTCGTTCTCTTCTGGGTAAACCAGCTTCTGATGCTCCTCTTGACGCTTCTTTCCCTTGTCGATGTCTGGTCCTCCCTTTTGAGTGATTTCCACCATATGAATCCCAGCACTCTGTTCAGTTGTAATTTTCAATTTGTTCATTTTTTCGACTAGCATGATTTCCTCTGGGATGTCCTCCTTTGACTGACTAACATTGCCTTTTGGGTGTAAGCCCTTATAGATGTATTTGCAGCAATGTGCAACCCTTTCGACAGGATGTTCTTCATTTTTGGTGGTATCACTGTTCATTTGTTTGACAGTGAGGGAATTGTCATCAGTCCCTGGTGTTTTAATCTCCTCTTGGTCAGCATCTCTTTCACAGTTTTTCTTGTTGAAGCTTCTTCCCACTTTGACTGCATTTCTTCCGTTGAAACCTTCAGTGGTCTTAGTGGCATTCTCACTGTCGAAGTCTTCAGAAATTTTGACTTCTTTTGCCTCAGCCTGGCCAGCAGAATTATCACCTTCTCCCACCACATTGACATGGGTGTCGAAACCTTCAGCAGCTTCTATCATGGTGAAGTTGGTGTCGAAGCTTTCAGTAACTCCTACCATTTCAGAATTTTCTTCTGCCATGATCTCCATTTCGACCACGTTTACCATTTCTGGCTCAGCATAATTTGCCTCCACAATCTGCATGGGATTGGAGTCAATCTTCATCTGCTGCTTGCCTTTGTCTCCAAACTTCAACCTTCCATTTTGGATTGCATTTTGGACAAGATCCCTGAAAAGGTAACATTGAGAAGTTTTATGACCCAAGAAATTATGGTATTTGCAAAAGCCTCTCTTTTTCTGTTGGTCTATAGGAGGCTCTTTAGTGCCTGCTGGTTTTATTAACTGACCATCTTTGACTAGTAAATCAAATATCTCATCACACTTGGTGATGTCGAATGTATAGGTTCTTTTAGGGAACCTGTCATTCTTTTCCATTTCGACTGGACTTTTTCCATTCGACGGGGCTAAAACTTTACAAGAATATGGAGGGCCTTGCTTTAATTCTGCAAGATCAATTTCTTGCTGGTCGAAAATGACTGGTTCGTTTTCGTCGTAATCATCTTGAACCATTCCTACATAGGCCACTCTTTCCTTCTTGTTTTTATTTGATCTAAATTTCTCATTTTTTAGTCTTTCTATCTGCCTTACTCTGTCTGCCAGCTGTGCCATGTCTCTCAGATATTGGGTATCCAATTTTTTCCTTATGGAATAATCAAGGCCCCCTGCAGCCATTTCGACTAGTTCTTGTTCCGGCACTTGCGTAAAGCATCTGGCTTTTAATAATCTAAACCTATTCAAATAGTCATCTATGGGTTCAGAAAATTTTCTTTTGACACTTGCCAACTCTTTCAAACTTATCTTGGTTTGTCCCATATAAAATTGTTCATGGAACAATCTCTCTAATTGGGTCCAAGTAAAAATTGAAGTTGGAGGAAGTGACGTAAACCAAGTGAAAGCGTTTTTTGTCAAAGAACTTGGGAAATATTTCATCCTTAAGTTCTCGTTATTAGCAATCTCTCCCGCTTCTATCAAATAACGTGCCACGTGTTCTATGGTGGATTCACTAGTATCCCCTGAAAATTTTGTGAATTTGGGGACTTTCCACCTTGGTGGTAACTCTTGTTGTAAGATAAATTCAGACAAGGGGGAAGTATAACTAGGCCTTTGTAATCCTACGTTTACTCCGTTTTGTGCCATTATTCTCTCCACCATGGTGGCAATATCATTTTCGACAGGCATGTTATTGTAACGCATTCTCTGCTGTAACACTTCGTCAGCATTTTGGTTTCTCTGGACTATTATCCTTCTTGGTTCCTGTCGAATAGGCTCTTCTACATTAGGCTGTTCGACCATCACCTCTTGCCCCCTGGGATTTTCCTGAGGGTTCCCTAAGGGCCTTTGGTTTATAGTGAGTTCCTCTTCGACAGCCCTATTGGCAGGATTCTGGTTTAATTGCATTCTTTGTTGTGCTTGTGGGACTCCAAAAAAATCAGCAATGCGTGCCATCTGTTCTGCCAATATTTGGTTTGTTTGGGTAGTGTTTTGTATTAAGGGATTGAACACGTCTCCCATTTGTTGTGTCAAAGCCTGCACCATATCATGATTGCTTTCATCCATCTGTTGACGGATTACTTGTGCAGAATGGTTTGTCATAGCGGGCATATGGAAACCTGGTGGAATTTGATTCATTCTATTTCCATTTCCACCATATCCTGATCCTTGCAATGGTGATGACACTTGAACCATGGCATCAGAGAATAATGGTGACGAATTATGTAGGCTTGCCATCATTGAAGTTGGCATTCCGTACGGTTGTTCTCTCCCAGTCAAAGGCTGAGAATAATTCAGATATGGCCTGAATGTATTTCCTCCAGGGGGAGGGGTTCCCAAGGGTCTGGCGTGTCCCATGGTGGAAGAACTAGGCGCATTCTGGGATCCTGAACCCGTTGGTATGGAATCCCCCAAAGGAGGCCTAATCTGTTCTAAAACAGGGCCAGACACTGGTATTGTTCCTGACGAAGGGATAGGATTGGAAACTGGAATGGTTTCGTCAGAAATATTTGAAGCATTTGGCAAGTTAGCCATGTTTCTTCTTCTTGTTCTCTTTGGTCTCTCTACGTCGGTTACGGCTAATTTACCGCTTCTAAGAATCATACAACGTAGCAAGGAACAATTTGTCTAAAAAATTTCTATTAGATTTTATCAAATGCACTGGTCCCACCAGGTGTGCCAATTTGTTCGCTGTGTTTTCTGGCGAACAACCTCTGGTTAACCAATTTCTTCAGAAAGTTGGGTTACTTGCAGGACCAACCATACAAGTCCTAAGATACATGTGCATTTGGTTCTGTCGAAATACTCTTAGACTTTTGGTGACTAATTTGTGGTTTGTTTTATCAATGTTGTCAAAGTATTAAGGACTTTGATTTTGCAAGTAACGAAAGTTTGAACTTAAAGATGAAATAAAGTTAGAAGTTTAAACAAGAACAAAAAGATGTCGGAAGGCTAAAAACTTGCAGAAAAGTAAATGAAATGTAAAATGACATGAACTTGAAGAATAAACAAGTAATGAACTTGAAGAATAAACAAGTAATTTAAAATGACTTTGAAAATATAACTGGTGTTTAAACGTACATTGTTCCAAATACTAGACTCATTTTCTCTCACACTGGGTACTTAGAGCTTTTACAGGAATTTTGTACAAATTTTCACACACACATTCTAACCACAAACTATCCTATTTATACATAAACAAAATAACTGCTTAGAACGGAAAAACTATAACTAAACGACAAGTGTCAGCCTGCATGTAAATTTCTTCTCTGAAACCTCCATGTGTCCAACTGCCAAAGGTTACAACCTTTTGAAATTTGAATCTCTTCCTTGGTGACGAAACCTTGTAACTCCTCAAAACTGTCGAAACCCTTTTAAAGGAGAAAAACTCTTCAGCACTTGCCAAACCTTATCTTTTTTTAACAAACTTCTTCTGTCGAAGCCCTCAGTCACAAACTCTCCAAACTATTCTGCCAGAACATTATATCTATTTCTGTCGAAACAATGAAACTTTAAAAACCTTGTCAGCAATTCTTGGATTCTCCTCCTGATGCTATCCTTCGACAAAGATGACCTTAAAGCCTGAATTTTAATCTTGTCGAAATTATGGTCTTGTCGAAATTATGGGTTTACAGTCATACTTGACACTCAACCACTTAGTATTGATAGAAGTCTTGTAAATCAAGCCACTCATGTCAACCAAACCACTTCTGTCAAACTAAGTTCAAGTGGTGTCAGAACATTCATTGGTAAAGACAAAAAAAATTTAAAGTCTAATGTGTCGCAACTGCGAAAAGGGCCGGCAGAAACAAACAGAAGAGTCGCCACCAAACGTTATTCATCTCAAAGAGAGGGAAAGGAAACGATCGAAGAAAACCTAAAAGAAACGGGAAAAAACAAGGTCATCGCATCCAAATCTTGGATTTGGGAGTCGGTTATGCAAGGGGGAGGTATGAGCACCCCTCACGTCCGTTGTACTCAACGGGATCCATGCTTGTTGTCTAATCTATGGGTAAAAGTTATCTGAAAGATACTGCTAAATGGGGGAGGGAAAAGAAAAGGAGACTCGATAGGACATCTCCGCCCTATGCCTACGTATTCCCTCGTGTAATGGGAAAGTCAGAGTCAACGTAGTTCAGAAAACTACGGGTGATGAGGGAAGGTTACTCGCCAAGACATCACCGTCTTGTGCCTACGTATCCTTATCTGGTATGAGAAATCAGAGCAAATATAGTTTGGGTAAGCTAGACCACTGGTTGGTTGAGTGTTTTTTTATGAGCGACGTTAAATTCTCGTTCCAGCAGTTAGGGACGATGCCTATTTGCAGTAGAGCGAAAAAACAATGTACTCTTTTCTGAAAATGGTTTGAGGAACAATCCCGAAGGATAAAAAGGTTTGAATTTGGTTCAAGAATTTTAAAGAAATGGATTGAGTTAGTTTAGACTCACGTCGCACTAAAGACTATGACACGAGAGCGAATGCGTCACATATCGCCCAAAGGGCATACGCTAAACACTCTAGACAAGCGAGGAGAAACCC
This sequence comes from Lathyrus sativus, assembly GCA_963859935.3. Lineage (NCBI taxonomy): Eukaryota > Viridiplantae > Streptophyta > Magnoliopsida > Fabales > Fabaceae > Lathyrus > Lathyrus sativus. Next base: position 705,341,541 of record OZ012735.1, on the reverse strand, counting down.
CTCACTCATCATTCCCCATGTACTTAAGGTTCGTAGCGTATGATGTTTATCGTTCTTTTTTAAGTGTCTTGAAGAAATTTGAGATGAGAAAAGAGAAACGCACAGAAGGTCTAGGGGAAACTGATCCCTAACTATTATCATACAAAGTGGCCCTAAAATCAGGATTATGAGGGAAACCTACCTAATGTTATCATGCTTGGATTGAAAGCCTAATGTCTCTTCTACCTCTAACTTAATCGGAAATTAAATTGAGCTAGGAATCCTAGAGGATCATGTGAAAACAGGAGGTAAACAACAAGTAAACACGAAGCATCGCAATCACAAACAACATAAAGTATTGAAACTTAAATTAAAATTTATGGAAAGTATATACAAGTATCATTAAAGAAATATTTACAAACACACTCGAGAGTTAAGAATTAATACAAAATTAAAAGATTTAATTAAATTAAAATTGAAATCAAAGATCTAATTCTATGTTAATTCAAAAATTAATTTCTTATCTAACTCTAACTTAAAGTTAAATTCTAGGATGAACTAATTTCTAATGTTGATTAAAATCTAATTCTAAATTAATTATCTAATTAGAACTAATCCTAATATAATTCTAAATTAATTAAAAAAACTAATTCTAGAATTAATCTAATACTAATTTAATCCTAAATTAATTAAATTCTAAGCTAACCAAAAAAATCCTAAGTTAATTAAACTAAATCCTTATCTAAAGTTATTAAATTATAAAAAACTAAAACTAATATTAGGATTAATTAGATTCTAATACCACTAAAATCTAACCAAATAATCAATTAAAATCTAATTAAAATATAATCCTAGTCCCAAGATAAATTAGTCCTAATCTAATTAAAAATTAAAACTAATTCTAAAACTAATTTAATACTAACATCAACTAATTAAAATCTAACTAAACCCTAATTAATTAAAATCTAAAAAGAAAACAAAATAAATTCCTAATTAAATAAACAAAAGACAACAAACTAGAAGGGTGCAAAACAAAGTGGGAGTGTAACCAGCAACCCAGGCACATGGGCTTTAAAACTCAGGCCCAACAGCTTTTAACTAGGCTGTTCAAGGAGATGCATTGAGTGAAAACGAGGGTGCAGCGAGTAAAAAAATGCATGGCCCATGTTCGGCCCATGTTGAACATTCTTAGGAATGAAAAAACCTAAAAAATTACTCAGAACTCATCCTTTTCATTGACCTTCCCCCATTCTCGCCTTTCTCCGATTCACTCTCCCCCCTCAATGCTCTCCTTCTCGTCCACCATTGCAGCCACACACTCATACTCATCCTTCTCCTTCATACCTAATGCTCACTGCGAAGCCCCCTTCCGACTGCGAAACATCTTCCTCCTTCTTCCACTCTCACCACGACACTCTCAAACTCAGATCGACGTTAGTGGATTCAAAAACAAACAATAACGAAAGAGAAAACGAAATTAAAGAAACCACTTGCATGGAATCAAAAGCTTTTCAGGTACGCGTTTAAACCTTCGCTTTCACTGTTTCTCTGAATCCTCTTCTTCCTTACGATTTCGGGATCGCTTCTTGTTGTTGCTAATTCTGTGAAGTCACTTGCTCAAATTTGTGTAATGACTTGTTTTGGAATTCTTGCAGGTGGTTCATGAGTGAAGGTTGGCGCAGAAGATTGAATGGGATTGTTTTACTTGAAAATTTTGAAAGTGCCATCTCTGGGGTATGGTTTCGGTTCGTGATTCACCATGATGAGAGCGTTGTTGTTTGTTCGGTTCTGAAGTCAAATGAAAGAGGGTGGTGAATAGATTTGGAGGGGAAAAGGAATGATGAGGATGCTGTGGGAGGTTGAAGTGAAGGTATTATGAAAAAGAAGAAAGGATTGTCTGTCTTGAAGATTAGAAGGTGACGGGTGAGTGTTATGCAATTTTTACTTGAAGCAGGGAGAGAGTCCTCCTTTGATTCACAACACAAAGGTCCCTTTTAAAAATGAACCTGTTCTTCTCCCCCAGTTCTTTTTTCTGTTCATTTTTCAAAACTCAATTCCCCCTGGTATCATTTTTTGGTCCCTCTTAATACAGTTTTCTTTTTATGTGAAGTTCTGTCATAGTTTTGTTTATGGCAAGATGTGGTTGGGGTTTTTTATATAGGAACTAAGACCATGCGTGATGTACGTTTTTATGGCTAATTTCGGGTACGTACTGTTGTATCCCAAAATTTGCCCTACCTTTTCTCCATTTGGTTTATGTTTCATTTCATTGCATTAGCATATCACATTGCATAAACTACCCCAAATTTTTCCTACTTGTATATATTTCTCATTTATGCATCCTTCCATTCCTCATAGTCAGAAAATTCAAAAGTTGCCAGGTGGAGTCAAGTTTCAGATAGGGGGCATGCGTCCTATTCACTTGGTGCATAGTGAATATTTGGACTCATCGAGGTTCAAGATGATATTTGAGTTGGGTACGCCTTCAGTTATATTTCGGGGATTTATTCAAGAAGTTGGATTAAGGAAGAGTTATATGATCATGTGTTTTAATGTATAAACAATTTATGTGGAGACATGGTCTGCCTTCAAGACATAGTTTGATGATGGAAATACTGACAATGCTCATTTATGCTCGAGTCATGAGGATTAAACTAAAGCGCAAGATCCAAAACACTAAGCATGATAGAAAATAACAGTTAGTAATTTCCGGTTGGCAATTTACGACTGTAAGTTTTTCTCAATGCATATTGAGATTTAATGAGTTATGAGTCGAGTTTTGTTTTTCTCCAAGTCATTGTTTCTTAGGCCATATCGATTATTAAATTGTATTTGTTGGTCAAGGCATATTGTTCCAAGTTATTTAATTTGAAGAAACTTCAGGGTATCCCCAAGAAAATAAGCACTTTCTTAGCAATTTTCAATTATTTCAAGACAATACAATGTGAAGAAAGAAGGTGATCACGTTGAAGCTCATGAATTGGTACAAAATCATTTTTACAATTTTCAAAGGATTCATAGAGGTTCATGCTTTATTTTACAAGGAGGTGTACAAAGATTAAGGACGTGGTCATGACATTGGAATCATTTTGATGCTTAATGAGTCATGCTCCAATTCAAGATGTTTTCTTTAAATTTAAATCAAGTTATCCTGGATTAACAAAACAAACAGCATGAAGCATAAGGAAAACACTGGTTTCATTTACAATGTTTGCGCAAAAAAAAAAAAGCTTCCACCGTGATGCCCCTGCAATTCGTATACAAGTTACGACAAAGTCGGCATCCCGTGAAACCTGCTCCCAAAAGTTCACTCGCTACTTCAAAACAACAAACTGCTGCTGCCGCTCACAAACGCACTTCACCACCACCGCCATAGCAGATACTGCATTAGAGCGAGTGGCTTCCGAGAATCCGCATCCTTGGAGTTCTTCAACTAAGGGCAATTCCTTTGCTCATTCTATCATGGATAAAGAGTCTCTAACGGCTCCAGTGAAAACCGCTGTTGACAAGTTTCAACTTGTTCCTGAATTCCTCAAGCTACTATGCATCCGCACCTTTATATGAGGTTTATTGATGTCAAAATTGGCAAACCGTCAATAACAGTTGATGGTAGTGTTGAGGATATTAGCCCACAAACATGCAGGCTATCTGACCGAACGTACGCAACTCCAATAATGGTTGACATTGAACATACTCAAGGAAGTCCGGATAACCTAAGAAAAGAGACAAAGAGAAATATTATTATTGGAAAAATGCCCATTATGTTGCGGAGTTCTTGTTGTACTTTGTACAATAAAGATGAAGCTGAGCTTGCTAGACTTGGTGAGTGTCCCCTTGATCCTGGAGGATATTTTGTCATCAAAGGGACTGAGAAGGTAATTTTAATACAAGAACAACTTTCGAAGAATAGAATAATTATAGACACTGACAAGAAAAAAACATTACTGCATCTGTTACAAGTAGCACAGACAAAATAAAAACAAAAACTACCATTTTGATGGAAAAAGAGAAGACGTGGTTAGAATTGAATCTATTTCCAAAAAAAGGTTCCTTTTATGGTTGTAATGAAAGCTATGGGGATGGAGAGTGATCAAGAAGTTGTACAATTGATTGGAAGAGATCCTCGTTACAGTTTGCTACTTTTGCCCTCCATTGAGGAATGTACAAAAAGTGGCGTATTTACACAAGCCCAAGCATTGGAGTACCTTGATTCAAAAGCAAAACGTTCCATGCTGCAAACCAGGCAAGCTCTGCATAACCGTACCGCCAGCCATCACCTGCAAAACAAGAGATAGATGCGCAAAATTAATTCAGCCAGAAAAAATCAAAAGAAAGCATCAAGTGTGAAGGCCATATCACAAGAAAAATGGCGTAACAATGGAAACAATAATGGACGAATATGCTTAGCTTGCGATATGGATGCTATGTTCTCTGCAGTGTTTTCTGGAGACCATCTTCCTTATAGCCCTGCCAAGTTCTTGTATAGTTGGTGGCAGCATGCTGCTAAGTCCAACCTTGCCAGCTATGAACAACACAATGCGCTCATTCGAGGATAGAATTGATTCACTTCAAAGAAAAAATAAACTCTGAGGTAGATCCACAACAAATTCCTGGGATACAGGCAGAGATCAAGCATTACCTAGATGACAAGAGTATATTGAAGCAGTATGCTGAAAATGATCAGATAGTTGATAATGGTAAAGTGATAAAAGCTCAATCTGAGTTTGTTCCAGCATTATCTGACAGTCATCAGCCCTTAGTTCGACCATTGATACGGTTACATGAAAAAAACATTATTTTGACACGCATCAGTCCGCAGATTCGCGACACAAGTGTTCTCGTGAGGATGAGACCTGCATGGGAAGATCTTCGGAACTATCTGACTGCAAGAGGGCGCAAGCGTTTTGAGGTATATGTTTGCACGATGGTCTTCTACAAAAGATTCCTCAAATTGCCTATGAAGGTGATATCCAAGATATACCTACTGCTCCTGACGTGAGCAATTATCTAGTTTCAGAGGATGATGGATCTGCTGGATCTGCTGCCTGTGGAAACAGAGATCCGTTATTGTTTGATGGCATGGCAGATGATGAGATAGAAAGAAAATTGAAGGATGCAATATCAGGAGTAGCTTCAGTTATTCCTATGACAACTGCTAAGATAGATCCCAGGCTCACTTCTTCTCTTAAGTATACAATGGTATCTCCAGGTTCAGTTCCACCACCTGCAGCCAGCAACAAAATTAAGAGTACCATTCACACAAAGTCGTCAAATCATCGTAATAATACACAATGAGAGTTCCATGATAAACCTTCAGCGCATCGCTTGAAACCAAACCGGCACGATCGTACTCGAACCTCCAAGCCACTTGCACAAAGTACGACCAACATGATGTGGACGGAAATCCAACATGCCAACCAACAGCCTGCTGCAAGCCGCCCCTCCTGCAAACTCCCAGCCAGCCCAACGAAACAAGAGATCACGACCTCCTGTTCTACCTTCCACAATGCCTGATTCTTCTTTGCAAGATTGGAAAAACTCTACAGAACCTTTTTCACCTATGGCACTTAAAGAATCCGGAGAGAAGAGACAAGGCACTGGAAGTGGCTGTAGGCTCTTTGGGATTCAGTTACTTGAGAATTCTAATGCAGAAGAAAGTCTGCAAGCAGCCCCTTTGTCAAGGAGGTTTGCTGATGATGAGTCTGACCAACATTCTGAACCATCAAATGTTAATCGGTCTGATATTCCTTCAGTGAGTTGTGATGCTGACAAACCATGCCTGCGGTCTCCTCAAGAGTCGCGAAGCAGACAAATAAGAAGCTGCACAAAGGTTCACATGCAAGGTATGGCTGTTGAGAAGGACACCTTCTTCCGCAAACTTCCAGGATCATGATAAACCTGCAAAGAAATTAAATGTATCAGTAAAATTGTTGTGTTACCACAGTGAAAATCATGAGTAAAAACAGACAATTTCAAAAGCTACAAACAGACAAAGATTATGCTGTTTTCAATCCCACAACTTCAGTCCTTGCTCCCATTACCAAAAAGTAACTCACTTTCTTTCCCAAAGGGGAACAGACCCAAAGTTCCCACAATTTCTCTAAGCTAAACCCTAATCTCACATCATATATATTGGTTACTATTCATTCAGCAAGAAAAAAAAACCCTAACAGAAAAACAACTGCTTTTTCTCTCACAACTCACCTCCATCATAAAGAACTGAAAAAAGAGGAGATTGAAGAAGAAGCTCACCTGTGTTCTGTATCAACAATCTGGTGGTATTGCTCCTACTCGGTAAGTATTCTGTTACTCTTCCTGTCTTCATGGTCTTGATCTGTATTGTTTGGATTGTCTTGTTTCCTGGCATTGAGTCTAACGAACCCTAGCCGCTACAGTCCCTTCTTCAACCTTTCTCAACTTCTTCTTCAACCAAAATCACAGTCGCTTCACTCATCTTCTTCAAGTCCAACCTCACTCAACAACAAACCCTGTTCCTCTTCTAGATCGCTTTTGTTTCCATAAACTCTCAATCTATTCAAATCTTCACTCAAAATCATCAATCAGCTCAAACATCATCTTCATCCGTAAATCTTCATTCAAACTTTCCAACTTCCATCGACAAAAAACCAGAAGAAAATCTTGCCGGAAAATCCTCAAACGCCTTCGTTAAGACCCAGAACATTCACTTTCCGACCTAGAAAATCTCAAACCCAGCACCAAACAATCGCCGTACAAACCCTCACACCTGTTCTTCCATTTTATCACCCTCATAAACATCCACCTTCACTCCAAACAGAACCCTCCGCCCAGAACCTTCATGAACATCTCCTTCGAAACTCCCACCTTCTCTTCAAACCTCCCTTTCAATCCTCAACAAAATCGAACCACCACAATCAACAACCCCGTTTCCCCCAAACACTTCCGCTATCTCCAAAACCACAAACCCTCCAACTCCCATCAGTGATTCACCTCTGAAAACTCACTCGCCAGACCTACTAACAACATAAAACCCCCAAATCATTAACCCGTTTTAACCAAAACGAAATCAAGATGCGTTAAGATCCAAACCTGATTCATGAATCCAAACGAAAATGATTGAAAGGGGTAGATCGAGATCTGTTAAGAAGCTGAGGGTAAAATTCTGGCGCCATGTGTACTACGAGTAGGATAACGATGAGTCTGAGCACATTTCTTCTCTTTTTTTTTCCGATTCATATTGTTTCTTTTAGTTCCAAGTTTGTCTCGTCCATTTCTTTGGTTTACTCTGGTCTGTAGCTTTGGGTTTCTAAGCCCAACAGTATTTCATTTGGGGTTGCTGTCTTCACTCACCGGATTTCTAAATAAACCCCGCCGTTTTTCCTCTTTTTTTAATTAATTAATTTGTTTTTTTTATATAACATTTTTATAATATTAGATTATTAATATATTTTTTATAACAGCTTTTTAATTTAGAGTTGTATATGTTTTTTTTTATATATATTCAAATTTCTTTTAGGATTTTATAATTATTTTATATTAGAGTTTTGGATTATTTTCCTTTTAAAAAAAGTTGGATCTTTTATTTCGCTTTTTATTGGACAATTTGTCTCATTTCTATCTTTTTGGTCGATGACGAGACCTCCGTAAACCGTTATTAAGTCAAACTATTGATAAATGACGTTGGACCTGAGACCACCTCTTTTCTCTCTTCATTACTTGTCCCGACTCGATTCAAAAACTTGGTCAAACAATTTTCAAAATCAAATTATCTTTGTATTGAATTAAAAAGAGGGGATTAAGTGTAAACTTTCTTCCTCTCCGAGTGTTGGGATGCCCACTGTAGTGAGGGTGGTTCCGACACTCGTCTTTCAATACGAAGACGCTTCCCATCCATTTTCAAATCTCATCTCCTTAAAATCAATTCCTTGTATCGAATTAAAAAAAGAGAGGATTGGGTGTAGACCTCTTCTTCTTCGAGCGTTGGGATACCCACTGTAGTGAGGGTGGTTTCGACGCTCGTCTTTCAATACGAAGACGTTTCCATACCATCTCTCCTAAAACCCCGGTCCCGTACCGAGCACACTTTCAATAATGAACTAATTCCTCTTTATATTGAATTAAAAAGAGAGGATTAGGTGTAGACCTCTTCCTCTCCGAATGTTGGGATGCCCACTGTAGTGAGGGTGGTCTTGATATTCGTCTTTCAATACGAAGACACGCCTTTATCCACCATTTCCTTTCACAACTTCATCCCGCAACCCTTGTCACCTAAAACCTCGGTCCCGTACCGAGTGCATTTTCAAATCTTTTCATAACAAAAACTTGAATGGTCGTGGAGTGGTTAGGCGTAGGCTTTCTCCTATCCCGAGTGCTGACGTTTACCGTAGGGTTCTCTGTCGCAAAGCACTTACCATTCAAAACCAAAAACATCTTTAATAAGAGAACGAAAATCTCTTTGCATTGAATTAAAGAGAGAGGATTTGGTGTAGACCTCTTCTTCTCCAAGCGTAGGGATGCCCACTGTAGTGAGGGTGGTTTCGACGCTCGTCTTTCAATACGAAGACGCCTCGTTTGCCACACCCTTTTATAACAAAAACTTTGAGATAAAGAATTGGGTACTACCCGTAGGGGTTACTATCCGAGGACCCGTCTCGCCCCCTAAAAAACAATCCAATCAATCAAACGTGACTTCTTGCCCCACGTGGCGAAAACTAATCAATCTTTCAAAAGGATATGTTACGTCCGTTCTACCGCAAACAGGTAATGCCTAAGTCTCCAACGAGCGAGCAGCAAAACACCTAACTGCTAGAATGCGCACGATAGCATCATCCATAAAAAACATCAACACACCGTAGGCCGAACTACGGCTGCTCTGATTCTTTACTTCTTCCAAGTAAAGATACGTAGGCACAAGGGCCACAATCCTTGTCGAGCACACACATCCCCCCATATATGTAGTTCCCCGAACTATGTCGACTCTGATTTTCTCACATTTATTGAGAATACGTAGGCCTAGGATCGCGAAGTCCTACCGAGTCTGTTCTTTCTCTCTTCTTCCCCGTTACCTCTCTTTCCCTGTTTCTAAACCTTTATCTCTCTCCCTTTGGAACATACTTTTATATCATAATATTTTAGCAAATATAATCACACGTCGACAAGCAAATGGTTCCCATCGAGTACGATGGATGCGAGGGGTGCTAATACCTTCCCCTCGCATAACCGGCTTCCGAACCCGTTCTTGGTTGCGAAACCATCTTATCCATTTCTTTCTTAAGGTTTTCTCGATATTTTCCTTTCTCATCATGGGATAAATAAAGTTTGGTGGCGACTCTTCTGTCTATCTTTTTCGCCTCCCCTTCGTTGCGCGATGCATTTTTCGAGTAGCGCCAGCTGGCGACTCTGCTGGGGACCCCTAGCGAGCCAAGCCTATTTTGTTTGTCACGTGTGTGATTTTGTTTGCTTTTATTTGTTTTTATATTGTGTTCACTAACTTGTTGGGTTTATTTGGGATGGTTTGTGAAGATAAGGCTTTCTACCCGAGCTTTCGAGTACACACTAAGTTAGGAGGTGGATTCTTTCTGATTTGCGAGACTTAGGACTCGTTGAGTTGGATTGAATCTCACCACTCAGATGAGGCTCCGTTGGAATAATCATGTCTTACGTGTAGTCGTAATGGCGTTCTTATCTTCAACTTGAGAGTCCGCGATTCTGAGGACCTTTTGTAGAACCTTTATTCCGAAGGTTGCTGAAACATAACTCTGTGTTCATCCTTTTGAAAGGATTACCGTCTTACGAGTAGTCGTTATGATGGGAAACTTTTGAGGGTTAGTACATGGGACTTTGTTTGAAAGGCCTTTGGAATACCCTTTTATACACCAGTAGATTGCCCACTCGTGGGAGAAGATACCTTTTTGATGTTGTCTTGCAGGATTTGTGACTTTGATCTCGATGTGTGAATATTATCATATGCATTCATAAAACATTGCATTGCATATCATTTTGCATACCAAGAGACTTAAGAAGCTATGATTATCTCAGGTATTGGTGAACTCAATGGCTGATCTGAGAAAGAGAAGCACAAATTCCATAAAGTTTAGGGAACCAAAGTTGGAATCAATTCAAGACCTTCTGATTGACGTGCCGAAAGTTATCAAGATCAACTTTCAAGGGAAACATGGGAAATTGCTTGATCTTCTCCACTCTAGAGTTGATACTTGGGCCTTGTATGCTATGGCTCAATTTTATGATGCGCCTCTCCGGTGCTTCACTTTTCAAGACTACCAGTTGGCTCCCACCTTGGAAGAATATTCTCACATTTTGAACATTAAGATTAAGGATCAACCTGTCTATACTGGTTTGGAAGAAGAACCAAAGCCTGCTGTCATTGCTCTTGCTCTTCACATGACCAAAGAAGAAGTCAAGAAGGGTCTAACCAGTAAAGGGGGTGTTCAGGGTTTTCCATTGAAGTTTCTGCTAGAAAAGGCCGCTCAGTACAAGGTTGATGAGGATTGGGAAAAGTTCGGTATAAGTGTTGCTCTAATGATTTATGGGATTGTCCTCTTTCCAAATGTGGACAATTTCATAGACATCACTGCCATCGTTCTCTTCATGCAGAAGAATCCCATCCCTACACTCCTTGCCGATGTCTATCACTCTATTCATTGGAGGAGTGAAAAGAAGGCGGGAATGATCCAATGCTGCTCTCACCTACTATACAAGTGGTATGCTTCTCATTTGCCCAAGAAAGGACCGTTCGTGGAAAACAAGAAGGAATTGAAATGGTCTCAACGCATCATGTCTCTGGAAGCTAGTGATATTACTTGGTACTCTCATGAGTACTATGATGTGGAAATCATCTTTAGTTGTGGAGAATTCAGTAATGTACCTTTGATCGGTAGGGCCGGTTGTATTAACTATAACCCAGTCATGGCATTACGTCAGTTGGGCTATGCTATGGAGGGCGAGCCCGAAGCAGAGAAGGTTCAGAGTTTCTTTTTGCTAGCTACATCAGAAGACCCTGCGTTTGTCAGAAAGATTGCTAAGGCTTGGGGCAAGATTCATACAAAGGGGAGGAAGGAGTTAAAAGCGAAGAATTGTGTGGCAAAGGAGCCATACAACCGGTGGTTACTAGCTAGAGTAGCTGAAAGGTCGTTACCATTTCCCTTAGAGCCCTCTATGCGAGAGACACCTCCTGCTCCCACTCATGTATCCATAGAAGAATATGAAAAACTGAAGCTAATAGTGGAGAGATTGACTAAGGAGAATCAGGACCTTCAGAATGAAGTCCACCAAGCAAATGTGGAGAGCGGTCAGTACAAAAGAAAGGTGGAGTTTGAACAGGATCAAGCGGCTGAGAGTAGCAAGAAGCTAAAATTAGAAACGGATCTGAGAGTCAGGTACCAACAGGGTTACGAAGGGGCTGACGCATCATTAACAACTCTCCGACAACGCTTAAAGGACACCAAAGCTTCTTGTGATAGGGCATGGCACTTCTTTGAGATAGCCTCTGCCGAAAAGAAGGAAATACGAGAGAATCTTGAGGCTGATATTGGGGATCTTGAAGAACGACTGAGAAATGCCTTGACCTTAGTGGAAAATGAACGAAGACTCAAAGAGGAGGCATTGAAAGATTCATATGTCACATCTGACCTGTGGAATAATAAATGTCAAGAATTGGAAACTGCCCAAGAAACGGCCCTTCTGTGGAGGAATCGTTTCGAGGCTTCGCAAAGAGATAGTGCGCAGTGGCTCGAGAAAGAGGCTCAGCTCAATGAGTTGTTGGACACCCATGTGGATTCTATTTGTTATTACCAGTCGACTCTAGATACGTGTCGTGCTAGGTACAACAATTTGGTGGAGCATTGCAACCTCATGATCCGTCATATCCCATGGAGATTGGAAAGCGCCATTCAAGACTTGGAAGGAAATGATATCCCCCCTTCTGTTCACCACTTTATCCAGCTCTGCGACCAAATGGTTAGGAGATTCATGTTCGAGACGAAGAAGCTTGAAGAGCGTCTCCAAAAGGAGAAATTCTAGTTTTTAGTACTCTTGGTTTTCAGCTATTCAGCATTTTCCTTGTAATGAGAATTGTTATTTGGCATAGTCAGCAAATGTTTGTATTGAATCTTCCCAAATTAATGAGAATTTGCTTTTGGTCTAATTGTGTTTTCTTTATTATTTGTTCATTCGCAATTCTATAATACCGGTTATAATCATAGGTTTTGAAAGTCTCTTGAGCATTTGCATGAACTTGCGTATCATTTTGCATTCCCTGAAACACGACCTCACACCGCTTGCCATTTCAGAGAGAAAGAGGGGGAAAGAGAAAGAGCAAGCTGACTTCTCAACACTCCTACAACACGCGGGGAAATCAGCAGAGAATTATGGATCAGGTTCAAGCCGAGCTTTTGGAGTTTCGTGAGAAGATGGCGCAATTCATGGAGATGATGCAGGGGGTGGCCAATGGACAGGACCAGTTAAGGACATTGGTTCAACCTTTAATAGCTCAAGTGGATGGAAGTGGCGTTTTGCACGGAGGGGCTGCTGCTATTCCCCCTTCTGTTAATGGTGGAACCTCGCAAGTCAACGGTGGCCCAACTGTAGTCAACCTTCCGGGCGGAAGAGAACAAACTGGAATCCCCATCCCAGTTGTGGCAGGCGCCATACCTACTAGCGTGAATCCTCAATGGGACCAAGATGAACAAGATGATATCTTCTCCATGAGAGACCTTGGGGGAGGGTTACGATCCGACACTAATAGAAGGTTTGATGAAATAGAAGAAAAGATGAAGAGCATTTTGGAAAACCAGAACACTATGGGACTTGACATGTCCAATCTGGGATTGATTCCGGGACTTAGGATTCCTCCAAAGTTCAAAGTACCAGATTTCGATAAATACAAAGGAACGACATGTCCAAAGGTGCATATCCGCTCCTATTTCCGAAGGATGTCGGCATACTCTGATGATGAGAAGTTGCTTATGCACTTCTTCCAAGATAGTCTGTCAGGGCCTTCTCTAGAGTGGTACATGGGTTTGGAACCTGCCAATATTCGGAGCTGGAAGAATTTAGCAGAGGCCTTTGTCCAGCATTACCAGTACAATAGTGACTTGGCACCAAATCGAGTGCAGTTGCAGAATCTATCCCAAAGGAGCAATGAGTGTTTTAAAGAATACGCTCAAAGGTGGCGAGAGCTCGCCGCTAGAGTTCAACCTCCCATGGTGGAAAGAGAACTAATCGATTTATTCGTGGCCACGTTGCCCGAAATCTACTACGAGAAGTTGGTGAGTAACATGTCAGGAAGCTTCTCGGACTTGATTATCACGGGCGAAAGAGTTGAAAACGGTATAAAAATGGGGAAAATTCAAGCAGCGGAAGGGACCTCATCTGGAGGTGGAAGAAAGTTTTTTGGTGCGAAGAAAAAGGATAATGAAACAAATGCAGTGTACGGCTTTAACAACCGAAAAAGATACTTGGATCAGTGTCAGCAGCGACCGTATTACCAGCAACCGTCACAAGTAGCAAGTATTGCCATCCCGGCGACACAGCTTTCGCAACAACAACCACGTCAACAACAGCAGCAACGACCTCAGCAACAGAATTATGCACCGAGACAATTCCAAGATAGGAGAAGGGTGGCGGACAGACACTTTGACACACCGCCAATGCCATATGCTCAGTTACTACAACACTTAATTCAACTGCAGTTGGTCCAGAAAAGGACAATGACACCTCTAACTGGCCAACCACCTCCTGGATATGACGCCAACGCTAGGTGTGAATTCCACTCTGGCGCCCCCGGCCACAGTATTGACAATTGTAAAGCCTTCAAACATAAGGTACAAGACCTTATTGATAGTAAAGCTATCAATTTCGATCAGGATGCGCCAAGCGTGGATCGAAATCCCATGCCTAACCATGGTAGGGGTGGTGGCGTGAATGCTATTGACAGTGAGGAAGGCCTGAACTTGGTGTCCAGAGTAGAGGATTTGAAGACGCCGTTAAGTTTCGTGAAAAGCAAGTTGTTAGAAGGAGGGGTATTCCCAGGCTGTGGAAAGGATTGCGAAGACTGTATGATTTGTCCAGAAGGATGTCGGAACCTGAGGAACCATATACAGCACATGATGGATGATGGTTTGTTGCAATTCGATAGAATCTGTGAGAAGAATGCTGAAGAGGTAGTCATCAAAGATAAGGATGAGGTGGCCACCATATCCATCCCATACAAAACAATTACAATTTATGCGCCTCCGGCGAGGCCCACTATTATATTCACAAAGGCAGGGCCCGTACCCTATGAAAGTTCTAAAGTAATTCCTTGGAACTATGGGGCTGAGGTCTACTGCAATGGTCAAAAGCAGGAACTGAGAGGTTCACCGTTGGATTCTGTTGATAATTTGGTGGGGACTGGAGGAATGACTCGGAGCGGGAGAGTATTTGCACCTCCCGAAGTAAGTACAGAAAGGGCTGATAAAGGTAAGGGGAAGGTTATAGCGGAAGAGAATTCTCAGGCTAGAGAAAAGGAAACTTTGCTGAAGGATGCAGAGGAATTCATGCGTTTGATAAGAAGGAGTGACTACAAAATTGTGGATCATTTACAACAAACTCCTTCAAAGATTTCTATCTTGTCATTGCTGTTATGTTCTGAGGCTCACAGGAATGCTTTGCTCAGAGTTTTGAATAATGCTTATGTACCTCAAGAGATATCCGTTAATCAGTTGGAAGGCGTGGTGGCCCATGTCAATGCAGGTAACAGGTTGGGGTTCACTGACCGCGATTTGACACCAAAAGGGAGGAACCACAACTTGGCTCTGCATATTTCACTTGAATGCCGAGGAACAGTGATGTCACATGTACTTGTTGATACAGGGTCGTCTTTGAATGTGTTGCCAAAGAAGGCATTAATGAAGATCGATCATCAGGGCCTATATTGTACGCCCAGTGATTTGGTTGTGCGGGCTTTCGATGGAACTCGAAGATCCGTCTTTGGGGAGATAACTCTGCCTATCCAAGTAGGCCCATAGGTGTTTGAAACAGTTTTCTACATCATGGATATCCAGCCTGCTTATAGCTGTCTTTTGGGTCGGCCTTGGATACACTTAGCAGGCGCTGTAACATCGACTTTGCACCAGAAATTGAAATATATGGTGGATGGGAATATTGTGACCGTTTGTGGAGAAGAAGACATCATGGTGAGCCATCTGTCTTCATTCAAATATGTGGAAGTCGACGGAGAAATTCAAGAAACGCTGTGCCAGGCCTTTGAGACTGTCCAAATCAAGGAGGAGGCGCCGGTCGAGGTCAAGACTCCAGAAGTTGCCATGTCGTCATACAAGGAAGCACGGGCCGTGGTGGAATCCGGATCAACACAAGGATGGGGACAAGTGGTAAGCGTCCCAAACAAGCAAGATAAGTTCGGATTGGGATATAGCCCACATGGATCATCTTCACAAAGCACTCCACGTTACAAAGGTCCTGTCCAATTTACTAGCAGTGGAGTCATTTTTGATCAAATCAATGCCATATCAGATGAGGAAGGAGACAGCGACTGCGATATGGATGCGTGGATCCAGCCATGCATCCCCGGCCAGGGCTTGAAGAATTGGAGCATGGAGAAAGTTATCACAGTGACTTATGAAGAGTAATTGATTTGTCTTGATTAATGTATTTCCATATGCTCTGCCCAAGGCATAATGGACTTTATTTGTAGGGCCCCATCTTTATGCATGTGAACAATCTTTTTATCAATTAAAAGGCGTCTTTTCATTCAGAATTTTGTGATCCTTGTTGTTCTTGTTTTTTCTTTAACAATAAAATGGCAATGTGGTTTGTGTTTTTGTTTGCATATCATTTAAAAGCATAAAATCATCATCATCGCAGGTTACACATTTCAGATGCCACCGACTCAGACTCGTCTATGACTCAGTATGACTTCGACAATCCGATCTTTCAAGCCGAAGAAGAGATCGAGGAAGACGAAGACCTGCCTGAGGAGCTTGCCAGATTGCTAAGACAAGAGGAGAAGGTCATCCTGCCTCATCAGGAGGAAGTTGAAGTTATCAACCTGGGGACAGAAGAAGATAAGAAGGAGGTCAGAATAGGGGCTACACTGCAAAGTAATGTCAAGCAACGTTTGGTTGAGTTACTCCAAAAGTACAAGGATGTTTTTGCTTGGTCATATGAGGATATGCCAGGACTCGACACGGACATCGTGGTTCATCGTCTGCCTCTTCGTGAAGAGTGTCCTCATGTCAAACAGAAATTGAGAAGAACAAGGCAAGACATGGCAGTGAAGATCAAGGAAGAAGTTCAGAAACAGTTAGACGCTGGATTTCTTGCTGTGGCCAACTACCCTCCTTGGGTCGCTAACATCGTACCCGTGCCTAAAAAGGACGGAAAAGTTAGGATGTGTGTTGATTATAGGGACTTGAATAGAGCAAGCCCAAAGGATGATTTCCCGCTTCCCCATATTGACGTGCTTGTTGATAACACCGCGCAATTCTCAGTGTTTTCCTTCATGGACGGTTTTTCCGGATACAATCAAATTAAGATGGCGCCGGAGGATAGGGAGAAAACAACTTTTATCACACCTTGGGGAACTTTCTTCTATAAAGTGATGCCTTTCAGGTTAAAGAACGCAGGGGCGACTTATCAACAAGCAATGGTCACACTCTTTCACGACATGATGCATCACGAGATCGAAGTTTATGTCGACGATATGATTGCAAAGTCCCAAACGGAGGAGGGGCACCTGGTAAATCTTCTAAAATTGTTTGAGAGGTTGAGGAAGTTCAAATTGAGGTTGAACCCAAGCAAATGTACTTTCGGCGTACGGTCAGGAAAGCTGTTGGGGTTCATCGTTAGTGAGAAAGGTATTGAGGTTGATCCCGCGAAGATCAGGGCAATTCAAGAAATGCCAGCACCAAAGACCGAGAAGCAGGTTCGTGGTTTCTTAGGTAGATTGAACTATATTGCGAGGTTCATATCTCACCTCACCGCCACTTGTGAGCCATTGTTCAAACTTTTGAAGAAGGATCAGGCGGTCGTTTGGAACGAGAATTGTCAGAAGGCGTTTGAGAAAATAAAGGAATACCTACAAGAACCCCCAATACTGATGCCCCCGGTGGCTGGGAGACCGTTGATAATGTACTTAACAGTTCTTGAGAATTCTATGGGTTGTGTTCTCGGTCAGCACGACGAGACTGGAAGAAAGGAGCACGCAATTTACTACTTGAGTAAAAAGTTCACAGACTGTGAATCCAGATATTCAATGTTAGAAAAGACTTGTTGCGCACTTGCTTGGGCCGCCAAGCGCCTAAGGCAGTATATGCTAAACCACACAACCATGTTGATTTCAAAGATGGACCCAATTAAGTACGTGTTCGAAAAGCAGGCGCTATCAGGAAGGATCGCTAGGTGGCAGATGATTCTGACAGAATATGATATTCAATATGTATCTCAAAAAGCTATTAAAGGTAGTGTTCTGTCAGAATACCTTGCAGAGCAGCCAGTCGATGATTATCAGCCAATGAAGTTTGACTTTCCTGACGAAGACATTATGTACTTGAAAATGAAGGATTGCGATGAGTCGTTGCCGGGCGAGGGACCGGAATTGGGTTCCCAGTGGAAGTTGATCTTTGACGGCGCTGTTAACTCCTACGGTAGTGGGATTGGGGCAATCATTACAACTCCCCATGGGTCCCATATACCATTCACCGCAAGGTTAACATTCCCATGCACCAATAACGAGGCCGAGTACGAAGCATGTATCATGGGTATTGAAGAAGCAATCGACTTGAGAATCAAGAACCTTGATATCTATGGAGATTCAGCCTTAGTGGTCAACCAAATCAAGGGGGAGTGGGAAACGCGCCAGCCAAATCTGATCCCATACATGAACTACGCAAGGAGGTTGCTACCTTTTTTCGATCGAGTAGAGCTTCACCATGTGCCAAGAGCAGAGAATCAGATGGCCGATGCTTTGGCTACTCTATCCTCGATGTACAAAGTTAACTTCTGGAACGATGCTCCAATAATTGTCATTTCGCGGCTCGATAGACCAGCATTTGTGTTCGCAATAGATGAAGCTCCTGATGGTAAACCATGGTTTTATGACATCCGGAACTTTCTTAAGAACCAAGAGTATCCACCTGGGGCATCTACCCAAGATAAGAAGACTTTGAGAAGATTGTCCGGCAATTTCTATCTGAATCCGGACGGTGCGCTCTATCGGAGAAACCATGACTTAGTGCTACTAAGATGCGTGGACGAAAAAGAGGAAAATTTGCTTATGGAAGAGGTCCACGAAGGTGCTTTCGGAACACATGCAGGTGGGCATGCCATGTCTCGGAAATTGTTAAGGGCAGGATATTATTGGTTAACTATGGAGTCAGATTGCTTCAAGTACGCCAAGAAATGCCACAAATGTCAAATTTATGCCGACAAGATTCATGTACCGCCGTGTCCTTTGAATGTCATGTCGTCGCCGTGGCCTTTTTCCATGTGGGGCATTGATATGATTGGAAAAATCGAGCCGACCGCGTCCAATGGACACTGTTTTATCTTAGTGGCTATTGATTATTTCACCAAATGGGTCGAAGCGGCCTCCTATGCCAATGTCACAAAGCAGGTAGTGGCCCGATTCATCAAAAGAGATATCATCTGTCGATATGGGATACCTGAGAGGATCATTACTGACAATGGTTCTAATTTGAATAATAAAATGATGAAGGAGCTGTGCCAGAGTTTCAAAATCGAGCATCACAATTCTTCTCCCTATCGCCCGAAAATGAATGGCGCCGTGGAAGCGGCCAACAAGAACATTAAGAAGATAGTACAGAAGATGGTGATAACTTATAAGGATTGGCACGAGATGTTGCCCTTTGCCTTACATGGATATCGCACTTCGGTGCGTACTTCAACTGGGGCAACTCCTTTCTCGTTGGTGTATGGCATGGAAGCTGTTCTGCCATTGGAGGTCGAGATCCCTTCTCTAAGAGTACTGGCGGATGTCAAACTAGATGAAGCAGAATGGGTAAAGAACAGGTTGAATCAACTCAGTTTGATGGATGAGAAAAGATTGGCGTCTCTCACGTACGGTCGTTTGTATCAGAAGAGGATGAAGAGCGCCTATGATAAAAAGATACGTCCTCGGAGCTTTCAGGCAGGCGACTTGGTGTTGAAGCGAATTCTCCCACCGCAGAATGATCACAGAGGTAAATGGACTCCTAACTATGAGGGTCCTTATGTTGTACGAAAGGTTTTCTCAGGAGGAGCCTTGCTACTTTCAACTATGGATGGTGAAGATTTTACATCCCCGGTGAACGCAGACGCGGTCAAAAAATATTTTGCTTAAGAAAGCTCGCTGGAAAGAAAAAGAGTATCCAGGCAAGAATGAGGCATCCCGGCGAACCATAAAAAGATAGGTTCGGGCAAAAATTAGGGATATAAGAAAAATGTGAGCCCGCAAAGTTGAAAACCTGAAAGGGCAACTTTGGTAAAAATGGGTATCCTGGTGAATCGAAAACCCGCAAGGGCGATTCAGGCAAAAATTAGGGATTTTAAAGCAAATGACTGCGGCCTGCGCACTGATTATCACAAGCATAGTGGATTCTAGGGAGAACTCGAAGATCGACCATTCAAATCAATCTCTTCATAAGTTAAAGTATCGGAAAGCGTCAAAGCCACGCGAGTCATGGATGGGTCGTCACATGGTGTTTGTCTGTACCACATTGCCGACATTTTTGTATATTTTCCTTGCAATTGTCTTTTTGCGCAGCTTTCTCTTTTCAGGAGTTGCATCCAATGTAAAGTTGCCTATTTTCAGGCCTTTTATCAATAAAATATGCTATTTAGAAAAAGACTTTGTTCTGGTTTTAACTTTTACCGTTTTGTTTGCAAGAAACGCCTGATATTTTTTTGATGAAAAACCTTGCATGCATAAACTTGTGGGTTTTGCTAACTGTTAATCGGGACATTTGTTTTTAAATAAAGTCATAATTGATAAACTTGGTGCCAGCTGTACAACACACTTGTCTAGTTGTTGTTACTTTCCCCAAGCAGAGGTTGATGATGATTCCCTCTTTATCTAATCCACAACCAAATTAGCAGAGTTAATTTTCTTCCCCACAGAATGGAACTGACTCAGAGATCGTTCATCTCCATCCCCAGCAGAGAGAGTGTGGGATAATCCTTCCAGTAAATCTTATTCAACATCCCTAGCAGATAGTGGATTCAATCTCCGACAGAATGGAGCTATTCCTCAGCAATCCGCTGTGTTTCCCCAATAGAGTTATTCTGGCTAATCATTCATAGCTGATTCCCCCGGTAGAGTGGAGTTGTTGCCTCCAGCCAAGTTGCTTGATCCCCAGAAGAGTTGTAGGCTGATAGGCCATCCGGGACGTTCTCCGCAGCAGAGTTTGATTTGGATCCCCAGCAGAGTGGTTTTGTTCTTAACGGAGCAGTTTTACCCAGAAGTTTTCTCGGAGGCCATCCACGGCTTGCATTCCCCAGTATGAGTTTATTTGCGCTAGGCGTATCTAAATCTGACTCAACGGAGTTGGCTCTTTCTCTTTAGCATTTATTTTTCCAAAGTGGTTCATTTGCATCTACATACATGCATAGCATCTACCCGAACGCGAAGCATTCCCATTTCGTATGGAGCATTTCGTCATATCCAAACATATGCATGTGAAACATAAGCTGAGTCGTTACCCTTTTGTTTCAAGTGAGTCCCGCAGATGACTAGTATCTTCGCCCGTGTGTTGGCTAGACCCCAGCTCATGTTGTCTCCCCAGCGGATTTCTTTTGTGATTGTCACCAAAGGATGGTCTTAAATTCGTTCGAATCTCGTTGCTCGCTTATATTTAGCGAAGGTTTGACGGCGATGTCAATAATCTGATTTGTTTGTTTCTGGCGGCGATGTCAGAGTGATTTGTTTGTTCAGCGGCGATGTTGAATGTTTGTTTCTGGCGGCGATGTTAGAGTGATTTGTTTGTTCAGCAGCGAGGTTGGATGTTTGTTTCTGGCGGCGATGTCAGAGTGATTTGTTTGTTCAGCGGCGAGGTTGGATGTTTATTTTCGGCGGCGAGGTTGGATGTTTGTTTCTGGCGGCGATGTCAGAGTGATTTGTTTGTTCAGCGGCGAGGTTGGATGTTTGTTTCTGGCAGCGATGTCAGAGTGATTTGTTTGTTCAGCGGCGAGGTTGGATGTTTATTTTCGGCGGCGAGGTTGGATGTTTGTTTCTGGCGGCGATGTCAGAGTGATTTGTTTGTTCAGCGGCGAGGTTGGATGTTTGTTTCTGGCGGCGATGTCAGAGTGATTTGTTTGTTCAGCGGCGAGGTTGGATGTTTATTTTCGGCGGCGAGGTCGAGTGGTTTGATTCTTTAGCAGCGATGCTAGATGTTTGTTCTTGGCGGCGATGTCAGGTAGTTTGGTTCTTCCAACGGCGATGTTGGATTTTGTCTTGACGGCGATGTCGGAGGATCGTATCTTTGGATTCAATATCTGTTTGTATTTAACAGAGGACTGACGGCGAGGTTAGATCTTTTTACCGGCTTAATGTCGAGGCCTGACCGTGAGGTCAGATGCTTTTATCGATTATTTTAAGAATTGACGGCGAAGTCAAAACTGTTGGAAATGACGGCGAAGTCAGAAGATTATTTTAAGAGATGACGGCGAAGTCAGGGGCTTTACCAAAGTTCTGTGAAAAAGTTGACGGCGAAGTCAGAAAATATTGTAAACCTGACGGCGATGTCAGAAGTTCTTTTTACGGTTGGCAAATTTCAGGTCTCTTTGGTATTCAACCGCCTTTTACCATGATCGTCTGAAAGCTGTTCGCTTTTCATCCATTCAGGTCTAAGTCGCTTGAATAGGGGCAGCTGTTGTATCCCAAAATTTGCCTTACCTTTTCTCCATTTGGTTTATGTTTCATTTCATTGCATTAGCATATCACATTGCATAAACTACCCCAAATTTGTCCTACTTGTATATATTTCTCATTTATGCATCCTTCCATTCCTCATAGTCAGAAAATTCAAAAGTTGCCAGGTGGAGTCAAGTTTCAGATAGGGGGCATGCGTCCTATTCACTTGGTGCATAGTGAATATTTGGACTCATCGAGGTTCAAGATGATATTTGAGTTGGGTACGCCTTCAGTTATATTTCGGGGATTTATTCAAGAAGTTGGATTAAGGAAGAGTTATATGATCATGTGTTTTAATGTATAAACAATTTATGTGGAGACATGGTCTGCCTTCAAGACATAGTTTGATGATGGAAATACTGACAATGCTCATTTATGCTCGAGTCATGAGGATTAAACTAAAGCGCAAGATCCAAAACACTAAGCATGATGGAAAATAACAGTTAGTAATTTCCGGTTGGCAATTTACGACTGTAAGTTTTTCTCAATGCATATTGAGATTTAATGAGTTATGAGTCGAGTTTTGTTTTTCTCCAAGTCATTGTTTCTTAGGCCATATCGATTATTAAATTGTATTTGTTGGTCAAGGCATATTGTTCCAAGTTATTTAATTTGAAGAAACTTCAGGGTATCCCCAAGAAAATAAGCACTTTCTTAGCAATTTTCAATTATTTCAAGACAATACAATGTGAAGAAAGAAGGTGATCACGTTGAAGCTCATGAATTGGTACAAAATCATTTTTACAATTTTCAAAGGATTCATAGAGGTTCATGCTTTATTTTACAAGGAGGTGTACAAAGATTAAGGACGTGGTCATGACATTGGAATCATTTTGATGCTTAATGAGTCATGCTCCAATTCAAGATGTTTTCTTTAAATTTAAATCAAGTTATCCTGGATTAACAAAACAAACAGCATGAAGCATAAGGAAAACACTGGTTTCATTTACAATGTTTGCGCAAAAAAAAAAAAGCTTCCACCGTGATGCCCCTGCAATTCGTATACAAGTTACGACAAAGCCGGCATCCCGTGAAACCTGCTCCCAAAAGTTCACTCGCTACTTCAAAACAACAAACTGCTGCTGCCGCTCACAAACGCACTTCACCACCACCGCCATAGCAGATACTGCATTAGAGCGAGTGGCTTCCGAGAATCTGCATCCTTGGAGTTCTTCAACTAAGGGCAATTCCTTTGCTCATTCTATCATGGATAAAGAGTCTCTAACGGCTCCAGTGAAAACCGTTGTTGACAAGTTTCAACTTGTTCCTGAATTCCTCAAGCTACTATGCATCTGCACCTTTATATGAGGTTTATTGATGTCAAAATTGGCAAACCGTCAATAACAGTTGATGGTAGTGTTGAGGATATTAGCCCACAAACATGCAGGCTATCTGACCGAACGTACGCAGCTCCAATAATGGTTGACATTGAACATACTCAAGGAAGTCCGGATAACCTAAGAAAAGAGACAAAGAGAAATATTATTATTGGAAAAATGCCCATTATGTTGCGGAGTTCTTGTTGTACTTTGTACAATAAAGATGAAGCTGAGCTTGCTAGACTTGGTGAGTGTCCCCTTGATCCTGGAGGATATTTTGTCATCAAAGGGACTGAGAAGGTAATTTTAATACAAGAACAACTTTCGAAGAATAGAATAATTATAGACACTGACAAGAAAAAAACATTACTGCATCTGTTACAAGTAGCACAAACAAAATAAAAACAAAAACTACCATTTTGATGGAAAAAGAGAAGATGTGGTTAGAATTGAATCAATTTCCAAAAAAAGGTTCCTTTTATGGTTGTAATGAAAGCTATGGGGATGGAGAGTGATTAAGAAGTTGTACAATTGATTGGAAGAGATCCTCGTTACAGTTTGCTACTTTTGCCCTCCATTGAGGAATGTACAAAAAGTGGCGTATTTACACAAGCCCAAGCATTGGAGTACCTTGATTCAAAAGCAAAATGTTCCATGCTGCAAACCAGGCAAGCTCTGCATAACCGTACCGCCAGCCATCACCTGCAAAACAAGAGATAGATGCGCAAAATTAATTCAGCCAGAAAAAATCAAAAGAAAGCATCAAGTGTGAAGGCCATATCACAAGAAAAATGGCGTAACAATGGAAACAATAATGGACGAATATGCTTAGCTTGCGATATGGATGCTATGTTCTCTGCAGTGTTTTCTGGAGACCATCTTCCTTATAGCCCTGCCAAGTTCTTGTATAGTTGGTGGCAGCATGCTGCTAAGTCCAAGCTTGCCAGCTATGAACAACACAATGCGCTCATTCGAGGATAGAATTGATTCACTTCAAAGAAAAAATAAACTCTGAGGTAGATCCACAACAAATTCCTGGGATACAGGCAGAGATCAAGCATTACCTAGATGACAAGAGTATATTGAAGCAGTATGCTGAAAATGATCAGATAGTTGATAATGGTAAAGTGATAAAAGCTCAATCTGAGTTTGTTCCAGCATTATCTGACAGTCATCAGCCCTTAGTTCGACCATTGATACGGTTACATGAAAAAAACATTATTTTGACACGCATCAGTCCGCAGATTCGCGACACAAGTGTTCTCGTGAGGATGAGACCTGCATGGGAAGATCTTCGGAACTATCTGACTGCAAGAGGGCGCAAGCGTTTTGAGGTATATGTTTGCACGATGGTCTTCTACAAAAGATTCCTCAAATTGCCTATGAAGGTGATATCCAAGATATACCTACTGCTCCTGACGTGAGCAATTATCTAGTTTCAGAGGATGATGGATCTGCTGGATCTGCTGCCTGTGGAAACAGAGATCCGTTATTGTTTGATGGCATGGCAGATGTTGAGATAGAAAGAAAATTGAAGGATGCAATATCAGGAGTAGCTTCAGTTATTCCTATGACAACTGCTAAGATAGATCCCAGGCTCACTTCTTCTCTTAAGTATACAATGGTATCTCCAGGTTCAGTTCCACCACCTGCAGCCAGCAGCAAAATTAAGAGTACCATTCACACAAAGTCGTCAAATCATCGTAATAATACACAATGAGAGTTCCATGATAAACCTTCAGCGCATCGCTTGAAACCAAACCGGCACGATCGTACTCGAACCTCCAAGCCACTTGCACAAAGTACGACCAACATGATGTGGACGGAAATCCAACATGCCAACCAACAGCCTGCTGCAAGCCGCCCCTCCTGCAAACTCCCAGCCAGCCCAACGAAACAAGAGATCACGGCCTCCTGTTCTACCTTCCACAATGCCTGATTCTTCTTTGCAAGATTGGAAAAACCCTACAGAACCTTTTTCACCTATGGCACTTAAAGAATCCGGAGAGAAGAGACAAGGCACTGGAAGTGGCTGTAGGCTCTTTGGGATTCAGTTACTTGAGAATTCTAATGCAGAAGAAAGTCTGCAAGCAGCCCCTTTGTCAAGGAGGTTTGCTGATGATGAGTCTGACCAACATTCTGAACCATCAAATGTTAATCGGTCTGATATTCCTTCAGTGAGTTATGATGCTGACAAACCATGCCTGCGGTCTCCTCAAGAGTCGCGAAGCAGACAAATAAGAAGCTGCACAAAGGTTCACATGCAAGGTATGGCTGTTGAGAAGGACACCTTCTTCCGCAAACTTCCAGGATCATGATAAACCTGCAAAGAAATTAAATGTATCAGTAAAATTGTTGTGTTACCACAGTGAAAATCATGAGTAAAAACAGACAATTTCAAAAGCTACAAACAGCCAAAGATTATGCTGTTTTCAATCCCACAACTTCAGTCCTTGCTCCCATTACCAAAAAGTAACTCACTTTCTTTCCCAAAGGGGAACAGACCCAAAGTTCCCACAATTTCTCTAAGCTAAACCCTAATCTCACATCATATATATTGGTTACTATTCATTCAGCAAGAAAAAAAACCATAACAGAAAAACAGCTGCTTTTTCTCTCACAACTCACCTCCATCATAAAGAACTGAAAAAAGAGGAGATTGAAGAAGGAGCTCACCTGTGTTCTGTATCAACAATCTGGTGGTATTGCTCCTACTCGGTAAGTATTCTGTTACTCTTCCTGTCTTCATGGTCTTGATCTGTATTGTTTGGATTGTCTTGTTTCCTGGCATTGAGTCTAACGAACCCTAGCCGCTACAGTCCCTTCTTCAACCTTTCTCAACTTCTTCTTCAACCAAAATCACAGTCGCTTCACTCATCTTCTTCAAGTCCAACCTCACTCAACAACAAACCCTGTTCCTCTTCTAGATCGCTTTTGTTTCCATAAACTCTCAATCTATTCAAATCTTCACTCAAAATCATCAATCAGCTCAAACATCATCTTCATCCGTAAATCTTCATTCAAAATTTCCAACTTCCATCGACAAAAAACCAGAAGAAAATCTTGCCGGAAAATCCTCAAACGCCTTCGTTAAGACCCAGAACATTCACTTTCCGACCTAGAAAATCTCAAACCCAGCACCAAACAATCGCCGTACAAACCCTCACACCTGTTCTTCCATTTTATCACACTCATAAACATCCACCTTCACTCCAAACAGAACCCTCCGCCCAGAACCTTCATGAACATCTCCTTCGAAACTCCCACCTTCTCTTCAAACCTCCCTTTCAATCCTCAACAAAATCGAACCACCACAATCAACAACCCCGTTTCCCCCAAACACTTCTGCTATCTCCAAAACCACAAACCCTCCACTCCCATCAGTGATTCACCTCTGAAAACTCACTCGCCAGACCTACTAACAACATAAAACCCCCAAATCATTAACCCGTTTTAACCAAAACGAAATCAAGATGCGTTAAGATCCAAACCTGATTCATGAATCCAAACGAAAATGATTGAAAGGGGTAGATCGAGATCTGTTAAGAAGCTGAGGGTAAAATTCTGGCGCCATGTGTACTACGAGTAGGATAACGATGAGTCTGAGCGCATTTCTTCTCTTTTTTTTTCCGATTCATATTGTTTCTTTTAGTTCCAAGTTTGTCTCGTCCATTTCTCTGGTTTACTCTGGTCTGTAGCTTTGGGTTTCTAAGCCCAACAGTATTTCATTTGGGGTTGCTGTCTTCACTCACCGGATTTCTAAATAAACCCCCCCGTTTTTCCTCTTTTTTTAATTAATTAATTTGTTTTTTTTATATAACATTTTTATAATATTAGATTATTAATATATTTTTTATAACAGCTTTTTAATTTAGAGTTGTATATGTTGTTTTTTTATATATATTCAAATTTCTTTTAGGATTTTATAATTATTTTATATTAGAGTTTTGGATTATTTTCCTTTTAAAAAAAGTTGGATCTTTTATTTCGCTTTTTATTGGACAATTTGTCTCATTTCTATCTTTTTGGTCGATGACGAGACCTCCGTAAACCGTTATTAAGTCAAACTATTGATAAATGACGTTGGACCTGAGACCACCTCTTTTCTCTCTTCATTACTTGTCCCGACTCGATTCAAAAACTTGGTCAAACAATTTTCAAAATCAAATTATCTTTGTATTGAATTAAAAAGAGGGGATTAAGTGTAGACTTTCTTCCTCTCCGAGTGTTGGGATGCCCACTGTAGTGAGGGTGGTTCCGACACTCGTCTTTCAATACGAAGACGCTTCCCATCCATTTTCAAATCTCATCTCCTTAAAATCAATTCCTTGTATCGAATTAAAAAAAGAGAGGATTGGGTGTAGACCTCTTCTTCTTCGAGCGTTGGGATACCCACTGTAGTGAGGGTGGTTTCGACGCTCGTCTTTCAATACGAAGACGTTTCCATACCATCTCTCCTAAAACCCCGGTCCCGTACCGAGCACACTTTCAATAATGAACTAATTCCTCTTTGTATTGAATTAAAAAGAGAGGATTAGGTGTAGACCTCTTCCTCTCCGAATGTTGGGATGCCCACTGTAGTGAGGGTGGTCTTGATATTCGTCTTTCAATACGAAGACACGCCTTTATCCACCATTTCCTTTCACAACTTCATCCCGCAACCCTTGTCACCTAAAATATCGGTCCCGTACCGAGTGCCTTTTCAAATCTTTTCATAACAAAAACTTGAATGGTCATGGAGTGGTTAGGCGTAGGCTTTCTCCTATCCCGAGTGCTGACGTTTACCGTAGGGTTCTCTGTCGCAAAGAACTTACCATTCAAAACCAAAAACATCTTTAATAAGAGAACGAAGTTCTCTTTGCATTGAATTAAAGAGAGAGGATTTGGTGTAGACCTCTTCTTCTCCAAGCGTAGGGATGCCCACTGTAGTGAGGGTGGTTTCGACGCTCGTCTTTCAATACGAAGACGCCTCGTTTGCCACACCCTTTTATAACAAAAACTTTGAGATAAAGAATTGGGTACTACCCGTAGGGGTTACTATCCGAGGACCCGTCTCGCCCCCTAAAAAACAATCCAATCAATCAAACGTGACTTCTTGCCCCGCGTGGCGAAAACTAATCAATCTTTCAAAAGGATATGTTACGTCCGTTCTACCGCAAACAGGTAATGCCTAAGTCTCCAACGAGCGAGCAGCAAAACACCTAACTGCTAGAATGCGCACGATAGCATCATCCATAAAAAACATCAACACACCGTAGGCCGAACTACGGCTGCTCTGATTCTTTACTTCGTCCAAGTAAAGATACGTAGGCACAAGGGCCACAATCCTTGTCGAGCACACATATCCCCCCATATATGTAGTTCCCCGAACTACGTCGACTCTGATTTTCTCACATTTATTGAGAATACGTAGGCCTAGGATCGCGAAGTCCTACCGAGTCTGTTCTTTCTCTCTTCTTCCCCGTTACCTCTCTTTCCCTGTTTCTAACCCTTTATCTCTCTCCCTTTGGAACACACTTTTATATCATAATATTTTAGCAAATATAATCACACGTCGACAAGCAAATGGTTCCCATCGAGTACGATGGATGCGAGGGGTGCTAATACCTTCCCCTCGCATAACCGGCTTCCGAACCCGTTCTTGGTTACGAAACCATCTTATCCATTTCTTTCTTAAGGTTTTCTCGATATTTTCCTTTCTCATCATGGGATAAATAAAGTTTGGTGGCGACTCTTCTGTCTATCTTTTTCGCCTCCCCTTTGTTGCGCGATGCATTTTTCGAGTAGCGCCACGTACGATATGCGTAGCGAAGGTGAGAAACTTGCGGGATGTGCGATTTTTCATCGTGGCTTGTTGCAGGATGTGCTGGAATTATGAGACAAGGTATGAAGGAGCAGCAGAGTTTTGTACAACTTGTAGTAGTGTGGGTCCTTAATTTCTATCATAAAGCTTTTTATTTCTTTACTGTTAATCTCATTTTTCAAATGAGATTTTGTCTTGTAGTTGAACTTTGGTTAGTGAAAACCTGAATAAAATGGATTTGTGACTCTGCTATGTAAATAAGGTGTTGCCATGAACTTTGTTGTTGTGTTTTTTTAGTGGAAACCTTGCGACTTGCTTGTACATTTTGTCCCTTTGCCTGCAATATGTTTTCCTGTGCCTTGTGAGTCTTTTATTTGACACCATGGATTTTGTCCTTCACTTGAGAACTTGTTACATTGGATGATGAATTTTTTTTTTAAGAATGGACTATGAGTTGGGTTTAAATTCTAAACAAAAATGAACATGGGCATGAATTTATCTAGAAAATAAATCTAAAAGAAAGCTCTCATTTGAAATGGATAGGAAGAGTTGGTTTTGAAAGTGGTTTAAGAAACTAGTTGGGTAAATGGATATCAAAATGAACAAGAAAAATGAGAATGACATGGATAAAGAAATTGAAAGTAGGTATTTGGGTTTAATTTAAAAATGGACAAATGGATATTGGGTATAGAGAAAATGACATGAATTTTATTTGAAAGATATGAATGTGGTTAATGATAGCTTTGAATGCGAATTAAAAACTAATGGAAATGGACATGGACATTTGAATGGATATTGGTCATTAAAAGTGGATCTAGAGAAAAAAGTGAACTAAATTGAAAGATGGATATGAAGAATGGTTAATTGGATTTGGACTAGATAATGGGTGGAATTAGATGAAAAATGGTTACTAAATAAAATTCGAAATGAACTTGGATAAATCCTCCACCGATATTTCTTCTGACGTACACCTCGACTGAATTCAATCCAAACTTGAACTTTTCCAACAACTTCTGACTAAAAGATGAATGTACCCACTTTTGAATCACTGTGCAACTCGTAATTGAAGCAAAGACCATTTGAATGAGCCAACCTCGGAATCTCCGATCAAAGGAAACCTGAATCACTTCGAATCTGTCTGAATAAATCTCCATGAAAATAGATTCATAGAGGAGCACAATTTGAACTGGCGGATCACGATAAACCTGATCTTCTGGATCAGACCTCACATCAACCACTGCTTAATAACCTGATGAGTTCCAATGAACAAAATAACCTTGAATACACATTAACTGAGAAATAGCCATTGGTGCAGGTAACTTGAAACAGAAGCAAACTTTTGATGCTTTGACCAAAAAACTAGATCAAACTTCTGTCTAATCTTGACCGTGACTAAATAACCATACTTGACTCGAAACCATGCCATTATCCCTGATAAGCCTGATCTCCCATCCATGATGAGAAATAAACTCTGATCCTAAGCCCGTTGTACATAAGCTTGCCAATCCACTTAAACCTTGGGACTAATGAAACCCTAGGCCCGTCATGCCTGACAATCCTTGAAGAAAGTAAATCTGATACTGGATGATTTGATAAGAACATTACAATGAATATAATCCAACCTCTTGCTTCCACTTGGATGAAATAGAAACCACCTGGATCACCTCTGAATAGAGTAAATACCAATAACAAGAAAAATCCTTCGATCCCACGTCTTAGAAGACCATGCAAGGTATGATTATGAATTATGACCTAATGATGATGCAAATGAACGCGAAGCAAAAGCCAGTCAAGGTTAGAAAAAGACAGGGCAAATTTTCGGGTGCTACATAATGCATTCATTACACGATACATAGTTGGCTCTGGAAAACATGATGAAGATCCAATTGTAATTCTTGTAGAAGAAGACATAAATGTTGGTGGCAGTGCTAGGAGAATGGAAATATGGGATGAAATTTGTAAGGACTTATCTCAATGACTTTTTGTCATGAATTATGTATTGCCAAGAATATATTATGTTAGGATTATGTAATATCGGGATTTTGTATCAGCTTATTGATATTTTATATTGTATCATCTCAGTGTTGTTTTGTAATGTCATGAAAACCATTTTCTATTTGTATTGTATCAACTCAGTGTTATTTTGTAATATCATAGAAACCATTTTATGTTTTGTACCAACTTAGTGTTGTTTTGTATCATCAATGTTACTTTGAATTGCTGCAAAAATTCTATATGTAATGATTCGTATTGTCTCAGTTTTTTTAGTATATTGGCCAAACTATCAAAGGATTAAGCAAAACTATGGCAAATTATGGAAATTATGCCTAATATTAGGCTAAACTATTGAAAAAATATGTCTAAAATTAGGCCAAAATATAGCTAAAATTTCTAAAATCAGGCTAAACTATTACAATAATATGTCAAAAATTAGGCCAAACTATGGCAAATTAGGCCAAACTACCCTTTATTCACAATTCTGTCAAAAATTGTCTAACCATAAATAACACATTGTCAAACCATAAGCAAAATTCCATTAAAAATAAATGTCATTAAAAAACCACAACTTCCAACTCATTTGTCTTGCTCCCATCTTTTTTTCCAACATAAAAAGTATATTTTCATCCCATGTATTCATCCCATATAAATAAATTATATATTTCATCACCCTGTTAACAAAGTCAAACTTGTTAGTATTGAAATTGAAATTAAAATATATACCATACGAGCATGATGACACATCTAACTATGTTGTACTTGAAAAAATGGACATCTCCAAAAAATTCTTCCTTTATTAGGACCATTCTTTCATTGGCATGATATCATACGAGCTTGGCACACACACAACCTTCCAACTTGACTTTTAACATATGATGAAGTCATGGAAACAACTTTGGTTCAGTTTGTCTTTGAAGATTACTCCATAGCCAAAGCTTCAATATTTTCTATGAATTCTAGGTAGGGGAATTGTTCATGATATGGGTGTTTAAGCATGAAGGATATAGAGGATTCCTTATCCTTTTCCCCTTTTCCTCCAATGATGATGGTTTTGAATCTTGAGATGGTTTGAGCAAAACCTCTCCAAATTGATGTGATAAGATGTGATATTTGTGCTTTAATTATTACTGGAATTTGTGTAAATGTGTGTGTTAAATTTAGAAGTGTTATCTTCTTGAGTTTAGGTTATGTTTTGATAAATTATGATGATAAATCTTAGTTTAATTAATGAGATATGTGTTAATTTGTGTGTTATTGATATGCTGAATGTTATATGATTGATGTGTGTTGATTTTCTATGCATGTGGGGTTCTTAGGAATCGAAATCAGAGTTCTAAAGGGGTTGTAATGGAGAAAACACATAAATCTGCATTTTGCATCACGGTGACATGCGTCACCTTCATATCATGCCAGCTGTCATTGTGTTCGGGAAGATGTTCATTGGGAATACACTGATGGGCACTAGCGAGGAGACATGCAGACTGTTGAGCCTCATAGAAGGGTTCCCTTGCCAGTCGTCAGTGAGATGATGGATGTTGAAGTGGTAAAGCAACAAGAAAAAATATTAAGTACTCAATTTTGTCGTCTCCAAGGATATCGGTGCAAGGGAAAGAATGCCATTCGACAATCTCCATGTCTCAAAGCTTGGGTTTGAATGGTTTCGGATAAAAATGGCAAAGGAAAAACATAAAACAAGAAAATAAATACATACATTCTTAAGAAATGAGAAAACTCGTCAAGAGTTGTATTTGGTTCCACCCATCATGTACTAAAAAATATATGGATCAAATGCACGCAACCTAAGTCACTCGTCAATATCATCACGTATCGCTCAAAACAGAGGTTATGTCTAATGCAAAGTCGAGAGATCAACCGTATCGCCTCATCGGTGATGTCTCACGCAACGCGACAACACGGAGCATTAAGAATCGATACCCACGTGAATATTAGTCGTAAATCTATGTCTAGAGTTTAGAATCTAACAGATGTTCATCTTAGATCGAGTTCGAACCGTATATGTCTATAGCAATCCAAACCCATTAAGTAAAAAATCAAGATAACCATCGATAAAGAGTTATAAAAGAGATTTTATACATACAATCAAGATAAACTTACATACAAAACCCCGACAAATAGAGAGTACAAAGAAAAGAGAGAAGAAGAACACAAATCTCACGGTCTGTCAACTCCGATTGAAGTGGATTCGACTCTGGATCGTCAAGATGCACACTCTAATGTTATTTCTCAGCTAAATCTACTCAAGAATATTTTTGATGAAGTTGGGGTAAAAAGTTCCCAACAACATAACCTAAAAAATGCTGAAAAGTGACTTAAATAGGAAAAAATGGGTTCCCGTGTTCGCACTGTGAACCCCCTGTTTTCCCAGCAAACATATGCTACCTTAGCTACTGCCAAAACAATGTTTTTCATGCTTCCAGGCAATTTTTATTCGCCTTGAGTTCACAGTGCGAACTCTTGACGAGTTCGTTCGCCTCTAGTTTGCATAGCGAACATGACAGTAGACCAGCACTTGTTTCGACAATAATTTTAAATCGTAACTCCGTTTTACACGCGGTCGGAAGCGTTGGAATGCTTATTCAATGCTCTATAAGACAATGACAAAATATCATACACCTGCAAAAATGAGATAAAAACAATTAAACTCAATGATATTTACGCGATACACAATATATACACTATAATGTAAACTATACAACATATGCACAAAAGTTGAGGTTTATTGGTTGAATTAAGCCAATAAGTGCCAATTATTCACACTAAAAATCAGTACATTTTAGCACTTATCAACTCTCTCCAACTTAAACTTGTTTGTCCTCAAACAAGAATCGATCAACTCAAGGAAACAAAAGTAATAACCAAGCAATCATGACTCAACAAGTTTTGAAAAATAAAAACAAAGGCATGGTTCAACACAAAAATGTACATGCAAAGAAAAACATACGACTAAACTACAAAGATAACATGAAAATGAAACAACTCCTAAATACAAAACACATGTCTAAAATTCTAAGACAATACAATGTTCAAAAATGAATCACACCTAGCACACACTTCATTGGTAGATGAATAAAAAAACATTATGGGCTTAACTCTCACACAACAATCATGCTAACAACAAGTTAAATTATGTATTCATAAAAAACTCAAATTGAACAGTATAAAAGCAAAAATTACAAGGGCTTTAAGGGTTGTAATGTGGCTTGGGTAACAAACAATTGTTTTTCTCAAGGTAAAAGAAACAAAAACTTGCCTAATCAAATGAGAGTGATCATTTCTCACAATCTCAAACACTCACAAATTCCAATCACCTTTTTCTCTTTTCCAAATTGTTACACAATTCCACACAACTTATTAGCATAATATTAATTTTTTTTTTTCTTTTTTTCAATTCTTTTCCTTTTTTTTATTTCTTTTTATTTTTCATTTTTTTTCTTTTCTTTCTTTTTCAAACTTTTTCTTTTTCTCTACAACTTAGCAAACAACCTCTTCTCCCCAACTTGAATACAACCACACATAGTGACATGAATGCTCCCAAAATTATTAGGCAACGATAAAAATACTCAAATAATAAGTCATGGTTATAGTTCAAGAAAACGTATTAGAATCCATACAAAAATGAACTTAACACCAACATGGATTCTAACAAAGACTCAAAGGGGGTAAGAAAATTTTCACTCACTCACAAGGTATATTGACTATTTGATCAAGTGGGTATGCTCAAAATCGAACAAAGTGCCTTGATCGTTTTAGTGCTATCATACAAATCAACACAAATACAAGATTAAACATAATAAAACCGAGTTAAACAAGAATGTTGGTCTCCTGCATATAGTAAACAATGGAAAGCTCCTCACAAAATGGTTTTGTTCTAAAGTAATTCAAAATTGAACAAGTATGGCAAAAGAATGAATGACATGAAAATTGTACAAATGAAAAGTCTCCTAATCATGCTATGTTCTAGAAAGCGATAAACGAGTACCTTGCAAAGTATCAACTTCAAAAAATATCAAAACCATACATTCGCAAGTTGAAACTATCAAACTTGGAAAATCACAAAATGCATCCTCAAGCTAATAAAAAACAAACTTGAGAGAAAACACAAACATTATTATAGCAACCTAAAAAAATTGAATTAAAACTAACTAAACACAAAGACCAAAATTGATGAAAGTAGATGGAAAATGACAGATTTGTCTTTGCAAAACAAGGCACGCTAAGCGCGGGTAGGAAAACTTTGATTTTCATATTCTTTTTCTCACACAATCCATCCATTTTCACTTTATATTAACTATACAAACTCAAAAATTATTGGGTTGCCTCCCAACAAGCGCTTGTTTCACGTCGTAAGCTCGACAACTTTATTTATGCATATGCTCCTCTATGTTGCTTGGTTCACCGGCTACTACCAAATAAACCTGCACAACACTTGAGCAAATGTAAACCAAAAACAAAAATATGAACAAACACATAAACATGATAGAAAACACACACACACACACACACACACACACACACACACACACACACACACACACACACACACACACACACACACACACACACACACACACACACACACACACACACACACACACACACACACACACACACACACATATATATATATATAATCACTTATGAAAAACAACTATAAATGTGTATATACAAAGCTTAAAAACATAGAAATTATCACAATGCGATTTAATATCAAACCCAATGTAACAGCCCAATTTTCAATAACTGATTAATGGTACTAGTTAATTGGTTGGTATGATTTAAGTGAATTATTGGATTTAACTGATTTATTCTATTTGATAGAATAATATGGACTTACTAGATATTCTCTAATTAAGGATGAGACGGGATATTTTATGAGGAAATGAATTGGTAAATATTTTGAGAGAAGAAATAAATTGGAGAGAAATAGAAGGGAAGGATATATGAAGGGAAGCGGAACGAAAATGTAAAATAGAAAACATGAAAGGAAAGTGGAGGAAGAAGAGAAAGTAGAAGGAAAAAGAAGGGAAAGCTTGGAAAGCTCAAGAACGACTTCTAGCTTCCGATTAATCGAGGTAAGGGTGGGAAGTATTGTTATCTTACCAATGTATGTGATTATGTATGGATTGTTTGGATTTGTTTGGTTGTTCTTCCTCATCTTCCATTCTAGGGCATAATGAGTTTAATCGGTAGGAACCGAGTTTGAACGGTTAGAAATGAGAATGAGTGGTAGGATTTAGTCAAGGAATATTGGGCTAAGGCTACCGAGACGAGTTGGGATTGAATCAGGTGGATTTCGATGATTTCGGAGTTTTGGACAGTGGGGAAATTCTGGGTTCGCAGACCCTCGCTAGCACGTTCGCTAGGCGAGTGGGTCGCGAGCATTCGCTGGGCATTCGCTGTGGCGAGCCAGTAGCAAACGGTCCCAGACTTGGGCAGTATGGTTTTGGGTGTTCTTCACTGGTAGGGAAGGGGGTAGTGAGCATTCGCTGGGCATTCGCTGTGGCGAGTGGGGTAGCGAATCAAGTCAGTGGCTTCTGATTGTCTTCGCGAGCTTGCTCGCTAGGCGAACAAGTAGCGAGCACTCGCTAGGAGAACAGGGTAGCGAGTGTGACAGCATGTTGTTTTATTGTGTGTTCCATTCAATTGTTAATCGCTTGGTTCAATGATGTTAATCCTTATGCAACGTGAATAGTTTGTGTGTTATTGTGATGAGACGTGTTATGGGTAGCCTTATGGCGTGAATCCTAGATTGTGGAGTATGGCTTTTTGGCAATTATATGCATCGTTTGAATTAAACATGAATGCATGATGAGTGTGATGATGTGTGAAGTATGCATGAGAATATATGTGTATGTTAATGATGTTGTGAATATGTGAGCATGCAAGATTCTTACTCACTGGGGTAGAATGACAAGGTGTCGTTCCTAGTGTAGTAATCACCGGGGTAGAATAACTGTGATGTTGGTCCTGGTGGGGTATATGTGTTGTACCCATAATCCAAATGAGGATTTGCGAGAGTTGAGGAGTTTATATGAGTCATATGGTATGTCTATATGATTGTTGTATGAAAGTGTGAGATGTGTCCGTTTGGCAATTATGTGTATAACTGTACGTACTTGTGTGGGGTAATGCGTAATTGAATATTTTTGTGTATATGTGTGCATTTCAAGAGTGTGTAGAGTCATTGTGCGTGTGTAGCATCATGATTGCATTCTTGTGTCTTGAGCCCGTGGAGGATCTACAGAAACGATCGTGTGCCTTTGTGGGGTGTGAGCGATGTTTATTCTTGATCCCATGGAGGATCTGCAGAAACCTCGTGTGCCCTTGTGGGTTGTGAGCGATGGTTTATTTTGATCCCTAGGAGGATCTACAGAAACGATCGTGTGCCCTTGTGGGGTGTGAGCGATGGTTTATTCTTGATTCCGTGGAGAATCTGCCGAACGATTGTGTGCCCTTGTGGGGTGTGAGCAATCCTGAAACATCGTGTGCCCATGTGGGGTGTGAGCGATGGGTGAACATCGTAGGCCCGACGGGGAGTTACTTCGGTAACGAGCGATGGTTCCTTTTGGTTCTTCAATTGAACATGCTGAATGAGTCGGTACCGTATTTGCATCTGCATAGAGTCGTGAGTCGGTCTCTATGAGTTGCATTATCATCTTTATATGATGCATTGGTGAAATAAACATGAACATAGATGTTGGTGTGAATTGGTAGAATGAATATGTTGTGTGTGTGCATGTGAATTGATGAATATGTTTAAGTAGGTGAATGTATTGTGGTGAGGAAATATGGAGTTTATGTATTCGGTATTTGTGCATTTATATATATGATTATATGTATTGTTATTATGATAATATTTCTCACCCTTCTGCTGGAATGATGTCCTTCATGACATCGTGCAGGTATCAAGGTGTAGTACTGATCGTAGTTGCGGGGCCGCTATTGGTGTAGCTGTTTAGTGATTTTATGTTATTGGGTTGAGTCGTGCTCTGGTCATGTAACACTGGGATCATTTGGGTTATGTTTCTGATGTATTTTATGTTGTTGGCCTCCATGCCTAAGTGAGGTGAATTATGTGATAAAAGTAAATATTTCTTTTATGAAAAATTGTGATATAAATAAATCCGCTGTTACATGCAAATGAAATCTTGTAAAATATGATTATTTATTTCAGTGTTATTAAGCATGACAGGTGGTTTTTAAGTAATTTGGAAATATATGTGTGACACCGTTTGTGAATGCATGTTAATTTTACTCTAATTATGTTTATTTTCCATGGGGTTTAGAAGGGTGTTACACCCAATCCCC
This sequence comes from Lathyrus sativus, assembly GCA_963859935.3. Classification (NCBI taxonomy): domain Eukaryota; kingdom Viridiplantae; phylum Streptophyta; class Magnoliopsida; order Fabales; family Fabaceae; genus Lathyrus; species Lathyrus sativus. The sequence goes on along the minus strand of OZ012735.1, from coordinate 705,303,209 downwards.
GACAACCGCTCCATTTTATTGAAGCGGTAAAGCAGCAAGCAAAAATATTAAGTACCCAATTTTGTCGTCTCCACAGGGATCGGTGCAAGGGAAAGAATGCCATTCGACAATCTCCACGTCTCTACGCTTGGGTTTGAATGGTTTGAGATAAAAATAAAAAAGGAAAAACATAATACAAGAAAATAAATACATTCTTAAGAAATGAGAAAACTCGTCAGGAGTTGTATTTCATTCCACCCATCATGTGCTAAAAAGTATATGGATCAAATGCACGCAACCTAATTCGTTCGTCAATATCATCATGTATCACTCACAACAGAAGTTATGTCTCACGGAAAGTCGAGAGATCAACTGTATCGCCTCATCGGTGATGTCTCACGCAACTCGATAACACAGAGCATTAAGAATCGATACCCACGTGAATATTAGTCCTAAATCTATGTCTAGAGTTTAGAATCTAACAGATGTTCATCTTAGGCCGAGTTCGAACCGTATATGTCTATAGCAACCCAAACCCATTAAGTAAAAAATCAAGATAACCATCGATAAAGAGCTGTAAAAGAGATTTTATACAAAGATTCATAAATATACATACAATCAAGATAAACTTACATACAAAACCCCAACAAATAGAGAGTACAAAGAAAAGAGAGAAGAAGAACACAAATCTCACGGTCTGTCAACTCCGATTGAAGTGGATTCGACTTCGGATCGTTAAGATGCACACTCTAATATTGTTTCTAAGCTAAATTTACTCAAGAATGTTTTTGATGAAGTTGGGGTAAAAAGTTCCCAACAACATAACCTAAAAAAATGCTGAAAAGTGACTTAAATAGGCAAAAGTGGGTTTCCGTGTTCGCACTGCGAACTCCCGTTCTCCCAGCGAACATATGCCACCTTAGCTATTGCCAAAAAAGTGTTTTCCATGCTTCCGGGAAATTTTTATTCTCCTTGAGTTCGCAGTGCGAACTCTTGGCGAGTTCGGTCGCCTCCAGTAGACCATCACTTGACAGTAGACCATCACTTGTTTCGACCCTAACGTTTAAACCGTAACTCCGTTTTAGGCGCGGTCGGTAGTGTTGGAAAGCCTATTCAATGCTCTATAAGACAATGACAAAATATCATTGCTTATATACCTACAAAAGTGAGAGAAAAATAATTAAACTTAATGATATTTACGCGATACACAATATATACACTATAATATAAACTATACAACATATGTACAAAAGTTGAGGCTTATTAGTTGAATTAAGCCAATAAGGGACAATTATTCACACTAAAAATTACTACATTTTATCACTTATCAATGGACGATTTAGAAATGGGAGTAACTGGTGGGGTGACAGTCATCATACATGCGACGGGTTGACCGTTAGTCCATATGTTGACTATTTTAAGTCGTTTGTCCTGAATTTTCAAGTGGATTTTATTTTTGACAAATGTTTGATGTTGTTTGATGCGTATTAATGAGAAATTATATGCTTTTAATTATTATAATGATATTATTTTGATGAGTGCCTCATGAAGAGGAAAATTGTTGAGTTTATGCTGAGATGTTTCAGTTTAGTGGAACCATTGATGTGGCCTTGTATTGGCGATGATTTATGCTGAATTTTAGGCTCAAGATGAACTAGGTGATGAGTACTGGTTTTGGTGGTTGTGACTAGTATTGCATATATTTTTGTAGCATTCATGCATCATGTATGTTGAAGATAGGTAGGACTTCAGTCCAGTGACGAGTAGGACTTTGGTCCAGTGAGGAGTAAGACTTTGATCCAGTAACGAGTTGGATATTTCAGTAACACACTTTCAAATATCTAAATTTTTGTTCCACATGCATGATAGTAGAAGATATGAATATATTGCATACATAATTGCATTTATGAATGATTAATGTTGTGGATGGATTGCATGAATAGTCATTTATGCTAATTACATTGTCCTTGTTTTATTCACGGTTAACATATGTGAATTTATTCGAACCCCATGTTTAGTTTGTGTTGTTCTTTACGCCTATGGTGCAGATACTCAGGTAGAGACTAGGGAGCTTTAGTTGTTGCTTGTATTGGAGGATAAGATAGTTGACCTTCTTCGTTGTTTAGTTTTTTTATGTTGTTTAGCTTCTATGTGTCGCGTTGATAGTGTAACACTGGGTTGGGAATACCTTATTCTGTTTTACTGTGAGTTGTCGAGTTATCTATTTTATGATTAAAAGAAGTTTATTTCTATTTATGACACAATTCGAGTTGTGTTGAAGTTTAGTTTACGCTGATATTATGATTTGAGAATGTTATGCTAAGAAATGTGGCACCCTTTTTGAGTATTTTATTTCGCATGTTTTATAAATTAAGTGTTTGGGGTTTAGGGTGTAAGAGTATCCTTGTTAATCATTTTGTCAAATAATTGCAAGATATTCATATTTTATTAATTTTAATTAATCAACATACACATAGCTATGCCTTATATATATTTTTGAAAGTTTAACCAACTATCACACAACCATGATAATGTAGTCATTGAGTTACTTTGTATCTCACACTAATTTTTTAAATAGTTCAAAATTTTCTATTAGACCATTTAATAACAAGAAATACGAATAAAAAACTCACTTTTCTTTCAATAAACACACAACATATTTTACTTAATACAATAATCATGTAAAATAACCATAAACATGGTTATCAAATTTCTATACCCGAAACAATCATGATCATAAATTTATCATTTTCAATAATTTTCTTATAGAGACAATTTAGTCATGTTAAGCATAAATACATATAAAAATTACGTTTAAGCTTTAAGAATTAATTTTAATTCTCTTAAATCAAATGCTAATGTAACAGAGGTCGACGAATTGGGTGTTCCCAAATTCAATGTTATTAAAGTAGTTGTTGATGAAATTGATGTTGGTGCTTGGATTGATCGGGTTACACACACCACCACTAATAGTCAGTTTTTTGATTGATCAGCTTTCACATACCACCATAAATAGAGTTGAATTTTTCTCATGATAAATTGAAACAATATTTTTAAAATAAGGGTTAAATATGTTTGTGGTCCTCCTAAATATAACAAATTTCGTTTTTAGCCCCTCAAAATATTTCCTTCAAAGAATGATCTTTCTAAAAACATTCATCCACACTTTTGGTCCCTAATACTAAAATGATCGATAACACAGCCGCTAAGAAATAAATCATCGTTAATTCTGTCGCTAAGTTGTAAAAATCGTCGCTAAGTTGCAGAAGGGACCAAAAACGTGGATGAAAATTTTTAGAAGGACCATTCTTTGAAGGAAATATTTTAAGGAACTAAAAACAAAATTTGAAATATTTAGAAGGATTACAAACATATTTAAATTATTTTTTCTAGGGTTTAGAAGCAATTAACAATCATCGTACTCCAATAATATGATATTTTCCCCTTTACAAATCATGCCCAAATAATTAATATGATTGGGTTATTTGTATGGGATGACTTGCAACTAAGATGCATTTCTTACAATTATACATGAAACCAGACAACACTCTACGCCCAAAATCTATAGAATGGATAACATATTTATAAGAAAAAAGCAATTGAATGAGAGTTTTCTCTTTAGGATAAGATGATTGCATTTGAGAAATTAATTGAATGGTGTTAAAAAGTAATACACTAGAAAAAATCTTATGCGAAAAGTCCTATATAGATTTGGATAACTTGGATAACATCGCCGATCTTTGCGCCTTTTAGTTAGTATAGTTGTCCGTATGTATTAGAGCAATATTATAAATATTTTTTTATATTGACTAATATGTTAGACGATGACAATGATCTAGAAGGGGGTTGAATAAATCACTAATTTTTATAAAAAATCGATGCTTAAAAATTGTTTTAAAAACGTGCAGAAGTGGCCGTGGATTTTAATCGTCTAAACAAACCGTTATTGGTAAGATCGGATATGCGTAGGCAAATGGAATGAATTCAATGAGAAAACGAGTCAATATGTTGCTAATTAATCAATACAAATAATGATCACTTTGTATCAAACAGTTTCTAATGAATTATAAAATGTAACATTTAACTTGACAAATTCACAAACAATTTGTGCACGATCAATGCGTCGAACACTTGGTGTAAAAAACACCCCCAAGTTTAATTTCCAATGAAATGATAGTGCAAAATTTTTCACTATTACAATCCAAGTGATTGTAATGAATTTTCAAAACAGATTTTCAGCACTACACAATAGTGAAAATTTATTGAACAATTGATATCAAACAAATGTGATCAACACAAAATATAGAGATAGAGAAAGAGAGAACGACACCGGATTTATTTAGGCAGCTTCCCTTTTCGTCCTCGGTTTGGGTACGTCTGCCCCCAATTCTAAAACTAGAGCTGAGATATATATTATCAAGTTGCAAAGTTCATACAAGAGAAGTAATAGTCATAACCCACTCAAGCCTAATTGTTGAAGTTGATACTATTCCCTTTTCTCCCCTTGATTCAAGTCGAATCAAGTGCATCAAACGCTTCGAACAAACCTCCGGTTACCACTACTTATTTGAATGAACCCACCATTCATCAAACCTTTCGCTCGACTGATTTCGAACGCAAGACGTTCGATCCTAAATCTTTCGTCACAATCCTCCAGTTACCACTACTTGTTTGAACGAATCCACCATTCTTCAAACCTTTCATTCGGTTGAATCTTTGAAGCAAAGATCTATGCAAAAACCCCTAAATCCTAAATATCTTGGAGGACAAAACCCCAAAGGTTTTATTCAAGAAAAAACCCACTGAATTCTCAACCCAAACTAGATACACAAATCCTACGTTTGGACGTTATCACCTCGACAATGCACAAGATCAACAAAAATGATTATGGATAATTGTTGAAAAATGCAAGTGTGAGAATGAGGATGATGAGTAAAAATCAGTGTATATCTTTCACTTTTATTGTTCTATATTGTACAATAATGAGACAAATGAATATATATGATGCTAAGACCCAATAACTGACATAACAGCTTTTTGAAACACAAATGATTAGAAAAATTAATTTACATCAGCGAGAGGTCAACCAAAGCTCTATGTGGGTCGATCTGAACACACTTGAATCCAAAACTACACAAAATTTCAAGTGATGCGTCGACCGGAATAGGGTTATGCGTCGATGCAAGGTTACCTCAAAATAGCAAATTATTATTCCTTCAATATGATTCCACGTATGGGTCGACGCGTGGAGATCCGAGAGCAATAAATTGTTTAATCAACATCATGTTTCAACCTCCACATGTCTATGAGTCGACGCAAGGACTCTAGAATACCAAAACAAGTTTTTGTGAATATTTTGATAGACCTAGACCATTTTAGTTGATCTAAGGTATCTAATATGATCAAGTGCACAAATATCATATATGAGATGCTCCTATATGCATAGACACATAAACGTGAGATATTTTATGCACATTAAAGAATGAATGCAATCTAAGACACGATGATACCGTCCAAAGTACAAATACGAGATAATATTAATTTTGACATTATTAAAACAAGGACTAAAGAACCTTGCCTTCACATAATATTCATTGTTAAACTTGATTGAGTGTTGAATGGATTTTGACTGTTGTGTGTTTGAATGAACTATTTTGATATGTTTCACACCAGAAACATCTTTTCGAACGCACTACAAACTATAACTTTTTATAAATAAAACCAATAATATTAACTAGTTACTTTTAAATGTTTATAACATAATAGTACAATAATAGTACAATAAATCCATATAGAAAATGTATTTATATTATAACATAAGTTGGAAATAAAATATTGTATGCAAATTTAAAAAAAAACGTGTGTCTTAAACAATAAATAAATAACATCGAATAATATATCTACTTTGTATGAAAAATAGTCATTGCCCTTTCTAGACCTCTTATATTGTAATGTATGAGTGGAAAGCAAACATTTCTTCTCCGTTAAAAGCCATCAAAAATGGAACGAGCATAATTCAGGGTGCAAGTCTAAAATTATTACCTTCCTTGCTAAAAAATGAGAGTGAGACGGGGCGGGCATACGGGCCTTGCACTCATAAAGGATCAAATTTGCAAAAATTCTTGTTAATGTGTGTATGCCTAAAATATTGCAAAACAAGAGACGGGATAAAGAATGCATATTAGAGGATGAATGCCTAAGAACTTGGTCCACTCCGTGTACCATATAAAGGCACCTTCATGTACCTCTCCTCTTGTGATGACACGCTCAATTAAAGACATGATACAAACACAAGTCTACAACACATTATCTTAATGGTCTGCTTAAACATGTGCCTCCTTGAGGATCTCCTAATGAGCTAACCATATTAGAGGGTCTCTCAAATGCACTAGAAACATATAAAGATGTGCCACTCTGTTAAACCATTTGTGTAACAAAAAACAATGATCTATGGCTGATTTGTTAGCACACTTTATATTGCCTCTAGAACCAAAATATTTTTATGTTCCTTAAATGCCTGATCAACATCTGTACGAGACATGGTTTGTGGTGCAACAATGGTGTGATTCCTTAGGATAGTTTTCAAAATGTCAAGGTGACTCAATACATGCTCTGATAGATGGAGGTACATAAGTCGAGTCCTAGAGGATAACAACCATGAGTACCATCATATGTCTTTCAATGGGTTGTGTCTGATATTGATCATTGAATAGAGAGAAATATATGTTATCCACCAAAAGACAATACAAATTTTGCCTTTTTTGATGCAAAGATGTTTTAATAACAATGCTATTTATTTGGGTTTAATGTTAATAGTAACACACTATCATGCGGATATGAGTACTAATATAGTAAATAGTTTTCTCTAGTAAAGTTTAAGCTTAAAACCAACATTTTATTTATGTGTTAGAAGATTAAATTAGCATCCTCTAATGAGTTTCTCTTCATGTGATCAACAATGAAGTTTAATCTCTAGAAGAATAACTTTAATGATTTCTCTGTCAATATAAACACTCAAAATTTGAGAGGCAATTAAGCATTGCACACAAGGTACAATGTCATGAAGGACTAGACCTGATGTGAGTACACTGACGTGAAATAACCTATTGCAAATAATACAAATATTACTAGGGCTCTTTTATAAAATATCAAGATCAATTAAAGATCAAATAGATGGAAGCTATATAAAGCCTCAATTCTCATTGTTTAATTCATCACATTGAACAAAAATGACCAATACTTTGAATCAATATCCAAGAATAAACTTGAGAGAAAAAAATAACTTTCGAAAAAAGAACATCAAGATAAGAAGCTATAGTAAAAGAAAGTAAGAAGAAAACGATTAATTTTATTTACATTCTCTGTTGAGTGATATTTGTAAACATCTTATCAATCATTTATTTATTTGGTTGCATTTTCTTAAAGAGCTAAGTGGTATCCATTTTCTTTGAGAAAACAAAGAGATTAAGTTGAGATCAGTTCTTTATTTTTTATAAATATAATGTTGTGAATCAGATACCTTTAAATAAAGTATAAACAGTTTCTTAATGATCAAAAAACACACAAGGGTTAGGGCTAATAAAGAAGACAAGGTAAAACAAAAAGGATCAACAAAGATTGGTTATTAAACTTCTATTCTTTCCTTTCTTTTAGAACAAGATTACAAGTATATAAGAATAACAAAATAACCTCTCTCTCTCTCTTGAAATTAGGATTTTATCTTCCTATTTTTCCTTATATCAAGATTTAGAAACTAGCATCCTATTTATAAGAAAAATAGCACACTAACCTAATGGGCTTTTTAACAATTATCCATTATAAGCTAACTTAGGGTACAAGATAACTTAAACAATTGGGATTACAAGCAAGGTCCAATTCAACATGCTAACAACACTAGTAATATTGACTAATGCATGTTAGAACAAACTTCGACTACAACACGCATTACTCCGATAGCAGCATGCGAACATACTTTGACCCCATGCTTAATTCCTGTCGAACCAGAAGTTACCCTTCGACCATACTAGAGTTCGATCCAACATCTCACAAATCTCCACCTTGGATCTAATTGTATAACATCAAGAAACTAGATTTCTTCATGCAGCTATATCAACTGCATACAGTGGAAAAACTTGCAACTGGGCAACGTCTTGGTGATTATATCAGCAGCATTATGATCTGTCGAAACCTTCAGCACTTGAACTTCTCCACACTCGATTACCTCTCTAATGAAATGCAACCTCACATCAATGTGCTTGGTTCGCTCATGATAGGCTGAGTTCTTCGACAGGTGTATTGCATTTTGACTATCACATTTAACAGTGATAACTCGACCTTGAAGTTTTAGCTCCTTTGCAAAACCTTCACGCCACAATACTTCTTTTACAAATTCAGTTAGGAAATATACTTCGCTTCAGTGGTTGATAAGGCAACGACCTTCTGAAGTGATGCTTTCTAACTAATTGATGTCCCAAACATATTGAACACATATCCAGAAATAGATTTTCTGGAATCCATACAACCTGTATAATCAGAGTCGACATATCCTTCGATTGTTGCTTTACTATCTTCACCCAAGGCTCCACCATAAATTAGGACTCTATTCAGAGACCCATTTATGTACCTTAGAATCCACTTCAATGCTTTCCAGTGAGTCTTTCCAAGATTCACCATGTACCTCCTTACAAGACTTACTGCATATGTTATGTCGGGTATAGTACAGACCATAACATGCATCAAAGAACCTACTATGTTAGCATATGGAATGTTACTCATATAAGTTCTTTCAACATCTATGTTGGAACACTAATCTATACTCAGCTTGAATTGAGGGTTTTTCGGAGTCACAACAGGCTTTGAATTCGACATACCATACTTTTCGAGAATCTTTCGTAGGTATGCCTCTTGAGATAAACATAATTTCGACTGCTTTCTATCTCTTCGGATGTCAATCCCAAGAATCTTGGACGCAGCTCCCAAATCCTTCATGTCGAACTCCTTATTGAGTTCAGCCTTCACCCTCATTACCTCTTCGACATTGTTGCTTGCTATTAGAATATCATCCACATAGGGAAACAAAATAATAAATGAATTACCCGGTCGAAATCTGAAGTAAACATAGTGGTCGAACTGACTTCTGATGAAACTTATGCGTGCCATGAACTTGTCGAATCTTCTATTCCACTGTCGAGGAGATTGTTTCAGTCCATATAAGGATCTATTCAGCTTGCACACATAGTCTTCCTTCCCTTTTTCGACATACTCTTCAGGTTGCCTCATCAGAATTCTTTCATCTAAGTCACCATACAAGAACGCAATCTTCACATCCATCTGTTCCAGTTCAAGATCGAATTGTGCCACTATGGCAAGCAACATTCGAATGGGTCTGTACTTCACAACAGGAGATAACACATCATTGAAGTCAATACCTTCTTTCTGAGTGAACCCCTAACAACCAATCTTGCCTTGTATCTCTTTGATGCCACTCCTTTGATTCCTTCCTTAACTTTGAAAATCCATTTACAGCTGACTAACCTGGCTCTAGCAGGTTTCTTGATCAGTTCCCAAGTGTTGTTATTATGAAGAGATTTCATCTCATCATCCATGGCCTTCAGCCATTCAGTCTTCTTTCGACTCCTTATAACTTCCTTATAGTCTCTAGGTTCCTCGTCTAGAAACTCACTTGCAAAGATTAAGGCATAAGCTATAAGATCTGCATACCCAAGTCTCTGAGGTGGCTTGATGACTCTCCTCGACCTGTCTCTTGCTAGCAGGTAGTCATTATATGTCTCCTCATCTTCAACAACATCTTATGCTCTTCTTCGACCATCTGGGTTACGCAATTCATCATCAACATGCTCCACCTCAATAGGAATCTCTCTCTATTCCAACTCTTTGTCAGCATTATCAGTTTTCTTGAAAGTCATCTCTGCTTTATTGAAAACTACTCTCGACTGGTGACACACCTCCTATGACCTGACTCTAGGCACCATAGCCTATAAGTTTTGACTCCTTTAGGGTATCCCATGAACATGCATTTCAGAGCTCTGGGTTCAACCTTGTCTTGCCTAATGTGAGCATAGACCATACAACCAAATACTCTCAGTCTGTCGAGACTAGGTGGATGTCCCGACCAAACTTCTTCAGGTGTCTTCATTCCCAAGACAGCCGAGGGACATCTATTTATCAGGTAAGCTGTTGTCGAAACAGCTTCCGTCCAAAACACCTTCTTCAATCCAACACTAGCTAACATGTATATAACCCATTCAAGGATTGTTCGATTGAATCTCTCAGCTAAGACATTTTGTTGAGGAGTACCTGCTACAGTCTTATGCCTTGCAATCCTAGACTCAACATAATAACTGTCAAACACTTCGTTGCAGAACTCAAGGTCATTATCGGTTCTCAACCTCTTAACCTTTCTGCCAGTTTGAGTTTCGATCAGAACCTTCCAACTTTTGAAATTCTCAAAAGTTTCATCCTTCATCTTCTAAATGAATACCGATAGCTTTATGGAATAGTCATCAACGATGGATAGAAAATACCTTGCACCTAAGTGTGAAGGATTCCTTGCAGGCCCCCAAAGATCAGCATGAATGTAATCCAGGGATCCATGTGTTTTTTGCTTGCCTTTGTTAAACTTTGCCCTACAGGATTTACCAAATACACAAGATTCACAAAACTCCAACTTTGACTTTGTCACCTTCTAGCAGGTTCTGCTTCCCCAATTCAACCATGCCTCTTTCGCTGACATGACCCAATCTCATGTGCCATAGTTTTGTCTTTGACACAAGTTTCATGGATGCATCATTTTTCGAACCACTTACAACCTCAGCCTCAAGGGTATACAACCTTGTTTCTTCACGACTCTCAAGACTTCCTTCAACCCCTTCATGACTCTTAGGATACTTTTCTCTCCTTGAAAAATGTATCCATTCCTATCGAATTCACCAAGAGAAATCAAATTTCTCTTCAAGTCAGGTACATTCCTGACTTCAGTCAATAACCTTATTGACTCGTCGTGGAGCTTGAATCTCACAGATCCAATACCTGAAATTTTGCAAGATTTGTTGTTTCCCAGCAGCACAGATCCACCATCTTGATCACATAGCTCCTCGAACAATTCTCTGTTTGGAGTCATGTGACAAGTGCAACCTGAATCCATAATCCACTCTTTTCTCGAGTTGCCACTTGAAACCACAAGAACATCAGATGAGTCAAAGTCATCTTGAACAATGGTTGCGTTACCATTACCTCCATGATCTTTCAGGCGTTCAAGCACACCTTTCTTGTGTGACCCTCCTTCTTATAGTGATAAATCGAATACTAGATGTTTCGCCACTATAAGACTATTTTTTAGTTTTACCTTTCTTCTTGTCGAACTTACCATCTTCTCACAAGAATTTTCCCTAAACGGACAAACCTTCGCCCACCGTCAAAGGTTTATGCTCCTTTCGATCATTCAAGTCCTTAGAATACAAGGCTGATTTAACTTCTTCAAAGGTCAGGGACTCCCTTCCATACACGAGAGTTTCTTTAAAGTGAGCATGTGTTCTGGGCAAAGCACACAACTACAACAGTACTTGATCTTCATCATCGATCTTCACATCAATATTTTCAAGATCAAGAATTAGCTTATTGAACATATCCAACTGCTCATCCAACACTTTGTCTTTACTCATCTTGAATGAATATAAAGCTTGCTTCAGGTATAGTTGATTCACCAGAGATTTGGTCATGTACAAACTTTCAAGTTTCACCCATAATCCCGATGTTGTAGTCTCCTTTGATACTGTCGAAGAACCTTATCACCAAGGCTCAACAATATTGTGTTGTGGGCTTTCTCAATCATGCCTGTCTTTTCTTTCTCTGTTAACATGGCGTCCATGGCTACCTCACCCTTCAACGCTTCCAAACAATCCTGCTGAACCAGTAGGGCTTTCATCTTCAAGCGCCACAGACCGAAGTCGTTCACTCTGGTGAACTTTTCAATATCATACTTTGTTCAAGGCATCTTTTCCACACTCATCACACCAATTTTTTGTGAATCGGATACCTTTAAACAAAGTATAAACGGTTTCTTAATGATCAAGAAACACACAAGGGTTAGAGTTAACAAAGAAGACAAGGTAAAATAACAAGGAACAACAAGGATTGGTTATTAAACTTCTATTATTTCCTTTCTCTTAGAACAAGATTACAAGTATACAAGAATAACAAAATAATCTCTCTCTCTTGAAATTAGCATTTTATCTTTCTATTTTTCCTGATATAAAGATTGAGAAACTGTATTCTATTTATATGAAAAATAGTACACTAACCTAATGGGCTTTTTAACAATTACCCATTACAAGCTAACTTAGGGTACAAGATAACTTAAACAATTGGGCTTACAAGCAAGGCCCAATTCAACATGTTAATAACCTTAGCAATATTGACTAATGCATGTTAGAACAAACTTCGACTACAACACGCATTACTCCGACAATAGTATGTGAACATACTTTGACCATACTAGAGTTCGATCCAACATCTCACATATAAGATATATGTTAATTGGTCCAGAAGATATCTAAGTGATATTCTAATCAGTTAGAGTATAGTTGAAATATCTCACGTAAGAAGAGATTGGACACAAGTTCAAGTTTGAGGTGAATCTAAATAAATTTCTCGTGTCAATATGTCTTCCATTATCTCTTTTAAATTCCTCATTTGTGTGTTCACTTATAATTTCATTTGAAATAAGAAAGAAACAATTTTTAAACATCAACACAATTAAAATCCCCTTTCTTATATTTTTCTCATCTTCAACCATTACGTTTCAGTAGTGATATGCCCCCTATGTGGAAAAAGTTAACACTCTTGAAGAAATTCCTCGTATCCATTGCAATTTCCCATTAAATGATAAAAGGTAAATGTTAGAGGATTCATGCCTACAAATATGTTAAACGAAAAAATAATAGGAATTATATAAAAATATTATTTTACATGTATATTACATGAAGGAGAATGTTGTTTCCTTCCAACAGTCTAGTGTTGATTTTCAATGCTTCATCCAAATGGGTGTACATGTGAATTAGAGATACATCTCCCCAAGAGTACTCGTGAATACTACTTATGCTTGTGAATTATTTCAAGTATATAATGTTATACCCCAAATTTTGATCCCTAGATTCGTCATCATTCTAGAGAGCATCAACATTATTTATCTAACCTTAACCTCTTTCAAGTTTGATCTTTGTTAAGATGTAGGTGAATTAGGGTTTCACACAGTCGGGATCGGGGTTTCTATGGTTTGATCATTCAATATTTTGGATTGATTCTCCATGTAGAAACTCTCTACATCATCAAGGATACTACATTATATAAAGTATGAATCCAATTTGAGGTTGTCCCCCAAAGGAGAAGAACAGTACAATCCAGAAACCCAGATTAGGGTCTCTGATTGGAAAAGTCAACTATAGTTTGACTTTTGATTTAAATAGCACTAAAATGGTGGAATCGTGGTCCATAAGGCTCATATGACCCAAATAAGTCTACACAAGAAGTTTCAAGGCCTCAGGGAATCCAGAACACTAACAGTCAATTCAGAGGTTTTAGATCGTTTGGTTCGTCTGACTGAAAAGTCAACTCATTGACCAACAGAGTTTTGACCCAAAATTGAAGCCAACTATGTTCCCAATGTTATTTCATATCTACTCATGAAGTTTGGTGACCATTGGATCAAGAATTGAGAAGTAATCAAAAAGTCGGGAAATTAGGGTTTTGAAAGGGACTAAGCCATAACTTCCTAACCAAACATCCAAATGGAGTGGTTCAAAGCTTGTTGGAAAGGTATTGAGAAGTCCTGCAAAAGTTCCACAGTGATCTATGTTCAAAAAATGAATGGATTTTGATTTATGAGCAAAGACAAGGCAAGAGGAAAAAAACACGAAATTTCATGTTTTTGGTACTTTTAAGTCAATTTTCCAGCCAACTTCAAGGAGCTTTTGGACATAGTTACACTTGGAATTTGAACTTGATCAAAACATGAACGTTGTAAGTATGTTTATGGATTTCCAAAAAGTACAAGAAATACTCCATAGCATTTGTGAGCTAGGAGTTACGGAGAATGGAAGCTGAGGTCCAAAAGCTTGAAATCCAAAATCTCAACTTGCAATGACATGATACAAAACCAATCTTTGGCTGTCAATATTGTTGTTTTAGGTTGATTAGTTGCAAGATGGACTCTAAACAAGGTTTTACCCGAAAAATCCCAAGGTTACACAAGGATTAAAGGTTTGAACCAAGAGAAACTTCCATTTATGGCATAAAGTGATCAATGCTATTTTGATAAAGCACAACTTTTCCTCAAAATCTGCCTTGAGCCACTCCCTTATCTCTTTATACACTCAAAAGTACACCTCAATTCTAGAAGCATGTCTTAAAACCAGTAAGCCATGTACTTGATCACATGAATCAAGGAAAGTCATCATTGCTAGCAAGTTGGTTCTCAAATGAACAAGTTGGTAAGAGACTTGAAAACTAACCAGATCCTTAATCTCCACTATTCCTATAAATAACACACTCTCTACACATCAAAATGCAGCATAGCCAACATCAATCCAAGCAGAAACAACTCTCTTCTTTCTGTTTTCCATTTTTCTTGCCAACTAAGAAACTCCACAAAACACAAAATCTGCCTTGAGCAGAATTCACTCCAAATCAATTTCCAAACATCAAACCTCTCAACAAACACTTCAAACACTCCATAAATGTTATTTTGAATCTACCTTAATCATTATTTCCCCCATAAACCCCTTTTTCCCAAAAGTCAATTGTCAAACCTAAGAAAAGTTTACTTTCTGTATTATCAAAGCCACCCTTCTGTTCATTGCTTTCCCACCTTTTCCAATACCTCAAACACCTAAAATATAAGGTGTTGTTGCTGTCCAAACCATCATAACTCATCTGTACACTCATTTCCAAAATCTGCCACGAGGATCCCTTGGTTACTTCTAGCTTAAGTTAGCCTATTGCACAAGGAATTGCTTGGAGGGAACTTGAACTGTGTAGTCACTGCGTTGGAGGTTTGAAAAGGCTGCTCAACTCATTTTTACTCAACCAGAAGCTTTGCATAAAGAGTTTTCTTAGGTGGTCTTTAAGAGGTAATTTACATTTGCAAATTACACTTTATTAGGCACCATGTTTGTTTTTGATATACATTAGTTTGAACATGTTTAGAATCTATTACAGGCCATGTATGAGCTTTAGTGTTGGTTGTTCTTTGAAATTGTAAATTGCCATGAGATCTTGCTTGTTAGTATGATTGTAGATTTCATTCCTTATACCATGTATTGATTCTGTCTAGGGCCAATGCTTTGTTTGTGCCTAAGTTCATTTATAGGTCAAGTTAGGCATGTATGAGTTATATGTAATGCTGAATTGATGTGTTTGTGAACTGTTTTGGTTTTGTGCCTATTAAGATGACTTAAAAATTCCATTATCATGTGCAATGTTAGGATGTTATTTGAACCAGATGATGGAATGATCATGAACCTCATTTAGATGCTACCTAGGTCATGTGAATCATGTTTGAATGTTGAGTTTTGTCTGTTTGCAACTTTCACGAGTTTCCTTGTTTGCCAACATGTTATGAATTCATTTCTGTATGCTGTTTGATGTTCTTGATTAGATATGAGTTCCACGTGCTTATAGATACTATGTATATGACATTTGGAGTATGTTTGGGCTTTTATCCTTGGTATAACATGCTTGAACAAATCCATGGTTTTGAAATTGCATTTTTGTCTTACTTTTGCATTTACTATCAAATTTAAAAATATAAACACTTTCATAAAAAACCAAGGATACTATTGTGTTCCTTGTGCAATTTCACTCAAGATTGACTTAAATTTCACTAAAATCCATTAAGATTTGAGAGAGATTTGAGGTTCACGTTGTTTTGAGTTTTGACATGGTTGGGCTTGGGTCAAGTTTGCCCAGAATCCCATTGTTGAGGTTTATCAATTCATGGGGGGTTTGATACATTGGATATATCACCACCCAAGTGGTTAAACCTACGCGCATACTTCACTCTTTACACTGCCAAACCCGAGTTCGATCCTGTCAGGGACAACTCTTTTGTGATTTTTACCATCTTCTTGATTATTAGCAATATCTTGTCTTTCTTCCATCAATATATCACACGTGCATCTCAGCTGGGTTGGTATTTGTTTTAACATATGAACCAAAGGGCGTGGGTTTAATCCTTGTAAAGGACATTTCCTTCTTTTTTGCTACTCATTTTCTTCATTTTTCTTCACAAATTAATTTCATCATACCTTGCTCATTTATATCATTCTTGAACCATTCTGTTTGCAAATTGTTCTTCATCATGTCTATTTTCAAATAGTGAGGAAAAAATTCGAGGATTGTTATCCTAGAAAGACTTTGACCCACTTGAAAATCATGTGTTTTTAGGGTTTTCACCTTAATATTTTGAAACTTTTCTCATCTTTAAACCTAATCTATCTTGTAAGGTGGGTTTTGTTTGATTCATATGTGTTTGTTAATATGTTTGAGTAATCAAATTTTCTTGATTCAATGTCTTACCATGGTCATATTAGCTCTTATGAATGCATCTATATGAAAACAACATATTGAATTTCATTTGTGAACCATACCATACTTCTTGATGTTGTAACCTCTTGAATAGGTTCATCATGCCTCTCCCTACTTGTTTATGTGTCTTGTTAGAACCACAACATGCTAGGGCTTGCTTTGTCTTGTTTGTTACCATGAAGTTTGTTTGATTTTTCCATAAAATCATGAACTTATACTGTTGTCACACTTCTTCCATGCTTGCTTGATTGTCATCAATGCATGTTAGTTGGTCTTATGTTGTTACATTTGATCTCATTTGCTTCATATAGCATGTTTTTCCTCAAGTTGTAACTTGCTTAAACTTGTTTGAATTTCATAACTGAATTTGTTGTTGTTACACATGTTCTTCTGTTTGCCTTTATGGTTGTTACCTCATTACTCTTCACCTTTGTTAAGATATTTAAAGTTAATCTTGACTTATATTTGTGGTCTTGTAAGAACCTCTATCACCATCCCCTTTTTGATATTGTGATATCTTTGTTCATTAATGGTTGTAACCATTTGGTGTTGATATACTTGGTTGTAACCATGTTCTTTGCTTGATGTTGTCACATGCTTTCATATCTTCCTTGGTTGTTACCATGCTCTTTCATATCTTCATCATGTTTGAATGAATGCTTATGTGTGCTTTTAACTTTTTTAAGTTATTCCCCAAGTGATGGAACTTGTTAGTTCTCATCCGACTGCCTCATCTTTCTCCTATTCCAAAGGAAAGTCTCTCTATTAACCCTTGGGTCATAAACAACTCATTACTCTCCCCTTGACTTTGTTAAGTCATTTTGAACCCTAACTTAGTTAAGTTAAAACCTATTATCCATTAGACTTTTACTTTAAGTCTAAAAGACCTACCCATTGTTAGGAGTATCTTTCATTCAGAATTTTAAGATAGAGTTTGTTAACTCTATGTAAGAATCATTGTCATGATTACTTATTCCCCTCTTGGCTTTTGTCAAAGTCAATCCCTTTGAGTGTACAACTTAGATCTAGAGAGTTTTATTAAACTCTACACAAACATTGTTAAGATTGTTCCCCTAGAGTCTTGACCATAGTCAAGTACTTTTGAATCCCAAGTAAGGTAAACTAAGGTTGCTCTGATTCTATCCAAGTTAGGATACGTAGACAGAAGATGTGATATCTTTGCAAGCAAATTTAGAAACTATCTTAGGTATTTACCTCAACCTCAGCTTTACCTTATACCCTATCCCAAGCCATAGCAAACATTTAGCAACTTATCATGCAAACATACAAAAGGTTCCTATAGAGTACTACAGATGTTTAGGATGTGAAATACCTATCCTAGGCATAACTAACCCCCGATCCCCGATCTCTTAGCATTGTTGTTACATCGCACAAAAGGTCTTTCTTTCTTTAACCTTTCCTTTGGATAAATCAAAGTCCAGCTGTGAATTTAATGAATTAAGATTCAAGTTAATAAATAGCCTGGCATCACGATTCTCACCACAACAGAAATGGCGAATTCACTAGGGAATACTTTAAACTTGAGGGTTTAGCCTATTTTGTTTGTTTGTTTGTATGCTATATTTATGAATACTTGCCTACATGTATATTTGTGAATATATTTGTTTTGTATGCTGTGGACATTGGGTATCACGAGTGGTGAGATAAGTCCTAACCCGGACTTGAGTGACACATATGATAGGATGTGATATGATCAATAGTTGACTGTTGGGAGTAGTCCTAAAAAGTTTGACATATGATGTAATCACGCTCAGTTGAGACCTCCTTGAGATGATTGGTGATGTATGAGTAGTCAGGCATTTGATTAATTGTTTCAACTTGAGAGTCTGTGAAACTGAGAACCTTTAGTAACACTTTCACCCCACTAAGCCTTTTTAGGACGTAGTGCAGAAACTGTCAGGGAGTAGTCCGAGATAGTTGTTATGCAATACTACACTCAGACGAGTTTATCTTGAGAATATTTTTGACTCACATGAGTAGTCATGTTGGTTGATAATATCCGAAGGAATTACTATGACTCTAGGAACTTTGACAGAACCTGTTCGGTAGGTACAAATAACCTATAGTACAAGTCCTTGGGGATGGGTAGACCTTGTTACTCCATTATTTGACCTTGAGCTTATGGAAACCCTGTGTGTGCATGTGCATTGTATTTGTGAATATTTACCTTTGTGTTTTGTGTGCATCATCTCATCATCTCATCATCTCATCATGGCATCTCATGTTGCAACTGGTTTTGTAAAGCTCAGTTGATTTCTTTGTGTGAAACCCTAGATATATCATGGATATTTGTACTAGAAACACTAATAAATACAATTTCATGAAGCCTAATACATCAGAGTTAAGAAAACTAGGGAATATGGTGTCAGAAGACTTTGGAAAAATATATGGGAAGATAATGAGTATAGTCAAGACAGGGATGGAAGAAGTAGTTCTCAACACTTTGGTTCAGTTCTATGACTCATTGTATCACTGCTTCACTTTTCCCGACTATTAGTTGGTGCCAACCTTGGAAGAATATGCCTAGTACGTAGATGTCCTTGTAAAAGACCAGAAACCTTACAGTGGGTTGGAAAGCTTACCTTCACCAATGGAAATAGCATATGTCATTCACCTTGAAGTATAAGAGATTAAATCTAACCATGCCACCAAAGGCGGAGTCAAAGGTTTCCATTCTGATTTCTTAGTTAAAAAAGCTGCTTATCTTGCCAAAGAAGGTAGTATGGATGCATTTGAAGCAGTACTGGCTCTTTTGATCTATGGATTGGTGTTGTTTCAAAAAGTTGAAGAATTTGTCAATTCCTCCTCTATCACCATATTTCTAAGTGGCAACCCAGTGCCTACTTTGTTAGGGGACACGTATCATTCTATTCATCATCGGACGCTTCAAGGAAAATGAACTATTCTTTGTTGTGCACCTCTATTATACAAGTGGTTCGTCAACCACTTGCCAAGAACTGACGTTTTTAAAGAAAATCCCAATGGATGGAGATGGTCTCAAAGGATAATATCTTTAACACAGACTGACATTCATTGGTACAATCCTTCCTACGACAGAGGAGTTTATTTTGACTGATGTGGAACTTTCCCAAATATACCACACATTGGGATAAGAGGAGGAATTAGCTACAATCCCGCCTTAGCCAGATAACAGTTTGGTTTTCCCAATGAAAGACAAGCCCACCAATCTGCTGTTATTAGGATTCTTCTATCTCAACACTAAAGCAACGGAGAATGTGAGAAATAACACAGTCGATACTTGGGAGAATGTTCAGAAAAAGACTAAAGCTGATCTAGGAAAAAGGAACTGTGTAGCTTTTGAGTCTTTCACTCAGTGGGTCTAATATAGAGCTCGAGATCTGAAGATGCCATATCTCCCGGAAAAGAATGCACAGATCGTTATCGCATCATCGTATTCTACCATTCCCATTGAAAGAAATTGAGGAATACCAAGAACTGCTTGAAAGAACACAACTTGAGAGAGATACTTAGGAAAGGAAGTATCATGCATTGTTTTCAGAAACAACAAAACTCATAAGAGAAGTGCAAGACAAGGATGATTTGATAGGTTGGCTCGAACAACGCGTGATTAATGGGGAAGCAACAAAAGAGAATTTATTTTTCTCTAGCGTCAAGCCTACTCAAAGCATTCACGAATATTCAAACATCCCACCTACCTCTAGAGCTTGGAAAGGCATAGTGGACAAATTGGTAATGGAAAATACAATGCTAAAGAAGTTGAAGAGGTCTCGCAATTGAAGTTCTTGTTAAAAACTTAGACCATAAGACTTAGTTTTCCGATGTAAACTTAAGTTGCTTGTATTGTACTTTGAAAGTTGTAACTTCTTTCCAACAATTAATAAAACAGGGGGTTTGGCTTAATTAATCTTCTGAGTTTTGTAAAACCAATTGAATTTTGCATTTGCATTCTCGCATTTTCGCTAACCATTCAAGTAATTCAAAAAAATTCTTTTGCAGACATTGTTATGGAACGCCGAAGCAGATTTTCATTTCTGAGCATGAGTTTGGACAATCTTAGGATTCTGGGAGGCCTTGTAAGGAACCCGTTGCATTCATCGCTAAGTATGGAGATCTACTGCCACTGTTAAGCAGAAGAGTTAATGAAGACATATTGCTAGCACTCGTTGAATTCTATGATCCGGTGTATCATTGTTTTGTCTTCCCAGATTTCCATCTATTCCTAACTCTGGAGGAGTATTCCGCCTATTTGAAGATTCCTCTGACCTTCACGCATACCTATGGTAAACCAAGAAGGAAAGAGCTTGCCAAAGCACTACATCTTGAGCCAACAGAGATGTCTGCTCATTTGGTAAGTAGGGAAGGTTTCTCCAGAATGGAAGCAAGACCGTTCATGGAACGAGTAGAATTCCATTATGATAACAGAGACTTAGGGATCTTTGAAGCAATCTTGGCTTTTCTAATCTATGGGCTATATCTCTTTCATAGCTGCGATGAGTTCATCACTGAAGAGACCATCAGACTCTTCATAATAAGGAATCCTGTACCCACGCTGCTGGTCGATACCTACTTTGTTATCCATCGTCGGAGGATGTATGATTTAGGGCTATTCTCATGCTGCACGGCGCTTTTCAGCAAGTGGTTTATTTCACACTTGCCCAAAACTCATATTTTCTGGAATCTCCCTAACAAGGATGCTTGGATTGAAAAATTAGCATCACTCACCCATTATGATGTCAGTTGGTACAACGTCAAAAATAATGGAGTCGCCATGATTCAAAGCTGCAGAGACTTTCCAAACATACCTCTCATAGGCACAAAAGAGGTCATCAGCTATAGCCCGATCCTTGCTCGCCGTCAGCTAGGATATCAAACCGGTCCAGAACCAAAGCAAGACCTACTAAGAACTTGTTTCTATGAAAAAGGCAGTGATGAAAACTTTGAAACCCATGCCCGTTTAGCCTGGTATCGTCCCCATATGCAAGGAATGACTGTGGAAGAGAATGTGAGCTGCCTAGCCACAAAAGCTTATCTCCTTTGGTCAAAGGAGATAGCTCTAAGAATGCTCTACAATCACACTTATGAAATCTCTATGGAGCCAGAATTACTCATACCTAGAGATGAACTGCAACTCGCTTTAGTTAAAGTCGAACGTAAAAACGCCGAGTTATGGGAGCTGATTCGTCAGAATCAACACCAGCCCAAACCTCAAGAAGGAGAAGGATCGTCTTGTTAGAACGATCAGGTCTCCAAATTTCCTACTTTTCTAAGATTGTAATCCTAAGAGCCTATGAATGTATTTTCTACTTTTTGAAAACTTTGTTGTAAGAAAGGTCTTGTTTGTTAACAAGATCCATCTGTTGTAACATAATTCGATTTATCAATAAAACTCTGCTTTTCAAACACGTTGTCATGTGTGTTGTTAATTTTGTTTCGAAACAAGATTGTTGCTTTTCCTTGAATGGTTAGTCTTGAATTTTCATTTGCATATCATTTGCATGATCTTGCATGGGTTCCGTAGCTCATCTGTTGTTCTTTTCCAGAAGAGGGAGGAAAGAAAGCTACACTGAGTCCCCATCACTACAACACCCGCGGCAGCACTCATAGAAAAATGGCTGATCAAGACCAAAGAATCGACCAAATTGACAACAATCTCGAAGGGATACGAGGTGATGTTATCCAGATTATGGAAGCCCTTCAAGTAATAAAAGAAAATATGGATTCACAAACTACCGTGGTATCTGAAATTAACACGACGGCGGCAAATCCTCCTCTAGTAATAACCTCAGCAACTGAGCCTCCATTTGGTATCACCAAGGATTTTTTGCCACCACTCAGTAATCCCCAACAATTCAACTTCCAGCCGCAGATTGTTCCGTTAACAACAGATCCTCTTTACACTCAATCTTTAATAATCATCAGCAGATATTCGACATACCTGACGGGCTTGAAATTTAGGATGAGAAACATGAGAAATTAAGAGTTTAAATGGACATAATGGCCAAAAGAATGAGGGCCATAGAAGGGAACAATGTCTTTGGGTCTGATGCCAAGGACATGTGTTTGGTTTCGGGTTTGGTATTTCCTCTCAAGTTTGTAATTCCCACATTTGAAAAGTACGAAGGAGCAACCTGCCCAAAGGTCCACCTGATCATGTATTGTCAGCGTATAGCCCCACATATTGAGAATGACAAATTGTTGATACACTGCTTTCATGACAATCTTAAGGGTGCCTCTACCAAGGGGTACATAGGTTTAGATCACTCAAAAATACACTACTTCCAAGACTTATCTGACGCATTTATGCAACAGTACAAGTACAACATGGATTCAGCACTAGATCGTCGTCAGCTTCTCAGTATGACACAAAAAAGTTCCGAATCTTTCAAGGAGTATGCGCAGAGATGGCGCGAAACTGCTGCTCAGGTGGAACCTCCCCTGACTGAGAAAGAACTGGCTGATAGGTTTGTAGATATGGTCAAACCTGAATTCTATGAAAGATTGATTAGCAGCATCATAATAAATTTTTCTGATATTGTGGCCGTAGGTGTAAAAGTGGAGGCGGGTTTAAAAAGCAACAAGGTATCAAACTCGGCTACTAGTGCCAGCACGGGTATGACAAAGAGGCCACCGAGCAGCTTCCACAAGAAAAAATAAGGAGAAGTTAGCGCAGTAATGCATGAAAAAAGGGCGCAGAATCAAAGAGGCCCGCGACAACGGTATCATCAATCACCATACGTAGCGGCAGTAACAGTAGTGTTCCAAAATTAGCAGAGTCAATAAAACTCTTAGTTAGGGGCGCCTAATCCTTATCAACAATACAACGACCAGCCTTATAATAACTAGAAGGTACAACAAACAAGGGTTCAAGCTCCTAGACCAGCCTACCGAAACGGGAAACTTAGAATACAGTCGATACCCATGAGTTACACTGAGTTGTATCCCATGATGGTGGCCAGAGGACTCATTCAGACAAGGAAACCACGTGTTCCACCTAATCCTTTACCTCCCTATTACAATCCCAATGCACATTTCCCTTTCCATGAAAATGCTGTCGGGCATGATTTAAAAGGATGTTTTGCACTACAACACATTGTCAGGGAGTTGATAGAAAAGAAGATACTATCATTCAAGGATAATCACCCAAATGTAAAAGATAATCCTCTGCCAAACCACGGTGGAGTGAATGCTATAACTGAAGAGGGTGAAGACTCTGAAATGAAGATGGTCACTACAGTATCCGAAGTTAAGACACCGTTGGTAGAATTACACAAAAGACTAGCTCATGCATGGTTGCTCAAAAGTACCCCTGAAAATTGTGAAGAATGCGACCAGAATCCACAAGGTTGTGACCTTTTGCGAAGAGATATTCAATCACTAATCAATAAAAGAATGCTACAGGTCAGTAACAAAAAGAGGAAAGAGGATGTGGTGGTTATTGAACCAGTATTCAATATGCCAGAAGAGTCCAATAAAAGAGCAGTGTTCAAAACTAACAATGACAAAATGACTCGGCCCAACGCAGTCAGACCAATGTTCCACAATGATCCCGTACCCAAATTTGGGAAAGATCAACCAAGGTTCGACCCGAGGAGAGGACTAGGTCCTCATCCAAGAGCCATATCATGGAAGCGTGACTATTCCTGGTACGACATCAATGTTGGGAGAAAATAGAAGGATGTGACGAACATTGCTAGGGCAAGCAAAATGACCCACAATGGTCGGATATATCAGCCCAGGGTAAATCTTATTGTCCCTCAAGCAACTACTGCTGCTTCCAAGGCTACTGTTAATGCTCCTAGAGCTACTATTATTGTTCCTAAGGAGGCTGCTCTAAAGGAAGTAATCTCCAAAGAACCCCCCGTTAAAGGAAAAGACATTCCCAAAGATGATGAAGAAGATTTTTTAAGGATAATTCGCTGAAGCGATTACCGAGTAGTGGACCAGCTCAATCAGACACCGTCCAAGATCTCGATAATGTCGTTACTACTGAGTTCTCCAGCCCATCGACAAATTTTGTTAAAAATACTCACACAAGCCCATGTAACAAAAGACATCATTGTGGGGCAATTTGACTCCGTCGTTGCAAATATCACAGCCTGCAATACGCTGAGCTTCGACGATAGTGACTTGACCACTAAGGGTCGCAAGCACAACCGCGCTCTACACGTATCTATTAAGTGTGAAGAAGACATTCTCTCCAGAGTACTTGTCGACACTGGATCTGCACTCAATGTAATGCCCAAAAGAACATTAGCAAAGTTGTCATACAAAGGAGTTGAGATGGGGCCCACTTCCTTAATTGTGAAAGCTTTCGATGGATCGAGGAGAACTGTAATAGGGGAGGTTGATTTACCGATCATGGTAGGACCCCAAGTCTTTGAAATCACCTTCCAAGTAATGGACACAAATCCTGCATATAGCTGTCTGTTGGGAAGACTGTGGATACATACAGCGGGCGGTCTGACATCTACATTACACCAAAAGATGAAGTTTATCACTAATGATCAACTGGTTATAGTACATGCAGAAGAGGACCCGATGGTGAGCAACCTATCCTCCTTTCGATATATCGAAGCCGATGAGGAAGCGCTCGAGACAGCATTCCAATCCTTGGAGATTGCTCGTGCCGTGTTGGTTGATGATTCACTCGTAGTCTGTAGTCTATCTTTTTCCCCTGTATGAAACATGAAAGCTGCAATGGAAGAAGGGCTCCCACTAAGATGGGGAGAGGTTATAGAGGTGAACGCTCGCGCCAAGAATGAAAGGCAAGGGTTGGGTTACAAACCAACTCTGGAAGAAACATCTAACGAAATCACCCAGAAGCGGAATACCCTAAAGGAAATATTTGTAAGTGGCGAGGTACAAGTAAATGCCATCATTGACGAAAATGAAAGAAGCAACCTCGACAACCTAGTGATCTGAGGCGGAGCAGCTTTGTGCAATTGGGAGACAGTAGAAATTCCTATCATACTACCTTTAGAGTAATGCATTGGTCTTATGTTGTTACATTTGATCTCATTTGCTTCCTATAGCATGTTTTGCCTTAAGTTGTAACTTGGTTAAACTTGTTTGAATTTCATAACTGAATTTGTTGTTGTTACACATGTTCTTCTATTTGCCTTTATGGTTGTTACCTCATTACTCTTCATTTTCATTAAGATGTTTAAATTTAATCTTGACTTATATGTATGGTCTTATAAGAACCTCTATCACCATCCCATTTTTTATATTGTGATATCTTTGTTCATTAATGGTTGTAACCATTTGATGTTGATTATACTTGGTTGTAACCTTGTTCTTTGCTTGATGTTGTCACATGCTTGCATATCTTCCTTGGTTGTTACCATGCTTTTTCATATTTTCATCATGTTTGAATGAATGCTTATGTGTGCTTTTAACTTTGTTAAGTTATTCCCAAGTGATGGAACTTGTTAGTTCTCATCTGCTTGCCTCATCTTTCTCCTATTCTAAAGGAAAGTCTCTCTATTGACCCTTGGGTCATAGACAACTCATTACTCTTCCCTTGACTTTGTTAAGTCATTTTGAACCCTAACTTAGTTAAGTTAGAATCTATTATCCATTAGACTTTTTCTTTAATTCTAAAAGACCTACCCCTTGTTTGGAGTATCTTTCATTCAGAACTTTAAGATAGAGTTTGTTAACTCTATGTAAGAATCATTGTCATGATTACTTACTCACCTCTTGGTTGTTGTCAAAGTCAATCCCTTTGAGTGTACAACTTAGATCTAGAGAGTTTTGTTAAACTCTACACAAACATTGTTAAGTTTGCTCCCCTAGAGTCTTGACCATAGTCAAGTACTTTTTAATCCCTAGTAAGGTGAACTATGGTTGCTCTGATTCTATCCTAGTTAGGATACGTAGGCAGAAGATGCGATATCTTTGCGAGAAAATTTAGAAACTATCCTTAGGTTTTTACGTCAACCTCAACTTTACCTTATACCTTATCCCAAGCCATAGCAAGCATTTAGAAACTTAGCATGCAAACATACAAAAGGTTCCTGTAGAGTACTACAGATGTTTAGGATGTGAAATACCTACCATAGGCATAACCAACCCCCGATCCCCGATCTCTTAGCGTTGTTGTTACATCGCGCAAAATGTGTTTCTTTCCTTAACCTTTCCTTTGGATAAATCAAAGTCCGGTTGTGAATTTAATGAATTAAGATTCAAGTTAATCAATAGTTTGACATCACGATTCTCACTGCAACATATAACATCAAAGTACATTGCACCTTTATCCATAAAAGTAGTTGTGCCAACCAAGTACAAAAATTAAGTCTTGTTGGCATCAAATTAGTTATTCTCTTTGAGTACATCATCATCACGATGAACAATATCACCACATGAATGAGTGATGTACAAGCCCTTCAACCATTTAAGTTGTGCATGATTCCTCGTTTCTGATTAATAATCTCCACTTTGGACTCCCTATGATTAAATACTAAATGTTGGTTCTATTAGTCATAAAATGATTCAATAGTAAACTTCTGATAAGAAGATTGAGTAGACAAGAAACATCTATGGGATCGAATTTGGGATCATAATGGTCTAGAATGGTCGGGGTTGAATATATCATCCCTTAATAAAAATTATTTTAAAAACACTTTTCAAAACTAGAGTTTAAAATGCGTGGGAGAAAAAATGTTTAGAAAAAATGTGTTATGGATTGAGTTCACGTATTTCTCAATGATAAAAAAATAAAATGAAAATCGAAACGATGAAACTACCAACATACAATTTGCTAATTAATTGAACTCGATTCACAACAAAATGTTTTAAATGAAGTTTTATTAGTTGAATACAAATCCAATATTACAAGTTTATATAGATATAATCAAAAGAAATAATATTTAGAAAAATGATCTAACACCAACCAAAGCTTAAACACTAAAAAACTATGAATGATAAATCTAACAACATATAATTCTAGAAAATCCATTGCTAAAAAACGATTAAAAAAAACTATTAACATGCCAATTATACAAAATTTAAAAGAGGCAAATGAGAAAAATGTACCCAAATAATTATATTTGTTCGGTGCGTCGTCCTCGCTTGTACCTAGTTTAATTTCCAATGACGAACCATTGAAAATTTGTTGATCTTCCACTATTTCACAAATTATTACACAATAGTTTTTGTACAACAAATAATTGCATACAATACTGAAAACTTAAAGGCAATTTCTAAGCAACACTTACATGAATCTTGATTTTCCTTATGTTGGACACAACCCACAAAATTGCCAATTCAACAAATTTTTCACTCGATCCGAAGTCATCCGTCTTCTTAAAACCAAAGCACTCCAAGACGTCACCATCAACAATCTTCACTCAATCATACCAAAATTCTCATGTCTGACTCTTTGAACTACTGAAGGAGTTAGAAATTTTAAAATTTCGGCTGCATCGATCTTAATTCTACTTTACCAAAAATTTCTGTTGGAGAAGAAAATACTCTTTTTCTTCACTGGAAGTCAATCTCCAGAATCTATAATCACAATCTAATTTTTCAATTTGAAAACACACAACATTCTTCACAAAACATTAGAATCTTTTATGTATTTCGCAACTACCACTCATATTCAATCTTAGACTTGGACTACCACAACAATGAAATTTTTGATTAAAGGTTGAATACGATTAATTTTTAGAAAAATCTCACACAAGACTTAATTAAAACTAACTAAATCAACACTCAATAAAATTTTTCTTTTAAGTTTGAATTGAGAGAGAAAGTGTTAATGAAAAAAATCTCTTGATTTTTCAAAGAGTATGAAAAATATGAATTAATGTTTGATCTATTGATTAGTGTCAGAGATAAGACACAAAATAAGTAATAAGTAATTTGATTTAAGTTAAATTCTACTATTATAATTTGAATGAGAGAAAAGAATAACTTGAATCATGATTATAAAATTTAAGTTGTTTAATTTAGATAGATGATTTGAATCATGTGATTAAAAAATGAAGTGGTTTAAAAAATTCCTTCATGAACTAACAATATCTATTTTATAATTTTCAACGAGACATTAAAGACCTGTCCAACCTTAATAAATATCTTGTTATTTTTGAAAACTCTTGGATGTAACTACACAGATGGATTTCGAATTCTGCATGTGTGTTTGTCCTATGCTGACCCCATCTTGTGTTTTCTATCCATTGGAGCTTTTAATATTATCCGACAATATAAAAGATAGGGAGAATAATCCCTATAAAAAGGAAGGATCTATAATTAGGGGATAGGATAAAAATATGATTGCGTTGATAGCCACTTTATCAAATTGGCTCATAAAACAAAATTCAATGTATTAAATTAAACTAATGTTTTCTTAATAGAAATTAGATTTAAACTGTAATATATAAATGTGATATCTGGTTCCCTACTAATAGTTCCTACATTTTTTAGGAACTATTTATACCAATCTACTACATTCTCGGATAATATTATAACCTCCAATGAATAGAAAACACATGATGGGGTCAGCACAGCACACACACATGCTGAATTCGGATTCCATATGTGTATTTACATCTAAGATTTTTATTTTAGAAGAATTATGGTTAGTCAACTTACACAATAACTATGTTTATAAAATTTTTTTCATACAGTAAACATATTTTACCAAATTATTTAAAAACAAATCTAAATTGGAACTAAATCTTGATATCTTATCGAGACATAGGGTTAACTTTGGAAAAGGAGAATATTTTAAACATATTCATGCGTGTCAGATAAGACATGGTACTTGTCAATTGATAAATGATAATGAAGTGTCAATGCAACATGGCTGGAAGTATGGAGAAGAAATTAAGAAACACAACCCTCATCACTCATTTCTTATCCCTTACTAAGCCACTTTTCATATCAATAGTTCCATAAACAAATTAATATTTTCAGTGTATGCCCTAACAAAGATACTCCTTTTCTTTTATATAGTCCTTCCGTTTTAAAATGACGGTTGTTTAAAGTTTTTCTACACAGATTAAAGAATACAATGATATTGTCATAAGATATTACATTTTTATTAAATTAATCTTATTAATATGTTGAAAATAGCGTACAGAGTAATAGTTATATGACACAATTAGAAAAATAACAATTATTACTACATTAAAAAGTGATAATGACATTCATTTTGAAACAATTTTTTTTTCTTAAAACGACAATTATTTTGAAACGGAAGAAGTAGTTTTTTATATAAGCAAGAATTTGTATTAATGCTAGGGGATCTCCAACCCAACAGTTTAAGCTACAAACACATTAGAGTAAGAAATTTAATATCTACAAAAAAAATCATTGGAAAATTTTGACCACTCATAAATACTACATCTCGCCGATTTTTTCACTCCTACTACCAACCATCTCGAAGATGACAGAACAATTCTTTGAAATATAGTTTTAACATTACAAATTATAACGTTAAAACTAATCTGCTTTTTCGACCTCCAAATACTCAAGCATGTTACAAACCAAATGAAGCATACCGACGAGATACTACTCCTCCCAACCAAACTCAAATACCATGCCATAACGTGTTTACAACAACTCCGTTCATTGATCCATGGAACTCCAACCCAATCAACCACCCTTCTCCACACTAACTGAGTTTCCGAACAGATGAGGAACACATGAGTATTTTCTTCAATTGCATTAAAACAAAATACAGACACCTTGTCATGTTATTAACAACAATTCCTCTGGCTATGAGATTTGCACGTGTAGGAAATCTATTCAAAACCATTCGCCACCTAAACAACTTGAGTTTCAATGGAAAATTAGTCCTCCACAATATTTCCAAAAAAAGAAATGGAGGAGTGTCGGACCTCGAAAAATCATCGAGAAACGCGACCCTTGCGCTGAAGACGCGGAAATGCGGTTCGACAGAATCGCCACCGAACTTTATTTATTCTGAAGAGACGGGAAAGGAAAGTATCGAGAAAACCTTCTAAAACGAGTGGACAGGAACAAGGTCGTCGCAACCGATATTCTGGGTCCAAGAGTCGGTTACGCAAGGGAAAGGTATTAGCACCCCTCACGTTCGTTGTACTTAACGGGAACCTCTTAAGGTGATTTGCGATGGGCGTTATCTAAGCTTGTTTGTTTTCTTCTCAATGATAAATGCTAATTGGTAGGATAAGAGGATAAAAGATGCTAAGGGGAAAATGATGGTTATAGGATAGGGTGTTGGCCAAGGATTGAGACCCTTGTGCCTACGTATGCTCATTCGAACGAGAAATCAGAGCTATCGTAGTTCGACTACGGGAAAATGATAGGGGGAACAGAAGATGGAAGAAATTGTAGATGGAATAATAGAGAAAGATGAAAGTGTGCTCGCCAAAATCATCACAATCTTGTGCCTACGTATCTTACATTCATAAATGAATGAAGAATCAGAGCGTCTGTAGTTCATGGGGACGACCACGAAAAGATGAAGGGTTGAATCGAGTTGGAAGTTTGAGTTTTGGAACTAAAGATTGACTGACAAATAACTCAAGGGGCGTGCCTCGAGAACTGTCACTCAAGAGTTCAAGGAATGCGAGATTCCAAGAACTCAGTTCTTTCGGGGATTGATTGAATAGGTTTCGGGAAAGAATTGAACATTTTGAGTTCGAAATATTAAATGAATGACAACTCAAGGGGCACGCCTCGAGAGTCACTCGTTCGAAGATTCAAGGAATGCTAGACTCTAAAAATTTCCTTCTTTCGTAAGTTTGATTACGAAAATATTTGAATAGAGATTAAATGTTTTAAGATGAAAGGGTGAATGAACAACAACCCAAAGCGTGCGCCTCAAGAGCCATTTGTTCGAAGATTCAATAAATGCTAGACTCAGAGAATCTTTTTCTTTCTTTATTTGTTTAAGAAAATAGTTTGTAAAAGATAAAATCGAATATGTTGCGAAAAAAGGTGGACTCCGAGGCAAAAGGCACTCGACTTACAACTGGGTTAAAAATACCGCTTGATGTTGATGAGAAACGATACTAGTCCCTGAGGGTGCCCCCAATATCGAATCACGATGAAATGTGAAAGTGTGTGCAATAGGTTGATGGCGAATGCGTACGAGCACTCGACTTACAGAAGGTGTTTGAAAATGGCTCGATGAAAAGTCGATAATTAGTTTGAAAACCGTTTAATCTACGCTAGTCCCTAAGGGTGCCCCTATGTGTGAATAAGAATGAACAATATGAATATGAATATGAGCAATTATGAATAATATGACAAGATAATATAACAATATAATCAAGATAATATCCACAATAATATGAACAAGATAATATTAATAAGTATATGAACAAGATAATATAATCAAGATATAATGACTGAAGTTAAATCAAGGGTATATTTGACTGAAAATAAAGAAATTGTATATTGACTGAAAGTAAAGTTAGTGGTTAGTTGATTTGTGAATTGAATCGGGTCGAAATGTAGCGCTAAACTGTCGTAACTCGACTTATGACAAAAGTCGAACTATGGAAGGTCGCGCGAATTGATATACGTGCTAAAAACAAGATAGAGAAATGATATTAAGGATCATTCTCCAATTTAATCGTGTCGCACGGACCAAAAGTCAATGATCTAGTCTTAATTATAAACTCGTGTCAATTAATCGAAGGTAGCCTATCACGATCCCAAAGTATAGAAAATGACCCAAATGGTAATTTTCCACAGATTTAACATAATGAAGGTTATTGACTTCGATAAATTAACGTTTACAAACCCAAAGACTTCACCGATCGATAAATGAAAATAAAATCGAGATGAGAAAGAAAATGAAGAAAATGAAAATAGAAATGGTTTTTGTTTCATCGCTATTTATCAATAATTTGACTAGTGGCGACTTTGTGATTTCGTCATCGACCCATAAGAATTGAAAAGAAAACCAAGACGAAATTAAATTGGAGAAAAACAAGTGATATTTTAAATGAAATCAAGAGTAATTTAATAATAACAAATATCACATTACTTAGTAAAATATTTAACAAAACAAATAACAAAATAATTAAAACTTCCAATTAAACCTCTAGAAAAACTTAACAAAAATTAACAAAAGGAGCGGGGGTGTATGTGAAAATGAGGGGTGTGGTTATTGGAAGGAGAAATCATCTGGGCTAAAAGCCCCTCATCCTCCTGACCAAAAAGAAACAAGGGTGATGTAAAGAAAATCACTGGGCCGTGTCTAAGCCCATATGAATATAAACAGAAAAAGAAGAAAAAAAAACCAAATTAGTGCCTCGAGGTCCACCATCAACCAGTCATAAAAACAAAACCACCAAGATGCCCCTTCACGCTCTAGAACCCGGTCAAACAGGGTAACAACCACCAACAAAGATATCATCACCATCTTCATCATGCAAAAACCGAACATGAAAGAGAGAAAGATCGAAACACCTCAACCTACCGTTTCTCCTTGCTCGCGGAATCTGTATATCTTAGTTCAAGATGTGGCTTGAATCAAGGTTGGATTCAAATCTTTTGTTTATTTCGTGTTCTTACTCATCTATTCTTTCTCAAGTTCTCTTCATCTCATGATTTTCTCTTTGAAGAATGATTGGAGCATTGATCGCATTGAAACGGTTCACTTATTTTGTGTTCTTATAGTCATCGGTGCAGGTTTGCAGTATGTGATGTGATGGTGGCTTATAGTAGTAGTAGATTTAAGTTCTTTCGTCATGTGAGAAATGCAAAACGGTCTTCTTTTTTGTTTGCTAATCTCTTATTACAAACATGGGCCATAAAAGAGATGGGTTTGTATTTTTTGCAATTATTTTTTAATGATATTTCTCCTAGATAGTGGGCTTTTGAATAATATAACATGGACTCATGGTTTTTGTTATAAAAAGACAATAGGCTGAACTTTTGACAATGTTTTTTTTTGTAACAAAGGACAATTGACTATAGCTCTTTTTTTTTTTTTTTTTACTTTTGTTGAGATGAGATTTTTATGAATAAATTTAAAAAATTAATTGAAAATGAGACTTAAGTTAAAATGATATGTGGATTAAAAATGGAAAATCAATCATGGTTTTGAGATGGATTCAAGGTGAATATGGATAATAAGCGGGGTTTTTTTAATTGGATAATAGTTTAAAAAAAAAGTTAAACTAAATGGATTTGAAGTGGAATACGATGTTTTGGATAATTGGATGATGAATAAAAGCAAATAGGAAAGAATGGTTCTTGAAACCTTGAAAACAAGCCTTATATTCCAAGTATGCCAAAAATGATGAATCTTCTGCTTTAACCTAAATTTTGAATGAAACAAAATTGTAGGGGCTTGATGCCATGGTGAATCCATTTTGAATTTTCCTTGAACCACATATAAATCCTTGAAATTAGAAGAACATGACTTGGATATATGAATTGGACTGCTCAAGACCTTGACTACAAATATACTAAACTCTAACAATCCTCAGCCATGAAACATATGCACTTACCACAACCTGATAACCTGACTCACACACAAACGACTTGCATAGGTATAAACCCTAATTAAATCCTCAAGAACATACCACTCACACACTTGACCAGGAACCTTGGATTCAACCTTGCACAAACTTGAATAGCAAGCAGAAGCAACATATTTTTTTGGATTTTCTAAATAATTGCCAATAGACGGATGTACAAAATAAAAGCTATACATAGGTAGGACAAATTTGGGGTATGACAGATGCCCCTATCTAATTGGCTTGAACCTAGTAAGATGAACTGCTATGGAGTTCGTTTTTTCAAGGCGGAAGTCTATTAGATACGAAGAAGACTCCAAATTTGTCCAAAAAAGAAAGAAAATGCTTGGGAAGTGAAATAACAGATCAACGGAGAACACTCGCATAATATGGTACCAAAAGAATGACAGACCCATCACCAAAAGAATGATAGAGAGACACACACACAACACCGACACCAAAAGGATGTAAGGGGCTCATTACCAAAAGGATAATTGAGAACACTCGTACAATCTGGCACCAAAAGGATGACAGACCCATCACCAAAAGGATGATAGAGAGAACTCACACACACATGTTGCTCTCACCAAAAGGATGATAGAACGACAATCACACAATTTGGCACCAAAAGGATGACAGACTCATCATCAAAAGGATGATGGAGCAACACACATATACACACATCCCTGACACCAAAAGGATGTAGGGGTACACTCGCACAACCTGGCACCAAAAGGATGACAGACCCATCACCAAAAGGATGATGGAGTGAAACACTCACACAACCCCGACACCAAAAGGATGTAGGGAACCCTCACACAATCTGACACCAAAAGAATGACAAACTCATCACCAAAAGGATGTTGGAGCGAAACACACACAACCGTGAAACCAAAAGGATGTAGGGAACACTCACACAATCTGGCACCAAAAGGATGACAGACCCATCACCAAAAGGATGATAGAGCAAACTCACCCACAACCCTGACACCAAAAGGATGTAGGGAACACTCGCACAATCTGACACCAAAAAGATGATAGAGCAAACTCACACACCCTAACACCAAAAGGATGTAGGGAACCCTCGCACAATCTGACACCAAAAGGATGATATACCCATCACCAAAAGGATGATAGAGCGAGCTCACACACATCGTTGTGTTGCACCCCAAATTTTTTCCTTTCATTTAAACCTTTACTGGCCTATGTTTCTTTGCATTTTCGCATTTCTGCATATCATAGCATTTGTTCTTGAGGCAGCGAATCAAGGTTTTTCTGTGGCTCAGAGTTCGTTTTTGTTGCAAGAATCCAAACAGCGAGCATCAGGGGCTCCGACATTTATTTTTTTCCCGGCGATCGAGCGGTCGATTTTATTTTATATTGCAGGATTTTATTTTAGAACGGATGAAAACAGGCGAATGTGCACTTTTCCCTCCAAAAGGCGCCAAAATTTAAATTTTCAAGGTGTTAACCGATTAACCAAAATGGTTAACCGGTTAACCAAAGCAAAATCAGAACAAATTTGAATTTTTAAAGGTGTTAATCGATTAACCCAAATGGTTAACCGAGGCAAAATTTGCCTCTGCACGTGAGTTTTTCAAGTGTGCCACTTTGGGGTCCATTTTGATTACTTGTGAAGTTGATTTTACACCAGAAGAAGGATCTAGAATCACTCCAAATTGGGATTAACTTTCAAAATTAATTCAAAATTTCCTCCAACTTCCCATTCCTAATCTCATTCCAATTTTCATAACCACACTCCAAACCACCATTCTACTCCTAACCTAGAGCATATTTAAATGAATTTGCTCCAAACCTCAAAAAAAATCCACACAATTTCATTCCCTTTTCAGAATTCACTCTCACTCTTGAATTTCCTCTCCATTTTTTTCTCTCCAAAACCTCCATTAGAGCTCTCACTTGAGTTCTTTGATTCTTCATTGGAATCATTGAATTCTAGAGCT
The DNA here is from genome assembly GCA_963859935.3 of Lathyrus sativus. Classification (NCBI taxonomy): domain Eukaryota; kingdom Viridiplantae; phylum Streptophyta; class Magnoliopsida; order Fabales; family Fabaceae; genus Lathyrus; species Lathyrus sativus. Next base: position 705,267,196 of record OZ012735.1, on the reverse strand, counting down.
AAAACTTCATCCTCCATCTCCATTATTTTCAATTCTCCATTCAATTTTCGTTTGGGTTTGGATCAGAAATTGGAAGTTATTTTGGAAGAGCTTATTTGGATTATTTTTGCTTGATTTTGGTGGATCTTCATTCCTACAACAAGAAAACACTTGGATCTTGAAGATTCTCTGGGTTTCTTGCTTAGATCTACTCATTTGAAGTTGAATCAACATTCACCAAAGCAAATCTCCGCTTTGTAGGTTGGAAATTCTAGATCCGATGCAATTTTGAGCTTATTTTGCATAATCATCATGTTGATCTTCATTTTTGATTAATTTGGTTGATTTTGATCTATGTGAATTGTGATCTTCATGTTTAAATGTGTTTACATGTTGTTGGATCATTGATTTTTGGTGTTAAATTCGTGCATAATTGATTACAAGATCATTTGGATTATTGCATAAGTGATTAATTGTTGAAAGTGCTTTTGCATTGCTATTTTTTTTTTTTACTTCTGGTACAGTGTTAACATATTAACCAATAGCGTTAACCGGTTAACCAGTGGTTAACAGATTTACCAATAGCGTTAACAGGTTAACCAATGTAATTTCTAAAAATTTAAGTGGTTAACCGGTTAACCAATAGTGTTAACCGATTAACACTGAACCAGAATGCCATTTTTGGTTATTTTCAAGTATGTTTTGATGCCCTCTCACTTTGAATCTTCATGGATCAGTATGATGCATTTGGAGCGAGATGTTTTGGATATGTGTCACTATTCTTGATTGTTTAATCTCGATTCTTCGACACACGTGGTTTGGTTTCCATTTGAATGCATACTTTGTGGATGTTGTTCAAGTGATGATCATTGGCTTTGCTTGAGTTTAAAGAATTGCTTGGTTGAGATGTGCTTGTGGTGGCTGCTGCCCATCACTTTTTTCCTCCCACTCTTCTTTGATGATTGATGGTAATGATTGTGGGAGCTTGCTTCTCCCATTTCATCTCATCCTCGTATCTTTTTGTGTTTGCATTTCATGTTGCATTTCATCTTCCATTTCTTTCTACTTGTGATTAAATTGGTTTGTGTTTTCTTGGTCCTTTATCATGATCACTTAGGATTCCTAGTCCCTTCGTTTAGGATGGAAGTAGGAGAGAAATTAGGTGTTTAATCCAAGCATGCTAACATTAGGGTAGATTTCCCTTTCAACCCCAACTTTAGGTCCATTTTGCATGACAACGTTAGGGCCGAGTTTCCCTTAGACCTTCCATGCGTCTCTCTTCTCATCTCAAAACGCATTTTAACTCATATAATAAATACAATGAAAGTTTTACACTACGAGCCTTAAGCGCATGGGAAATGATGAATGAGGGGTCTCCTCTCGCTTGTCTAGAGTGTTTAGTGTACGTCCCGTTTGGGATTGATATGCGACGCATTCGATCCTATGTCATAGTCTTTAGTGCAACGTGAATCACAAATAAAATCAATTCACTTCACTTAAAAAACACAAAAACAAACATCAAACCTTTTTTATCCTTCGGGATTAATGGAAAACCATTTTCAGAAAGAGGGTGTTAAGCTTTGGTTCTACCGCAAACAGGCATCGCCCCTAACTGCTAGAATGAAGGTTTAACCCTACTTGGTTAAAACACTTGAACCCATCTGTGGTCGTGTCAGCCCGAACTACGTTTGCTCTGATTTCTAATACCAGATGAGGATACGTAGGCACAAGACGACGATGTCTTGGAGAGAAACCTTCCCCACCTTCACCCGTAGTTTTCTGAACTACGTTGACTCTGACTTTCCCATTGCACGAGGGAATACGTAGGCATATAGCGGCGATGCTCTATCGAGTCTCTTTTCTTTTCTTTTGTTCCTGTGAGCCTGTAGCTTAGATAGATAAACACACCCTTTGATTAGACAACAAGCGTGGATCCCGTTGAGTACAACGGACGTGAGGGATGCTAATACCTTCCCCTTGCGTAACCGACTCCTGAACCTAAGATTTGGTTGCGATGACCTTGTCTTTTCCCTTTTTCGTAGGTTTTCTATGATCGTTTCCTTTCCCTCTCTTTGCGATAAATAACGAACGGTGGCGACTCTTCTATTTTTCTGCTGGGTGTTTTCGCAGTTGCGACACCCTGACACCAAAAGGATGTAGGGAAACACTCAAATTGAAGGTCACCAACACCAAAAGGACGCAGGCTAGGTTGAACCGACGAGGTTTGACTATCACCAAAAGGATGATAGTAAGGAAATTGACAAATGTCAAGTTTGCTGAAGATGTGATGAGTGATGCTTATTTGAGGACATCAACAAAAGGTTGAAGAAAAGAAGTTATCGAGAAATACAGTCTTCATCAACAAAAGGTTGAAAGGAGCGAACTCACTTGGGAACACTCAAGAGGGAGGTCGAATCAAAACAAATCAACGGGGAACGCCCACTGACTCGAAGAAACACCACTGGTTGAGCTGGGACGCCAACTTGAACAACAAAAGATTGAGAACACAAATGAGGAACACCCACTAGCTTGCTTGGAGGTGCCCCTTGGCTAGGCTGAATTTTGCTTTGATTTCCTGTCTTGATCAACAAAAGTTGAACAACTTCGTGGGGAACGCCCACGAATTTGTTGAAGATACCCCTGCCTGGACTGAAGATCAACTTAGAAACACTGCTTGATCAACAAAAAGATGATGCAACTTCGTGAGGGACACCCAAGGGCTTGAAGAAGATGCTCCTGACTGGGCTAAATGTTGCTTTTGGAATCTCTTGAACTTGACCAACAAAAGGTTGATACAACTTCGTGAGGACGCCCACGGTCTTGAATAACATGCCCTTGACTGGGCTGAAGCTCATCTTGGAAATCTCGAGATTGATCCTGGACCTTGACTCGCATATGTATGAATGTTTGATGCTGAGAATGATGCTCCATATTGAATGGAAATGAAGGAAACTCCAAAATTATCAACCTTGAAGTCCTCATTCTCATTCATCATCAAATCAACAAACTTCAAATCCAACTTTTGCTTTTCGCACACGGTAGCAAGAAAATCATTCGTAACATACAACATACCAAGTTTCACACTACTCGGCGTTATCTCACAAACCAAACTCAAATCTTTAAAACTCTCCAACAATTCCCATTCTTTTACCATCAATGTTGACATATGAACCAACTTTCGACTTAAAGCATCGGCTACTATGTTTGCCTTACCTGGATGGTAATTCAAACCAAAATCATAATCCTTCAAAAATTCTAATCATCTCCTCTGCCTCATGTTCAATTCCTTCTGATCAAACAAATATTTCAAACTCTTGTGATCACTAAAAACTTCAAATCTCGCACCATACAAATAATGCCTCCAAATTTTAAAAACAAACACCACGGCTGCTAACTCCAAATCATGCGTAGGGTAGTTCTTCTCATGCACTCTCAATTGTCTCGAAGCATAAGCCACAACTTTCCCTTCTTGCATTAAAACACCACCTAAACCGGATAAAGAAGCATCACAATAAACCACAAACGACTCCGTCGGATTCGGCAAAATCAAAACCGGCGCTGTTGTCAACCTTCTCTTAAGCTAAACAAAACTCTTCTCACACTCAATATCCCAAACAAAGGCCTTCCCCTTACAAGTCAATTGAGTCAACGGAAGTGCTAACTTCGAAAATCCTTCAATAAACCTCCGATAATAACCGGCTAATCCTAAAAAGCTTCGAATCTCCGTAACTGACTTAGGAGCTTCCCACTGCATTAACGCATCAATCTTGGACGGATCAACACTAATACCATTACCAGAAATAACATGTCCAAGAAAACTCACTTCCGATAACCAAAACTCACACTTCGACAACTTAGCATATAATTGCTTCTCTTTCAAGATCTGCAACATAACTCTTAAATGCTCTAAATGATTTTCTTGGGGCTTAGAGTAAATCAAAATGTCGTCGATGAACACAACCACAAAACAATCCAACTGATCATGAAAAATACGATTCATGTATTCCATAAACACACCTGGCGCATTAGAAACTCCGAATGGCATCACTGAAAATTCATAATGACCATACCGTGTCCTAAAAGCCGTCTTTTGAATATCCTCATATTTAACATGAATCTGGTGATAACCCGACTTCAAATCAATCTTACTAAAAACACGGGCACCAACCAATTGGTCCATCAAATCATCAATTCTAGGAAGCGGATACTTGTTCTTAATAGTTACCTTGTTCAACTGTCGATAATCAATACACAACCGCATACTCCCATCTTTCTTCTTTACTAACAATACCGGTGCACCCCAAGGAGAAACACTCGGCCTGACAAACCTCTTTTCCAATAAGTCATTCAATTGTTTCTTCAATTCCATCAACTCTGGTGCCGACATGCGATACGGCGCCATCGAAATCGGTCTAGTACCCGAAACTAGATCAATCGAAAACTCGACTTCTCTTTCCGGCGGTACGTATGCAATGTCCTCCGGAAATACTTCTGGAAAGTTGCACACCACTGGAACCATATCCAGTTCAACCTTACTCTCTTCCGACAATGATGCAAACAAATAGAACACTTGAGCCTCATCCGCCAAAAGTTTCTTCAACTCTTTAGTAGATAGAGAACTATCTTCCTCATCCTCCTCCAAGGAAGGAAACCTCACTAACTTGTGATAACAATCAATACGGACTCTATTAAACTGCAACCAATTCATACCCAAGATCACATCTAACCCTTCTAACCGCAAACACACCAAGTCCATAATGAAGTCTTTACCATATATGGTCAAAGGACAACTTAAACATACCAAAGATGTAGTTACCGACCCCGAAGCGGGTGTCTCAATAACCATATCACCACCACAAGAAGACAAACACAAATCCAAACGCTTAGCGCACTCAAAAGAAATGAACGAATGAGTCGCTTCGGTATCAATAATAGCAACTAAAGGCATATTATTAATAAAGCATGTACCTTTAATCAACCGATCCGCATTAGTAGTGTCTGCACCGGCTAATGCAAATACCTTCCCACTCATTGGAGCTTGCTTTGGCTTAGTACACTTTGTACTAATATGACCAACTTCCCCACAGTTGTAACACTTCACCACGTTCCTTCTACAATCAGTTGTAGCATGGCCGATACCCCCACAATTAGCACACTTCGCTCCATCCTTCTTACACTCAAAAGATTTATGCCCCAGTTCACCGCACCTAAAGCACTTAATGGGACCAGAACTCCCACCTCCGGACCTCTTAACAAAGTTTTCCCTATGCTTGCCTTTATCAGCAAGCGTCACATAAGGTTCACTCCTCACCGATTGCTTCCCTCTCTTTTCATTCAAACTCTTATAGTGAATGGAACGAGCTTTACTATCTTCTTCAAAGATTCTACAGTATTCGGTCAAGTCTGAAAATCTCCTAATCCTCTGATAACCCACCGCTTGCTTGATCTCAGGGCGCAAGCCGTTCTCATACTTAACATATTTGGAAAATTCCGCCGTTACCGCATCATAGTGAGGATGAAACTTCACTAACTCTGTGAACTTAGACGTGTAGTCTATCACAGACATATTGCCTTGTTTCAATTCCAGGAACTCCATCTCCTTCTTTCCCTTCACACTCTCAGGGTAATACTTTCTCAAAAATTCGGTGCGAAATAAATCCCAAGTGATTTCCTCATCGTCCACTTCAAGAACTTGTCTCATACCGACCCACCAGTCATCTGCTTCTTCTCTCAGCATGTGAGTCCCAATTCTCACCTTGTTCCCTTCAGCATAATTCATAACTCTAAAGATCCTCTTGATCTCCTTTAACCAAATCTGAGCACCGTTCGGATCAAATCTTCCCTTGAATACCGGCGGTTGATTATTTCTAAACTCATCATTAGCGTTCACATTTGGCGCACCCTGCACCGCCCTAGCCATTGCCTCCAATGCAGCAGCCATCGCATTGTCATTACGACCAACCATATTCTGATTATTCCCAAAAATAACGACAAGGTTAAACAACTGTCCAACCAACAAAATAACGAGACAGACACAACTGACTCAACACTGGCTCTGATACCACTTAATGTAACACCCCCTTTCTATACCCCAAATAAACAATTAAATCATTTAGGCACTAATAAAAATTCCATCAGAGTATAATTATAACATGGTATAAAAGAGGCGCATCACATTATCATCGAAACAGAACATAAATAATACCAGCTCATGAAGATATGTAACAAAAGGGGTAAATCTCAACTTAAAACAAAGCACAACGCTTAAAATCCACACATCAACATTTAGAATAAAGCGGAAACATCTAAACATTAAAATCACTTTATTAACGTAAGCATCATATACATCGTTCAGATTAATTCAATTCATCAGTTGAATTTACAAAACGTTCATCAGCAGATACATACACATATGTATCACAAAAGAATCAAAATAATTCCTAACTACCCAGTGTTACATATCAGTGCCATCTGACCAAAAGAAGTGAAGACTCGCTTCACAAAGACTCCATCAATCTAATCTGCAATGCCTCATAGAGCATTATAAAACAGCATAAGGGTGAGAAACAATATCATAATACATAATGCACATAAACATACATATATACACATAACGTCCCAAAAATGTCTTCCGCATTCTTACCACAACTCATCTCACTACACCATACACCGCAATGTATTCACAATTAACTATTTACAAATAGAGCACCAAGCATATACAATGTGCATCAACAATGTTTATATCAATTCATAAACATGCATACATATACACATATATTCACACATACATGTATATTCAAACCTTCCATTCATGCCAATTGTCAACAACCTACATAAACATATACATTCATATTTATTCACCATACATCTTGCACAGATGTCTACATGCAACTCACAGAGACCGACACACGACTCTATGCAGATGCAAATGCGGTAGCGACTCATTTCAGCAAGTTCAATTGAAGAACCAAATAACCATCGCTCACACCCCACATGGGCACACGAGGTTCTGCAGATTCACCGAGGAATCAAATATAACCATCGCAACATACGAGGTTCTGCAGATTCACCGAGGAATCAAATATAACCATCGCTCACACCCCACAAGGGCACACGAGGTTCTGCAAATCCACCGAGGGATCAATAAATAACCATCGCTCACACCCCACAAGGGCAGACGAGGTTCTGCAAATCCACCGAGGGATCAATCGACACAAGAATGCATACCATGATGCTTCACATGTGTCATACCTCGAAAAATACGATCCTCGCGATGGACGCGGAAAATACTGTTCGAAACAGAGTCGCCACCGAACTTTATTCATTCCAAGGGAGGAATAGGAAAATATCGATAAAACCTTTAAAGGGATAAGAACATGGTCATCGCAACCAACATTCTAGGTTCGGGAGTCAATTACATAGAGGGAAGGTATTAGCACCCTCTACGTCCGTTGTACTCAACGGGAACCTCTTGATTCGATTCGCGAGAGAAATTTAACTATGTTTGTGTATCTTCTAAAGGGATTGCTTGCTAAGGGAAATGGGGTGGTTTTAAGATAGGGTGCTCGCCAAGGATTGGGGCCCTTGTGCCTACGTATCTTCACTTGTAAGAAGTGGAAAATCAGAGCATTCGTAGTTCGTGGGACTACGGGTAAAGGTTTGGGAATTGTGCTCGCCAAGATCATCGCAATCTTGTGCCTACGTATCTTACATTCAAAAGGGAATGAAGAATCAGAGCAGCCGTAGTTCGGCCTACGGTTTGCTAACAGGTTTGGAAAATGAACGAGTGTTTAGGTCGCATTCTAACTGTTAAACGTTGTCTTGTCTGCTCACTAGGGGAGGCTTAAGCACGAGTTTGTTATGCGTGAAAGAAGGGACTAAACAATGTTTTTTGAGAAGAGTTGTTTAAGTTATGGATCGCACGAGGGCGAGTAGAGTTTGATTGGTTAAGTATTTTGGTTTGGAAAAGAGGATAGATTTGAATAGGTTATAAGGTATTGGTTGCACGGGGCGAGAAAAAGATTGGTTAGATGTATTAAAAGTTTAGCTAGAGGTGACGATTACCTGAAGCTTAAGAAAGACTTCTCGGACCCAAGTAATCGGGAGAGTGAACCAAAGACTTGGAGCTCTCTCTTTTTCAACCTCAAATGCGAAAGGATAGAATTGAGTATGGTTTGAATAAGTTAATCGGACGACGATTACTCGAAGCTCGAGAAAGACTCCTCGGTCCCTAAGTAATCGGGAGAGTGAACCAAAGACTTGGAGCTCTCTCTTTTTCATCTAAGTGTTAATGGAATTGGATACGAGTGAGTGAATCGGATGACGATTACTCGAAGCTTGAGAAAGACTTCTCGGACCCAAGTAATCGAGAAAGCGAACCAAAGACTTGGAACACTTTCTTTTTCATCGCAAAAGGAATTGTTTGAATGGCACTTGAAAGATAAGTGGTGGTTAAAATATTTTAACAGATGAGGATTACTCGAAGCTTAAAAAAGACTTCTCGGACCTCAAGTAATCGGGAGAGTGAACCAAAGACTTGGAGCTCTCTCCTCTTCTCATCTAATATTATGAAAGATGTTTGATATATTTAGAGTGTTTTAATCAGATGACGACTACTCCAAGCTCAAGAAAGACTTCTTGAATTTTAAATAATCGGGAGAGTGAACCAAAGACTTGGAGCTCTCTCTTTTTCATCTACGTGTTTAAGAAAAATGATTTGAATTCGTTTATCATTTTTTAGAAGATAATTGTTCGAGCTTAAGAAAGACTTCTCGGACCCAAACAATTGGGAGAGAGAACCAAAGACTTGGAACTCTCTCTTTTTCATCTTTATCGAAATTGTATTTGAATAATTATTAAGTGTTTTAGTTTGGTTTAAAGAAAAATACTCAATGCGAGTCGAGGTTTGAAATTAGAGTTTTAACGTGTACACTAGCAAAGTGGGCTAGTCTTCTAAGTGACCAACTAGAAATAATTGATCAAATAGGTATCACTGTAAGGAAGCCCAGGATTAAGCTTTAAAATGTTGTGTCTGTGACCAAAAGGTTGATGGCGAGGCTTTAAAAGCACTTGACTTACAAGGGTAGAAAACGGCTCGATAAATCGAGAATTTATTTTAAAAAAAAATTTAAAATATAAATGGGACAAAAGCGTTAAAAACATATTACATTATGAGGGAGTGGGATACATTTAATCAAATGGGGATGAAAAGGAACAATTAGGTAAATCAAACCCACAAGACGTCAAATAATTCTTAAATCAAAATTTAAACTAAAAAAAAAACGCATGCCAAGAAGATATTTCAAATCTTAATAAAAAGAAATTTATTAGAAATTTATTTTAAGTACATGATCTTAATTAAGTAAGATTTTTAATATAATTAACTACACTAATTAATTAAAAAAAATAATAATTAATTAACCTTATTGAATAAAAGATGATTTTATTTGAAAATGGTTATTATGTTTTGAAATGAACAGAATCGAAATATATTCAAGGAAACAAAACCCATATTATTTACATTTCCACTCAATTACCTTCATCACAGCATGCATCTCGAAGCAAAATGCGGCGGTAGACCTTCATTCGAAAGGCACAACAATTTCATACAGTAAAAGATAACCCAAAACTCACGCATGCTTTGCTCAAGTGAATGTCGTAGAACCGCAATAAGCATGAAGTACAACAACAAAAACCAACAATGACTTGAATACAACAACTTGAAAGTCCAATTAAGATTTATGAAAAGGAAATAAACATCGCACTATTCGGAAACAAGCTTGACTCATATAGTTACCGCAATGTCGTAATGTCGACATGAATTATTCACAACAGCAGTAATGCAATTATCATTATCAAAGAAGTCTTAGAGTACCTCGGGATTGAATCGCAACTAAAATAAACAGGGGCTCAAGGTAAAAACTTCAGCTGAAACATTTACCTAAACCGAAGTCGGAACACAAAGGCAACAAACGGTTAACTAACATTACAGCTCAAAGAAGAATATATCAGTGGTGTAAGATTCAACGCAAATTAATAACAACATTAAAAATTATGAACAAGAATTGTAAACCAGGCAACACGTCATAAAATCTGAGCCAAAATTAAACATTATAATTAATATTCTAACATTCCACACAAATTGCTTAGAATCCAAAAGTTATCGAGATGACATCGTGAATGATGATTCTGAGTTATTAATGGAAGTATGAGTGAAGAATTGCTACATCTAACATTACTGCACTTGCCGCGTCGATGTCGTTGCGACTTCATAACTTAGCGGCGGAAAAGATGGTCCGGTTGTGGCAACATTTTTGACTCATGCTTCAGGTTATTATTGTTATGCGGCTGATCAATATAATGTCGTCATTTGTTGATGATAATATGTTGCAAAAACGGAATCCAAGAATATTACGTCAAAATCGAACCCATACCGAGGCGTTAATCAACCCTTAACCTACACATAAATGGAAACCACAAAACAAGACAGGAAACAAACACAACATTGAAATGGGAAGAAGACTAAGCTAGAGACGCAACAGTTACCGTGTTTGTAACCTACACGCTCCCCACACTTCTTTCTCTTCGTGAGCTTGTTACACATAAATGAATACCGCAACAGACATCTGTATTATTGTTGTTCCAACTCGCTAGCAGATGAGGTTGATGGCTTCAAGCAAGCTATTACAGAAACTGCCAGCAAATTATGAAGATTCGTCGTTGTTGCCGCGAGTCATGAAGGGTTTTATGAAAATGTGCTTTGACAGATGGAATTCTAGGACATCATGTCGAGACCAACTAGGGGTCAGCTCTTGAATCAATTCACAACCTGCACAAACAGCGGATAGCAAACCAAAGAGAACAGAGACAAAAAACATTCACAAAAATCGAACACAAAGGAAACATGGTTAAGTTAGAGATACAACCCTTGTGAGTGTGGTTACAAAATCGGAAATGCGTGAGACTTTCAAGATGTTGTGTAGCTGTGGATGAAGCGCAAAGTTAAGTGGTGCTGACGCGTTATTGTTCCAACTTGCTGCTACCATTTGAGTGGTTGTCTGTTTGAACCATGTTTAGGCTATGGTAAATTGCTAAAGTTGCTGCTGCTTGCCGTTGCGGAATGACGAGTCTGTAGAACTTCATGCTGCCATTCTCTAACTTTTTATTTTCGACAGCATACTCGTTATTTAGGCCTTCAGTCTCCTTTGTTTCCAGCTTGATGAAATGATAGGAGAACTTGTAGTATCTTTATTAAAACAACTTCTTCGGAAGAAGTATCAGTGACCTCAAATCTGTAGTTAGTAACAACATCAACCACCAAGTGAATGGCATCCTCAACATTGACCGTATTATGATCAATCACACCAAGAGTCAAGATCTTGTAAACAGATGACAAAGAAACACATGTAATTGTTGCACCGGTTTCATCAGCTCGAACCACATCTAGAAAAGGCTGGAGATACAGTGTGGGGTTGATAGATTGTTTGGAAGTGGATGAAGACCGAGTTGCGGCATCATCAATGCGAGCTCTAACGTTTCGTAATTGCGGCTTCGACACTGTTGATTCTCCATGGCTTTATGGTCTCACACCATGTAACCTGCACAAAAATTCGGCGACACCGTAACCTGCAACAATCAGCAAAACAAACTTCACAAATTCGAGACCTCCACAACAGAACCCGCTTGCGTGGAATTTGGCACAATATCCCTGCGGCATTGTAATCTTGAGCTTTATTGAGCCTTCCTCCTTTTCCGGTAGCATTTGATGTAGCCGGCGGCATCTTAGTTGCCGGTGCACTGTTGATAGCATTGGTGGATGCTTTATTGTCAGCTTTCTTTGCTGCACCCGTATCAGCTTTCTTTGGCTCTGTCTCCTCCCCCTCCCAGACTACTTCAGTTACTTCTCTCCCTTTTTCATCAATCCTGGTCTTCATCACTTTTCTCCTCTTAGGTGAACCTGGAGATACCTTTTTTACACTATCCTTATTTACAGAAATTTCGGGAGCACTACTCTACAGCTTCTCAGTAGATGATTTGCCATTACTTGTGCACTTGGTCATAATTGATAAATCTTCTCTTGGTGGTTGGAAAACCTTTTTCTCAGTTGCTTTCTCTTCTTTAACCAATGGTTTATTTCCTACCTGCAAATCAAAATTCAAAGTGGTTTTCTCTAATGACTTTTTATCATTTTGTCTGGAATCTTGAGGTGGCTGTTTAATAGGGACATCAGGTGATGCTAAACTGATGACATCTTCGTCTTCATCTGAGAAATCAAAGACAACCCTCCTTTTCCTATTGGATGATCTTCTTAAGATGACACCTTGATTGTCATCATCATCACTGTCACGATTTACTGCTTCATGAGCACAAGTTTGGGCATTTTCAGTGACTTCAGCGGGATTTGAAATCAGGTTACTATTTCCTGCTGGCACAGGGCAGGGCTTGGCTTTTGTAGATGGTCTACCCCAAAAGCTTGCCAACGAACCTTAAGTACCAGAGCTAATTTTATCGCCCTGTCCTTTCTTTTTCCCTGTGGGCACTAGAAGGGACTTTTCTTTCTCTGCAGTAGGTTTATTGGTGTTATCATGAACTCCTGTATTTCCTGTACCATTGTTTTCAGTCTTGACATCTTTCACCACATTCTATGATTTGTGGTCAACGTTAGCAACAGAACTGTGTGTTGTGTTCTTTGGAGGTTGGTGAACAATGTTACTCTTTGTTGGTTCCAAGCCTGCTAAAGATTTTATTTGTGGAGTGGCAAAAACTGTCGGTTGGCCCTCCACATTCCTTCTTACAAAAGAATTAGAGATCCCACAGAACCTATTGTCTCTCAAGCAATTATCAGCCGAGGGAGGCTGCTTGAAGAGCTCTTCTGCTTGAATGAATTCTGCATTCTAAAGCACAGCTGGATCCTTTGGAATGCTAGCTTCACACTGTATACCTGGACCGAGCAATGCCCATCAAACTCTTGTTGTGCTTCTGCAAGTTTTGGTTCAGCAACAAGCCTTATGTGGTAGCTAGGATGAGTACTCTTTAACCAGCCAGACAAAGCATACACCACTTCCAACTCACCCTTATGTTTTTGAACAAATTCCTGAAGCAACCTCTTTGCTTCATCAGATGATATCAGATAACTGCGACTAAGCCACTTGTATGAAACCACTTGAAGTTGATCTGAGACGAGAGATTCAATCTCGTGAATCAAAGATAGGGTTTCGGTTTGCGACATCGGAAGAGAACGACGGCTATAGAGAATGAGTTTGTTTGTTAGGGGAGATGATTGTAGGTGAAGTGAGGGTTTAGGGCGATGGCCTTCTTTCACACACAACACCAAGTTCTCGCTGCGCATTCGAAACTTCGGTAACATCGCTACCTGAAAAAAAAATGAAGACAACAAGAATATATTTTGTATTACAGTTATTACGGATGTCCTTGTGTTGAAACAACGCAAGTTTCTATTGTAAAGAAGAGGAACTGAGTCGTTGCAGAAACGCCTATGATGAATATTGAAGGTGGTTGGCGTTCACGACGGGACAAGTCGAAGGTTTTTTCGGAGGGGAATAAGGTCGTGACGGTGGCTGAGTTTCGTGAAAGGGAAGAAGAAAAAGGGTTACGAGATGAGAAATAAAATGCCGAGGGTGGAAGATTTGAGGGTTTTCAGAAATTGGGGCGGCGACGGAAGTTCATGAGAGAGAGAGAAAGGGTTCGACGGCGGCAGGGTTTTTTGAAGAAGGAGATGATTGTAGGTGAAGTGGGGGTTTAGGGCCATGGCCTTAGCGGCTAGGGTTACCCTTCAGAGTTGGGGATCCCATGAACAGTAGGGTTCCCTAATTAAATACCCAATTCATCCGTGTCCTCAATTTTTCTTATTTCTAAAATTTTTAATTTTTCTGAATAATAAATCTATTTTCTATGTTAACTAATTTTAATTAAATAAAAAACTAAATTCTAATTTAATTAATAATTAAAAAAATCAAATCCTATTCCTAATTAAAAAATTCTATTCTAAAAACAAATAAATAAATAAATAATTATAATTCTATCCCATTAAACTAATTAATCAATTAATATTAAAATGTTAAATCATAAATAATAATAAATAAAAAGATGTCATGTGGTGCAAATTTATTGGACTAAAAGGTGAAAGAGTTTATTTTTGCCGAAGAATACATTGCCCCGTAAAAGCGATGCGAATTGAAAAAATAAAATCGGGCGGAGAAAAATTTGAAACGGGTAGGACAAATTTGGGGTATGACAGATGCCCCTATCTAATTGCCTTGAACTTGAGAAAATGAATAGCTGCATGGCGTTCATTTTAGGGTGGAAGTCAATTAGATACAAGAAGACCCCGAAATTTGTCCGACAGGCAAGTAAAATGCAGAGAGATAAGATGTACCATAATAGGGTGGCAGGATGCAAAATATGAACGAGATAACCTGACATTCTCTGTGTGGTCGAAGCAGTCCCTTATCCAATAAGATTCTTCGATGTACCAAAGCAATATCTCTAATCAAAACTTGAGATTCTTCGGGTGGTCGAAGCAGTCCCTTATCCCATAAGGTTCTTCGATGATACCAAAGCAGTATCTCTGATCAACTCTTTTCAGATTCTTCGGGTGGTCGAAGCAGCCCCTTATCCCATAAGGTTCTTCGACGATACCAAAGCAGTATCTCTAAATACAACCTGAGATTCTTTGGGTGGTCGAAGCAGTACCTTATCCATTAAGGCTCTTCGATGATACCAAAGCAGTATCTCTGATCAAAACTTGAGATTCTTCGGGCGGTCGAAGCAGTCCCTTATCCCATAAGGTTCTTCGATGATACCAAAGCAGTATCTCTGATCAAAACTTGAGATTCTTCGGGTGGTCGAAGCAGTCCCTTATCCAATAAGGTTCTCCGATGATACCAAAGCAGTATCTCTGATCACAACTTGAGATTCTTCGGGTGGTCGAAGCAGTCCCTTATCCAATAAGGTTCTCCGATGATACCAAAGCAGTATCTCTGATCACAACTTGAGATTCTTCGGGTGGTCGAAGCAGTCCCTTATCCCATAAGGTTCTTCGATGATACCAAAGCAGTATCTCGAACAAAACTTGAGATTCTTCGGGTGGTCGAAGCAGTCCCTTATCCTATAAGGTTCTTCGATGATACCAAAGCAGTATCTCTGATCACAACTTGAGATTCTTCGGGTGGTCGAAGAAGTCCCTTATCCCATAAGGTTCTCCGATGATACCAAAGCAGTATCTCTGATCAAAACTTGAGATTCTTCGGGTGGTCGAAGCAGTCCCTTATCCCATAAGGTTCTTCGATGATACCAAAGCAGTATCTCTGAATACAACCTGAGATTCTTCGGGTGGTCGAAGCAGTACCTTATCCATTAAGGCTCTTCGATGATACCAAAGCAGTATCTCTGATCAAAACTTGAGATTCTTCGGGTGGTCGAAGCAGTCCCTTATCCCATAAGGTTCTTCGATGATACCAAAGCAGTATCTCTGAATACAACCTGAGATTCTTCGGGTGGTCGAAGCAGTACCTTATCCATTAAGACTCTTCGATGATACCAAAGCAGTATCTCTGATCAAAACTTGAGATTCTTCGGGTGGTCGAAGCAGTCCCTTATCCCATATGGTTCTTCGATGATACCAAAGCAGTATCTCTGATCAAAACTTGAGATTCTTCAAGTGGTCGAAGCAGTCTCTTATCCAATAAGGTTCTCCGATGATACCAAAGCAGTATCTCTGATCACAACTTGAGATTCTTCGGGTGGTCGAAGCAGTCCCTTATCCCATAAGGTTCTTCGATGATACCAAAGCAGTATCTCTGATCACAAGTTGAGATTCTTCGGGTGGTCGAAGCAGTCCCTTATCCCATAAGGTTCTCCGATGATACCAAAGCAGTATCTCTGATCAAAACTTGAGATTCTTCGGGTGGTCGAAGCAGTCCCTTATCCCATAAGGTTCTTCGATGATACCAAAGCAGTATCTCTGATCAAACCTTGAGATTCTTCGGATGGTCGAAGCAGCATCTTATCCAATAAGATTCTTCGATGATACCAAAGCAGTATCTCTGATCAAAACTTGAGATTCTTCGGGTGGTTGAAGCAGTCCCTTATCCAATAAGGTTCTCCGATGAAACCAAAGCAGTATCTCTGATCACAACTTGAGATTCTTCGGGTGGTCAAAGCAGTCCCTTATCCAATAAGGTTCTCCGATGATACCAAAGCAGTATCTCTGATCACAACTTGAGATTCTTCGGGTGGTCGAAGCAGTCCCTTATCCCATAAGGTTAGTATCTCGAACAAAACTTGAGATTCTTCGGGTGGTCGAAGCAGTCCCTTATCCCATAAGGTTCGTCGATGATACCAAAGCAGTATCTCTGATCACAACTTGAGATTCTTCGGGTGGTCGAAGCAGTCCCTTATCCTATAAGGTTCTCCGATGATACCAAAGCAGTATCTCTGATCAAAACTTGAGATTCTTCGGGTGGTCGAAGCAGTCCCTTATCCCATAAGGTTCTTCGATGATACCAAAGCAGTATCTCTGATCAAAACTTGAGATTCTTCGGGTGGTCGAAGCAGCACCTTATCCATTAAGGCTCTTCGATGATACCAAAGCAGTATCTCTGATCAAAACTTGAGATTCTTCGGGTGGTCGAAGCAGCACCTTATCCATTAAGGCTCTTCGATGATACTAAAGCAGTATCTCGAACAAAACTTGAGATTCTTCGGGTGGTCGAAGCAGCACTTTATCCATTAAGGCTCTTCGATGATACCAAAGCAATATCTCGAGTGATAAATTTGTTGAGGAATAGTTGAGCTAAAATTCCTATTAGAGGAACAGCATTGTCCAAACTCTGCAGGGGAAAGTCTTCAAGAAACCTTTTAAGATAACCTCTGCTTGGGGAGCCATAAGAGCAACAGTCGCCGGGGACTATCATTATCAACTGCATGGTTGAAAAATGACTTGCTGGAGATTAGAATTCCCTGAACTCGCGGAGTAACAACTATTTTCAGATTCACTACTGCCAACTTCACCGGAGGACTGGCCATGATGTTTGCAAACTGATCCTGGATCCTGCTACATTGCTATGTTATGTTGCTGAAGACAGCGATGATATGCGTTATGATATATAAACATGCGACTAAGATGCAACTGCTAGGGAGTGCAAGATGCGAATGCAAATGATATGCTAACGCTTGATATGACTATGATATGATGTGATATTGTATGTCGTGGTTATGATAATGCAAATGATCAGGTATGCTGGGGATAAAATCTTGTCGGGGATGTCGTTACTCGAAAAATGCATCGTGCAACGACGGGGAGGCGAAAAAGATAGACAGAAGAGTCGCCACCGAACTTTATTTATCCCATGAGGGGAAAGGAAAATATCGAAAAAACCTTAAGAAAGAAATGGATAAGATGGTATCGCGACCAAGAACGGGTTCGGAAGCCGGTTATGCGAGGGGAAGGTATTAGCACCCCTCGCATCCATCGTACTCGATGGGAACCATTTGTTTGTCGACGTGTGAATTTATTTGCTTAAACATTATGCTATAAGAATTGTTCTACAGGGTAAAAGAAGGGTTAGAAACAGGAAAGTTAGGAGGAAAGAGAGAACAGGGAAGAAAAGAGAAAGAACAGACTCGGTAGGACTTCGCAGTCCTATGCCTACGTATTCTCAATAGATGTGAGAAAGTCAGAGTCGACGTAGTTCGGGGCTACGGAAATGGGGGGAATGTGCTCGGCAAGGATTGTGGCCCTTGTGCCTACGTATCTTTACTTAAAAAGTAAAGAATCAGAGCAGCTGTAGTTCGGCCTATGGTTTGTGGGTGAGTTCTGGTAGATGCTACTATCGTGCGCATTCTAGCAATTTAGGTGTTTTGCTGCTCGCATGTGAGGAGACTTACGCGTTACCTGTTTGCGGTAGAACAGACGTAGCATGCCTTTCTAGGAAAGGGTGGAAAAGAGAAAAGGGTGCTCGCTAGGATTGTTGCAATCCTATGCCTACGTATTCTCAACATGCAAGAGAAATCAGAGCAACGTAGTTCGTGCAACTACGGGTAACTGGTGTTTTTGTGGATGATGTTATCGTGCGCGTTCTAGCAGTTTAGGTGTTTTGCTGCTCGCATGTGAGGAGACTTATGCGTACCTGTTTGCGGTAGAACGGCCGTAACATATCCTGTTTGAAAGGTTGGTTTTCGCCATGCGAGGCAAGGTATCATGTTTGATTGGTGAGATTGTTTTTAGGGGCGAGATAGGTCCTCGGATAGTAACCCCTTGCGGGTAGTACCCAATTCTTTATCTCAAAGTTTTTGTTATAAAAAATGGTGTGGTGAACGTAGCGTCTTCGTATTGAAAGACGAGTATCGAGACCACACACACTACAGTGAGTATCCTGACACTCGGAGAGGAAGAAGTCTACACTCAATCATCTCTCTTTAGTTCAACACAAAGAGAACTTCATTCTCTTATTAAAGTATTTTTGGTTTTGAATGGTAAGTACTTTTGCGACAGAGAACCCTACGGTAAACGTCAGCGCTCGGGATAGGAGAAGGCCTACGCCTAACCACTCCACGACCATTCAAGTTTTGTATGAAAAGAGTTTGAAAATGCACTCGGTACAGGACCGAGGTTTTAGGTGAGAAAGGTTGCGAAGAGAAGTTGTGAAAGGAGAAGTGGTGGAAGGAGTCGCGTCTTCGTATTGAAGGACGAGTGTCTAAACCACCCATACTACAGTGAGCATCTCGACACTCGGAAAGGAAGAAGTCTACACTTAATCCTTTCTCTTTAGTCCAATACAAATAGAAGTTAATTCTTTTTGAAAGGGATTTTGAAAATGCACTCGACGCGGGGCCGAGGTTTTAGAAGAGAAGGTTGAAAATGGAAAGAATTGGAAGAAAGACGTCTTCATATTGAAAGACGAGTGTCTAAACCACCCACACTACAGTGAGCATCTCGACACTCAGAGAGGAAGAAAGTCTACACTTAATCCCCTCTTTTAGCTCAATACAAAGATGATTTATTTCTTTAATGAAAGGGATTTTAAAAATGCACTCGGCGCGGGGCCAAGGTTTTAAGAGAAAAATGGTTTGAAAATGTACTCGTTGCGGAGCCGAGGTTTTTTAGGAGAGAAGGATGTGGATGAGTGCGGAGAATACGAGCGTCTTCGTATTGAAAGACGAGTGTCAAAACCACTCACACTACAGTGAGCATCTCGACACTCGAAGAGGGAGAAAGTCTACACTTAATCCTCTCTTTTCAATTCAATACGAATATAACTCGATTCCTTTATTGAAGATTGTTTGATAGCGTCAATGAATCGAATCGAGGCATAATGTGGGGAGAGAAAAGAGGTCTCGGATCCAACATTATTCATCAATAATTTGACTGGTAATGGATTACGGAAGCATCGTCATCGACCAAAACAGTGATAAATAAACAAAGATGAATAAATGTCGAAAAATAGAAAGAAGAGAAAGTTGGTCTCAGATCCATCATTTCTCATCAATAAATTGACAGAAAAACAAATGGAGGTCTCTTAATCGACCCAAACGAAGAAAATGGGACAAAATGTCCAATAATAAAGGAGAAAGAGATTCAACTTCAAAAATAAAAATAATAGCTTCTAAATACTATATTCTAAAAAATATGGAAATCAAATAATATATACAATCAATATATAATATAAACTCTAAAAATAATATATAATTTAAAATGTAAACTATAAACATGTTAGATAAAAGAAAATAATAAAACAACAATTCAATATGTATATACATAATAACTAAATACAATATATATAATGATAATATAATAATAAATAAATAATTTACTTTTAATTTAAAATAAAAAAAACAAAGAAAAGAACGGAGACAGGGGGCGGTGGCTCGAACCTTCTCAAAATGAATTGGAATTTGACCCAAATCTAGTTTAACTTTTAAACCAAAAGAAAAAAAATGGAAACCTACCTGATATCAAAACACGGCCCCTGTATTGAACCAAAATCTCAGAAAATCAATTCCCCAATTTGTACAAATCATGATCCTTATTCTCTAAATCAAAATGAAAACAAGAAAAACGGTGTATACAGGACATATTCGTCGAGCTTCAGTCGTCTTCTCCTTCAATTTCTCACCGTCCTCGCTCGATCTGCTTATGTTCGCTGCTGAGATTACCGGTTTGAATCCTTCTCTACATTTCACTTGTTCTTTGTTTCATCTTTCCTTTCGTTTCTGGTTTTCACACTCTCCGATCTGGACTTATTTTTAGGATTGGGTGAATACTGAAGGTTGTAGAAGGTTGAATGGGGTCAGGTTATGGATTGAAGACGGATTGAGGAAGAAGAATAGGTTGAAGATGAAGAACATAATTTTCTTGGGGGTGAGTTTGGAATGGTGTTATGAAGTTGAGTTTCGGAAAGAAGATGGGTTCGCCAAAGGAGGTTTGCAAAGAGAATGAAGATGGGTGAATTAAAGGTGGCGAAAAATGGAAGAAATGGAATGTGGGGGTTCACGTCTGGGTTTAGTTCCGGCTTCTGAAATGGATT
Source organism: Lathyrus sativus (assembly GCA_963859935.3). NCBI lineage: Eukaryota > Viridiplantae > Streptophyta > Magnoliopsida > Fabales > Fabaceae > Lathyrus > Lathyrus sativus. The sequence goes on along the minus strand of OZ012735.1, from coordinate 705,246,671 downwards.
GAGGCGTTTTGATTCTGCTTTGTTTTTCTGGAATAATATGAAGATGTTGCTTGAAGTTATGTTGAAGGTTGATGATGATTTGAAGATTTGGTAAAAAAAAAAGGTTTGGTTCTGAGTTTAATCTTGAAAGTTTGGAACTGAAATTGGTTTTCAAAGGTTCATGTTGAAAGTTGAAGGGTTGTGGTTGTCGGTTGAAGTTTGAGGTTTCGGTGAAATTGAAGGTTGATTGGGTATAGTTTACAATCTTGCTCACCACATGTTCGATGAAAGTAGTGTTAAGGCTTGGATGGTTGTTGAAGAGTTCGCAGTGAATTTGTGATGAAGGTGGATGCTTTTGGTAAGAGATTTTTATGAAGACTGAAGGAAGGAAGAGGTGTTTAGGAAGAGGATGAATGGGGTTCGAAAATCGTGGACAGAGGTGGATTATGGTTGAAGGTTTGTGGAGATATGGTTTGAGTTTCTGAAGGTAAATGCTTTTGTTGTTGTGGAAGTTTGGTTATGGAACTCTTTGTTGAAGGTTTTCTTTTGGGCTTCGTATGGTGAAAATGGAGAAGGGAGGTGGCTCACTCTGTTCTTCCTATGAAGTGTTATGTGATTTGGTTGAGCTGTTGTGGGGAAAAATTGGTAGCAGGTTTTGATCCAGAGGAGGAATGAAAGTGTGGTTCTTAATGTCCCCACACCAATGAAGATTAAGTTTGTGTTATATTGCTGGTTGGTTTTGTTTTCACTGCAGGTTGCAGGTTTGTACAACCTAGTGTAGCAGGGGGCAGGCTGTATTGTCGCAGAGTTGTCTGGTGTGGAGGATGTGTTTTGTTGGTCTGGTGTGTTGGGAAGTAGTAGCAGTGATGCTGTTGTGCAAAGGTTGGAGCATTAATAGCAGGTATTGTCTGGTATGGGATTTGTGTTAGCTGCAAGTTTGTTGTCATGATGCTGCAGGTTATTATGTGGTGTGGTATTGGTGCAGGTACGGTTCGCAGCAGGCTGGTTGAGCAGAGCTTGTCTGGTTTGCAGCAGGCTTTGTTTCTTGTGTAGGTTAGTGGCACATCTACTTAATGTTTTGTTGAAGGTTTTCTACTGTGGTAGTTTTTTTGGATTGTAATTTTTGCTTCTTGTATGTGGCTGATGTGTGTTGCAGGGATTTTGGCATGGATGAATGTAAGCATTGCAGCGGTACAGCTCACAGAGGTTATTGTTTGGGGTATGATGTGCATAGTTTCTGTCCTGCTGCAAGTTTATGTTTGGCTTTACTGTTGTGTATATGCTGATTTTTTTGTCTTGGTATGGTTTATGTGCAGGTTTGGCAGGACAAGTTGCTGCGTAAGTTTTGTAACAGGTTTATACTGCAGGTTGTACTTTGTTATCAGAGGGTAGGGTGTCACAACATAATGCTCATTATTTGGAAGGCTTGTTGGCGTGAAAAAAAATGGCTTTTGGCTACAATTGTTATTAGAAACTTGCTCATGGCTTGTACGTTGGCTCGTGAGGTTTCTTTTGGCTAGAGTTCCTCATTGTTTTATTATTATTATTGCTCATCGAATGATGGATCTTGGGCCCTTCCTATTAGAAATAATCTTTTTGAACTTTGTAACTTGGACTATTCACATTATTTGTAGACTCTGTATGAATGGATCTTAGGAAAAGATAATGATATGTATTTGAATGGAAATTATGAATGGAATTTGAGATTTGAAAATGAAATAGGTTATGAATTGAACTTGAGTCGAACATGAAATGGGATTATTAATTAAAATTTGGAAAGAAATTGAAAGAAAATTTGGATTTGAGCGAAGTTGAAAAGGAAATTGAAATTTGAACAACTGAATGGAATTTGAAATTGGATAAAAACTAGAAGATGAAATCTTGACATTAAATTGAAACTTGGATTGAATTTAAAAAGAGATGAAACTTGAATTGGATAGAATTAAAACGAAACTGGAAATGGATTGGATTAAATCTTGAGTGGAATTTGAATCTTGCATTTGGAAAGGCATGAAATTTGAAACCTTGAATTGACTCTGCGAAATTAACACCAGATTCTGATTCCATCTTGAAATAGTCTGAAATGGAAAAGAAAGTTTGAATTCTCCTATGACACATAGTTAGGACTTGTGAATGACTTGAAAAGGTTGACCAAATGTTTTGACTTCTGATGGCTCTGCAACTTGACTTCAATGAAATAAATCTCACTTCTTGACAAAGACTAATAATCTGATCCACACACAAATGACCTAAAATGGCACATAAACTCTAGCCGGATCGCCATGTACACACCACTTAAATCCATGCTTCCTGAAAATAATCCCTTGTCATTAAATCAAAACCCTGGATCTCGATACGTATTATACCTTAATCTTGACCAACTAAAACTCAAATGGAGTCTGACTCGCTTTTCTTCAACCTCGTGATAGAAGTAACATATAAATTTTTGTTTTTTCTGAATGGTGATCAGTGGATGGATGTACATAATGAAAACTAAAAAGGTGGGAAAATTTAGGGTACGACAGATGCCCCTATCTAATTAGCTTAAACCGAGTAAGACGAAATGCCACGACATTCATTCTTTTGAGGTAGAAGATGATTAGATATAGAAGACCCTGAATTTGCCCGAGAAGAAGTGACACTTTTGGGAATGAAACGAATGGATGTTTTGAAAGGGTTACTAACACCAAAAGGATGGCAGTTCGCTCACACATACCGCCCCTAAATTCAAATGATGTAATGGATCCATCACCCAAAGGAAAACGGAGAACACACGCTAGTCATGACACCAAAAGGATGCCAGACCCATCACCAAAAGGATGATGGAGCGGAAGAAAATCAACCCTAACACCAAAAAGGATGATAGGGGGATAAGCTTCTCTGAAGAGATTGCCACTTATCGCTGAATACGGATAAGCTTCTCCCAAGAGATTGCCACTTATCACGAATGAAGGATAAGCTTCTCTGAAGAGATTGCCACTTATCGCTGAATACGGATAAGCTTCTCCCAAGAGATTGCCACTTATCACGAATGAAGGATAAGCTTCTCTGAAGAGATTGCCACTTATCACGAATGAAGGATAAGCTTCTCTAAAGAGATTGCCACTTATCATTGAATACGGATAAGCTTCTCCCAAGAGATTGCCACTTATCACGAAAGAAGGATAAGCTTCTCTGAAGAGATTGCCACTTATCATTGAAGGGTCAAGTCTGTTGGAGACAAAGCACTGGGGATCGCCCATGACTTTACTGGAGATGCCCCTGTCTGGGCTGAATGTTGATTTGAAGGTCTGATTAACCACGAGGTTGAAATACATCATGCGATACACCCATGGTCTTGAAAAGATGCCCCTGACTGAGCTGAATTTTGCTTTGATATTCTTGAATTTCGCGGGAGGACCCACGGTCTTTGCAGATAATGCCCCTGACTGGGCTGCTGATTGCATTGAGGCTCTTGAATTTGCCCAATAAAAGTTGCACAACTTCGTGGGGAACACCCACGGTCTTGCATAAGATGCCCCTGACTGGGCTGATTATGGTCTTGAAAATCTTCGAGATTGATCCTGGATCTGAGCTCGCATATGCTAATGCTTTATGATGATGTTGTCCCAATAAATGGAAATGCAAATGCAAATGCTAATGCGCGGAGATGCAAGAGCTGGGGAAGAGTATGATATGATTAGGAATATGCATATGATGCAAGATGCTTATGAAGTCGAATGCGATGTGTATGATGCATATGATAATGATGGATGAAGGCAGGTGATTAGGAATGCAGGTGATAACGTGGCGTACTTTTGGTGGTTGCAATGTAAGTTGGATTTTGGGTTGGAAGTACCAGGTGATGGCTGGTATTCGGAGGGTAGACCAGATGGGACTGGTTGGCGAAAGGCTAAGTTGTCAAAGGAGGGCTGATTTTATGGTTTGCCAGATGGGAGCTGGACTTTGGGATGAGGTTTACCAGACAAGAACTGGTGGCAAAAGGTTAAGTTGTCAGACGAGAACTGACTTCTGGGTTTGGTGTCAGACGAGAACTGACTTTGTGGTTTTCCAGACGAGGACTAGACTTTGAAATTGTGTTTTCCAGACGAGGACTGGTTAAACGGAAGGCTAAAGAAAAGGTGACCAGATGGGAGCTGGTTCAAAAGCTGACATATACCAGACGGGGCTAGGTATTCAGCAAAGGGTTAACCAGATGGGACTGGTTTGAGAGTTACAAGGTTTTGACAGGTGAGAACATGGACTTTAGAGGTTTGGCTTGTTTTGATAGGTGACAGGTTTAGGCTGTGGGATGAAGGATCCAATGACAACAAGGCCTTCGGACGGTTAAGGTTATTGGGTGAGATGACAGTATGATTCCCCGACACTCGTTTTGAACTCAACAGTTGCTGACGAAAATGAACTTGCTTGAGTAACTTGCCATGAGACGAACTCAAGATGGCTTGCCATAGAGTTTGTACCATGAATAGATTCATCATTGTTTAACTGATTCTTGTGGTTGGCTTCAACATACTTTTGGAGTAGCTCGCCCTTAAAAGAGCGTTGAAGCGACTTGAATTATCCTGATTGAACATTGGAGGAATCTATCCTCAAGTCAAAGAAACTCTAGGTGGCCCACCCCTGATTGGTGTGATTAACTTTTGATCAACCGCTTATTGAATGATTTGCCCCATGATCAACTAATGCTTGGGGATTAGCCTCAGACTGACTGATTCCAGATTTGGATGTCAATGCCCCAGATCCATAGGGTGACAAAGTATGCTTGATTCTGATCCAGACTGTTGAATGATCTAGTCCTGTTTGATTACTTCGTGTTGGAATTTCCTTAACGCCAACTACTCACTTGCAATTAAAATTGTTTTTTCACGAATGGTAATTTTAATGTGACGTTCATGCAAGCTTTAAAAAAACATGTCGTTTATTAAGTGTCGTGATAGTGAGACGAATGGACTGTTAGTCCAAACGTTGTGCTAATTTGATTGGTGTGAAAGATATAGCAAGGATATTGACACCAATACTGATGATTAGCAAATATGTAAGGAGTCGGGTTACGCAACCTCGCAATAGTATGCTTTCAGAATAAATCCCGCCTCAATTAGGTCTTTCGAGGGTTGTAACGTGGTCTCGCTCACGGTTTAAAAAACAAAGGATATTAGGCTCAAAGTATGATTTGTACCCACCCCTTCTTCACGATGATCTCCGTACCTACGTTCAGTTAATTCTGCACATGTTTACCTTGACGGTATAAGCTTGATGGTTCAAAGTTTGCTTGAGATGGCAGTCACCTTATTTTGATGGATGTCAGTAGCCCCTTGATTTGGGTGACCACTGAATATTATTTTGTTTTTGTTGAGGGTTTGAGGACCTCTTTTGCTTTTGTTTATTGATCCCTAACTTTTGCATGGACTGATTTTGCTTGTCAGATCCATCAGGATAGCCCTGATTTTGCCTAAGTCCCCATTTGAGGTGCTTGACTTAACAGGCTTTTGATTTTTTTTTTATAATTTTGTTGGCGAATTGTGACTGCCATGTCGTGGGTCATTGATGAACAACCGTCTTCTGGATTTTGCTTTGTTGATTTGAATGCGGGATTGAATTAACCGAACAACTACCCTGCCCCAGGTTGAGTGTAAGGGTTTGAATGTCCGAAGAAACTCCTACTTCTAGGCTCGAAGTGGTTGACTAGGGATTAACTCCTTATATCTCCGGTGTTTAGGGGATTTAAAACAATGCCTGTACATCATTGACGAGATTCTATCTAAAAGCATACGGTTTGCAATTATGGGTATTTCGTTTTCGTCATCCTCCCTCTAATCTTTGCTAAAACAACAGTGATGAAGTGGAATGGATGTATGTGTCTGTGATAAGTGGAAATAATGAGTGAATACGACGTGACTGATTCGGAAAATGCACAATCACTTCATTAATATTACCATTCAAAACAACAATGTTTAAAAAACAAGTAGCAATTAACAGGAAATAAACTACAAGATGCAAATGATAAAAATGCCCAAGCACTGCCAATGTTGAGGACGTCTGCCTGTCTGGACCACTGGCTTCTGGAAATGACCCTTGAAATCTTCGAGCTTAGACAGCTGAAAGGTTGACATGAACGAACAAACTTCCTTCTAGAAAAGATATATACCCTTTGTCAATCAACTGTTGCACTTTGGCTTGGAAGGCTTTGCATTTTTCGGTCGCGTGCCCTATGGATCCACCATGATATCCACACTGAACATTAGGATTGTACCCCGGAGGGTAAGGTTCTGGCACAGGCTTAAGAGTTTTAGGCTCCACCAATGAGTTTTGAATCAGATGTGGGAGAAGTTGACTGTGCGACATAGGGACTGGATGAAGAGGAGAAATCCTTCTTTCCAAGTTGTTGCTGGGCCTATTCTGATTTTGGCGCTGCTTCTGATATCCTCAGCCATGGACTTGTTGATTTGTATGATGAGCGACCCATGGCTTACGGAATGAAGCTTTAGGCATGACTAATTTCTCATAAGGATAACATGGCACTGGTAATGATGCTTGTTGAGAAGATGAGGGACCATACATTTTTGCTGGTACATCGTGAGAATACTCAACATTTGCTATGAATGCATTGGTTTCATTCTTATCTTCCTCATGGGAATTATCGAAAGATTCAATCTCACTGGCCTGGCTGCTTGAGGTGTCTTGGATTAGTCCACTTTTAAGGTAGCTTTCGATGCGCTCTCCTACAATCACAAGGTCAGAGAAGCTTGATGGCGTACAGCCAGCCATTCTTTCAAGATAAGTACCATGCAAACTGTTGATGAACATGTCAATCAGTTCCCTGTCCGAGAGTGGTGGTTGCACTCTTGCTGCGAATTCTCTCCACCGCTGTGCATATCCCTTAAAGGGTTCACTCTCATTCTGAGATAGGCTTTGTAACTGCATGCGGATGGGAGGAGTGTCCAGATTAAACTGGTAAAACTTTAGAAAAGCGTTGGCTAGGTCCCTCCACGATTGGATATGACTCCTTTCTAAAACTGTGTACCAACTTAATGATGCCCCACTCAGACTTTCTTGAAAACAGTGGATCATCAGCTTATCGTCATGAGTGTAGGGGGTCATTTTTCGACAGTACATCACCAAATGACGCCTCGGGCAACTAAAGCATGTGTACATCTCGAAGTTAGGTATCTTGAATTTTGGAGGAATCACCAAGTCTAGCATTAGACACATATCAGCAGCATCGAGTCTGGGCATGTCAGACACTCTCATAGCTTGAATTGTCTCCTCAAGGGCACAGAGCTTTTCTTTCATGGGATCAGTCGTTGTCATCCTCTGGGGTCGAGTAGGAACGTTTACTTGCGGAAGATCATACAGTGGATTGTTTGTCACAGTAAATCCTTGTGGGGGATCAACATTCTGGCGGTCGTTCTCTGACATAGCTATCTCAGCTGGCATTGTCTGACTGACCCTTCACGGCGTCTATGTTCCTCTTTGCTTCAAACTCCTCACAGCTCTCACAAGTTCAATGGGAGTGTCGGGAAATCAACTGCGGGTTATGAACAGAGGATGGGTAAGCTTGGAATCTTGGTCAGGGAAAAAAATGCCAAAATGATGTAGAGATGTTTATGCAAATGCAATGCAATGAGTGCACACGAGCACAAATCCACATCAAGGATCTAAGTCACAGATCCTATAAGACAACAACAAAAGGTATCTCTCCCATTGGGTGGGCTATCTACTGGTTTATAAGAGGGTATCCCAAAAGGCCTTTAAACAAAGTCCCATGCACTAACCCTCAAAAGTTTTCCATCAGAACGACTACTCGTAAGACGGTAATCCCTTCAAAGGATGAACACAGAGTTATGTTTTAGGAACCTTTGGAATAAGGTTCAACAAAAGGTCCTCAGAGTCACGGACTCCCAAGTTGGAAATAAAGACGCCATTACGACTACACGTAAGACATAATCATCCCAAAGGGGTCTCGTCTGAGCGGTGGAATTCGATCCAACTCAACGAGTCCTAAGTCTCGCAAATCAGAAAGAATCCACCTCCTAACTTAGTGTATACTCGAAAGCTCGGGTAGAAAGCTTTTATCCTAAAAAACCAATCCAGTAAACCCAACAGGTTAGTGAACACAACATAAAAAAAACAGATAAAAGCAAACAAAATCACACACGTGACAAACAAATTAGGCTTGGCTCGCTAGGAGTCCCCAGAAGAGTCGCCAGCTGTCGCTACTCGAAAAATGCATCGTGCAACGACGGGGAGGCGAAAAAGATAGACAGAAGAGTCGCCACCGAACTTTATTTATCCCATGAGGGGAAAGGAAAATATCGAAAAAAACCTTAAGAAAGAAATGGATAAGATGGTCTCGCGACCAAGAACGGGTTCGGAAGCCGGTTATGCGAGGGGAAGGTATTAGCACCCCTCGCATCCATCGTACTCGATGGGAACCATTTGTTTGTCGACGTGTGAATTTATTTGCTTAAACATTATGCTATAAGAAGTGTTCTACAGGGTAAAAGAAGGGTTAGAAACAGGAAAGTTAGGAGGAAAGAGAGAACAGGGAAGAAAAGATAAAGAACAGACTCGGTAGGACTTCGCAGTTCTATGCCTACGTATTCTCAATAGATGTGAGAAAGTCAGAGTCGACGTAGTTCGAGGCTACGGAAATGGGGGGAATGTGCTCGACAAGGATTGTGGCCCTTGTGCCTACGTATCTTTACTTAAAAAGTAAAAAATCAGAGCAACCGTAGTTCGGCCTATGGTTTGCGGGTGAGTTCTGGTAGATGCTACTATCGTGCGCATTCTAGCAATTTAGGTGTTTTGCTTCTCGCATGTGAGGAGACTTACGCGTTACCTGTTTGCGGTAGAACGGACGTAGCATGCCTTTCTGGGAAAGGGTGGAAAAGAGAAAAGGGTGCTCGCTAGGATTGTTGTAATCCTATGCCTACGTATTCTCAACATGCAAGAGAAATCAGAGCAATGTAGTTCGTGCAACTACGGGTAACTGGTGTTTTTGTGGATGATGTTATCGTGCGCGTTCTAGCAGTTTAGGTGTTTTGCTGCTCGCATGTGAGGAGACTTATGCGTACCTGTTTGCGGTAGAACGGCTGTAACATATCCTGTTTGAAAGGTTGGTTTTTGCCATGCGAGGCAAGGTATCATGTTTGATTGGTGAAATTGTTTTTAGGGGCGAGATAGGTCCTCGGATAGTAACCCCTTGCGGGTAGTACCCAATTCTTTATCTCAAAGTTTTTGTTATAAAAAATGGTGTGGCGAACGTAGCGTCTTCGTATTGAAAGACGAGTATCGAGACCACACACACTACAATGAGTATCCTGACACTCGGAGAGGAAGAAGTCTACACTCAATCATCTCTCTTTAGTTCAACACAAAGAGAACTTCATTCTCTTATTAAAGTATTTTTGGTTTTGAATGGTAAGTACTTTTGCGACAGAGAACCCTACGGTAAACGTCAGCGCTCGGGATAGGAGAAGGCCTACGCCTAACCACTCCACGACCATTCAAGTTTTGTATGAAAAGAGTTTGAAAATGCACTCGGTACAGGACCGAGGTTTTAGGTGAGAAAGGTTGCGGAGAGAAGTTGTGAAAGGAGAATTGGTGGAAGGAGTCGCGTCTTCGTATTGAAGGACGAGTGTCTAAACCATCCATACTACAGTGAGCATCTCGACACTCGGAAAGGAAGAAGTCTACACTTAATCCTTTCTCTTTAGTCCAATACAAAGAGAAGTTAATTCTTTTTGAAAGGGATTTTGAAAATGCACTCGACGCGGGGCCGAGGTTTTAGAAGAGAAGGTTGAAAATGGAAAGAATTGGAAGAAAGACGTCTTCATATTGAAAGACGAGTGTCTAAACCACCCACACTACAGTGAGCATCTCGACACTCGGAGAGGAAGAAAGTCTACACTTAATCCCCTCTTTTAGCTCAATACAAAGATGATTTATTTCTTTAATGAAAGGGATTTTAAAAATGCACTCGGCGCGGGGCCAAGGTTTTAAGAGAAAAATGGTTTGAAAATGTACTCGGTGCGGAGCCGAGGTTTTTTAGGAGAGAAGGATGTGGATGAGTGCGGAGAATACGAGCGTCTTCGTATTGAAAGACGAGTGTCAAAACCACTCACACTACAGTGAGCATCTCGACACTCGAAGAGGGAGAAAGTCTACACTTAATCCTCTCTTTTCAATTCAATACGAATATAACTCGATTTCTTTATTGAAGATTGTTTGATAGCGTCAATGAATCGAATCGAGGCATAATGTGGGGAGAGAAAAGAGGTCTCGGATCCAACATTATTCATCAATAATTTGACTGGTAATGGATTACGGAAGCATCGTCATCGACCAAAACAGTGATAAATAAACAAAGATGAATAAATGTCAAAAAATAGAAAGAGAAAGTTGGTCTCAGATCCATCATTTCTCATCAATAATTTGACGGAAAAACAAATGGAGGTCTCTTAATCGACCCAAACGAAGAAAATGGGACAAAATGTCCAATAATAAAGGAGAAAGAGATTCAACTTCAAAAATAAAAATAATAGCTTCTAAATACTATATTCTAAAAAATATGGAAATAAAATAATATATACAATCAATATATAATATAAACTCTAAAAATAATATATAATTTAAAATGTAAACTATAAACATGTTAGATAAAAGAAAATAATAAAACAACAATTCAATATGTATATACATAATAACTAAATACAATATATATAATAATAATATAATAATAACTAAAAAAATTTCTTGGCGGTGAGTTTGGAATGGTGTTATGAAGTTGAGTTTAGGAAAGAAGATGGGTTCGCCAAAGGAGGTTTGCAAAGAGAATGAAGATGGGTGAATTAAAGGTGGCGAAAAATGGAAGAAATAGAATGTGGGGGTTCACGTCTGGGTTTAGTTCCGGCTTCTGAAATGGATTGAGGCGTTTTGATTCTGCTTTGTTTTTCTGGAATAATATGAAGATGTTGCTTGAAGTTATGTTGAAGGTTGATGATGATTTGGTAAAAAAAAAGGTTTGGTTCTGAGTTTAATCTTGAAAGTTTGGAACTGAAATTGGTTTTCGAAGGTTCATGTTGAAAGTTGAAGGGTTGTGGTTGTCGGTTGAAGTTTGAGGTTTCAGTGAAATTGAAGGTTGATTGGGTATATTTTACAATCTTGCTCACCACATGTTCGATGAAAGTAGTGTTAAGGCTTGGATGGTTGTTGAAGAGTTCGCAGTGAATTTGTGATGAAGGTGGATGCTTTTGGTAAGAGATTTTTATGAAGACTGAAGGAAGGAAGAGGTGTTTAGGATGAGGATGAATGGGGTTTGAAAATCATGGACAGAGGTGGATTATGGTTGAAGGTTTATGGAGATATGGTTTGAGTTTCTGAAGGTAAATGCTTTTGTTGTTGTGGAAGTTTGGTTATGGAACTCTTTGTTGAAGGTTTTCTTTTGGGCTTCGTACGGTGAAAATGGAGAAGGGAGGTGGCTCACTCTGTTCTTCCTATGAAGTGTTATGTGATTTGGTTGAGCTGTTGTGGGGAAAAATTGGTAGCAGGTTTTGATCCAGAGGAGGAATGAAAGTGTGGTTCTTAATGTCCCCACACCAATGAAGATTAAGTTTGTGTTATATTGCTGGTTGGTTTTCTTTTCACTGCAGGTTGCAGGTTTGTACAACCTAGTGTAGCAGGGGGCAGGCTGTATTGTCGCAGAGTTGTCTGGTGTGGAGGATGTGTTTTGTTGGTCTGGTGTGTTGGGAAGTAGTAGCAGTGATGCTGTTGTGCAAAGGCTGGAGCAGTAATAGCAGGTATTGTCTGGTATGGGATTTGTGTTAGCTGCAAGTTTGTTGTCATGATGCTGCAGGTTATTATGTGGTGTGGTATTGGTGCAGGTACGGTTCGCAGCAGGCTGGTTGAGCAGAGCTTGTCTGGTTTGTGTCGCTACTGCGAAAATCGGCGCCGGCTGACAGAAGAGTCGCCACCGTGCGTTATTTATCCCACGGGAGGGAAAGGAAACGCTCAGAGTAAACCTCGCACAACACGGGAAAGGTATGGTCATCGCAACCAAAACCTGGATTCGGGAGTCGGTTACGCAAGGGGAAGGTATTAGCACCCCTCACGTCCGTCGTACTCGACGGGATCCACGCTTGTTTTCGGGTATGGATTGTTATTCTATCTAAACTATAGGTCAAGGGTTAAAAAGAAAAGAGAATGAAAATAAAATGACTCGGCAAAGCATCGCACTTTATGCCTACGTATTCTCGTCTGGAACGAGAAATCAGAGTCAACGTAGTTCGCCTACCTACGGGAAAGGAGGGGAAGGTTGCTCGCTAGGATATCGCATCCTATGCCTACGTACTTTCACACGGCATGAAAGATCAGAGCAAACGTAGTTCGGGCCACGTACGACACAAGTCTGTCTTGGTTGATTTTATTCCTTCTGAAAAAGGGTTTTCTGATTAACAGTCCCGGCGGACAAAAATGACGTTTTGATGAGTTCACATTCTTTTACGGAATAAGTGTCTTTTATTGTGTTTGAAATTTTTATGTGTTTTTCTGTTTGTTTTGAGAAAGAAAGAGACAGAACTCTAACCTACGGTTGCAAAGGGAATCAAACTAACCTAATGTTATCATGCATGGGTTAAAACCTAATGTCTATCATGCTCCTCTCTTGCACAGAGAGAAACAGAGATCCTACGGGATAGGCAGAAACAGAAACAATATTAGATATATACAGTAAAGCGGTAAAATGCATGGATGCAACAATACAAGCGAGGCAAGGGAGTCCCACTCAACCTCGAACCTAGAAAACAATAGGCAAAAGTGAACAGGCTTCACTTTCAACCCAGCAGGATAAACAGCAAACAATACAACTCAGAGAACCAATCAATACATCAGCAAATGAAATACAGCAAAAGAAACAGCATCAGCAGCTCAACATCTGGCTTCAAGTGATCTCCAATCAGCTACAGGCTTCAACAAGCATCAATCTCCATCTCCATGGCCTTCAGGCAAGGGCTTTGATCATCAGTCTTCCATCTGCAATGGCTTTTCTTCATGCTCAAACCTCCAGGATGAAGGATTAATCACAAGAGTGAACTGGGTGTTAAGCAATCAGTTGACTACCAAAGGTGGTGAACAAACTGCTTCTAACACAAGAGACATTTTCTCTCAAGAGTTCTATCTCATAGACACTATCACCAAGCCTTCCAAGGGAAGGGGGTGAGTGTCTTAGAGAGACTCTGAATCACAGAGAAGAATGGATGCAGACAAGGCAATCCATGTTTGAAAAACAATCATTCTATTCTAGAGCCCTGCCTAGCTCCTAAACCCTAGTCTCCTCAACAGCTGCTGGTAAGAACCTCCTCCTCAACTCTGATAGTTGATCCTCAATCTTTGAATCTCCAATAGTCTCATCTTCACAAATCTTCAGCTTCCCCAGGGCCCCAGACAAACCCAATACCCAAGCAAGCAAACAATAAACCCCAGAGGGCACACCACACCAGACAATCAGATATACAGACAGTATTAATAGCAGTAGGGGAATCCTGACTTTTCTAAGGGATCTAGTAGCTACCCATAGCCCCTATAGTCCCATAACTAATCTATTCAAACCCTAAGTCCTAAGGGAAATGAAATCAAACTCCTAAGTTGTCACCTAAAACCCTAGTTTTGTTCATGATGTTCAAGCATTTATTAATCACCTAAAATTAACCTCTAAAAATGGGAACTAAAATATTTCTACAAGCTTAATATCTCATCTAAGCAATATAAAAAGAATGACCAAAAACTATTAAAGCATGTGAGAGAACAAAAATTATTAAAAGGATGCATGAAATGAAACTATTTAATATGACATTTATTTAGAAAATATGTAAAAAATATGAAATAAAACTAAAAATGAAATTTTATTTTTCTATAATATTCTAGACATTTTAATGAAAATATTGTAAAAAGAATGGATTAAAATGCATTTTTTATGAATTAGTTATGAATTTATGAAATTGGTAAAATATTAAAATGAATTAAGAAAAATAATTGGAATTAAAATGAGGGAGGGGGGTCAGAATAGAAGTTCGCCCCAGTTATATCCAGGATGGGCCTCATAATGGGGGGTGTTGGTAGCGAATTATGCTAGGCCCAGAGTACACTCAGCATTAAAGAAAAAATAGAAAAGCGCTGGGGGGTGAGAGAAGTAACAAAAACACGTTGAAATTGGTTTGGGCTTGGTTTAGGGGGGTGGGGATAACACAAGCCAACTCAGGCCCGCCCGTTTCAATTAATGAAACGGCGCGTTTTGGCCAAAACGTTTCCCTCCCAAAATCAGATTAAACGCTAGCCATTGGATTGCGCTCCAAGTCAAAAGTCCAAGACAAAATGAACGGCCACGATTATTTCTTCCTCCTTGGTTCTGCAACCTAGGGTTTTAATCTCCCATGGCAGCCATGCACGAGCAAGGTTCCACCTCTCTGTTCTCATCCTACACGCCACGAATCCACATGCTATGAACATGAAAACTACTCTACAACTCTCCCTCTACAATCCTAGGGCATCAGTTTGAATTGAAACTCACCACAACAACAAACCCGATGACATCAAACTCTGGCCTCCATGAAATTTCACTGATATGCACCAACTCAATTCCTCCTCAAACTTAACCTAAACTAATCTACACATAATGGAGATTAACCTGATCAATCAAACTAACATTATAACGCATTAATCCAAGAGATTCGAGCACTAACAGTTTGTTGCACCTGTCACCAGCCATCACCAATCCTTTCCAAATTCATCTAAACTAATCTCCTAACCACCTAGATCAAATCTACACTAACAACAACATGCCTAACTAACTGAATCGAGCAATTGGAGTGAAAACATACCTGATGTGAAACCTTGCAAACAGCTATGGAGATTGAAGATCTGAGGCTTCTAGGTGTTGGATCTTGATCCACAAACTCAGCAATCAATTCTGTATGCAATATTCTGGTGATTCCTTGCTTGAATTAGGCTGTCCAATGGAATTTGCAACTTTGATGTTCTTGAGTATGGTGCACGAAAATGGATGATAATCACTTGATCCTTGCTTCAATTATGATCTATGAGGATGATGGAGCCAGATTGAATCAATGTGGATGATGATTTTGTGAAGAATTTGAGAGATTGGAATGAAAACTTCAATGAAAAAGTATGAGAAATTTGTGGAATTCTTGGTGCAAATGAAGCCAACCCTTGCCAAATTCTCATTTCATGAATATATAGACCCCAATGGTACATTCTAGATCCATCTTGCACATTCCCTTGTTTTCCAACTTTGGTTCATTTTGATTATGTTTCTTAAAAGGCAAGCAACCATGGATAACTTTCTTTTTCCCTTCTAAACTCAAAAAAGTGTTTGAACCATTGTTCTTAGAATTGTTTTTCCATTCAAAATCATATATTGGAAGTCTCCATTTGGACTTGTAAATCTCCCAAACCATTTTTCACTTTGAAATTATTCACTTTATAAGCCATTTTAGTTCCTATTTTGACCAATTATTCAACTCCATGCTATGAGCTTCTCCAATAATTTGTAACCTTCTTTCTAGACTTAAAATCCCATTTGGAGCAAGTTTGATGTTGGAAGTTTTTCCATTTGAGGCCTCCTTGTATGAGTTTTGGGTATAGGTTAAAATGACCTGTAATTCACAAATGTCCAAAATACCCTTTGCTTGCCAAGACCATAAGTTGAGTTCTACACATCATATGAAGGCATGCCATACCATTCTAGAAAGCTAAGACAATGAGGAACAATTCTTATGTTGACCAAGAATTCATTTGAAATCTCCTTGAGGGGTAAAAATTGCTTGGGAGTCAAGTCACTTTCACAGACAAAAATTCAGACACCTCAGATGACCTGTAACTTGCAAGGACCATAACTTGAGTTCTATAAATCTCCTTGAGGTCTTCCACCACTCAAATTAAAGTTATTGAGATCCTCTACAAGTTTCATGTTGGCCAAGAAGCCATTTGAGGCTAGCATTTTGACTTATCTTGGTTGGAACTTTGACCTAAACTAGGGGATTTTACAGAGAAACCCTAATTTAGTAACTCCTCTTCTCCTTGATTTCTCTTGAATTCTCCTTGTCATATCTCCATATCCTTCTTCATATGTCCAATGTTGATCCCCACATCTCTCCAATAGACTTGAATGCCCTCTTAAGTCAGTCAATTGACCTAGGGTTGACCTAGGGTTGACCCAGATGAAACCCTAGTTGACTGTCTTCAACTATAGCTCTTGTGCTCATATCAATGACTTGTTTCCTTCTCCAAATGACTTTTTAAGTCTCTCATGATGTCTAGATACTCTCCATGCTTTCACTTCACAGCTCACAATCCTCTGGTTGATCCTCAGATACCCTCAGTTAGGAGATGGACTCAAGGCTTGATCTGCTGAACTCTTTGCTTTCAAATTCTTTCCTGATGACTTGAATGAAGTTGAATTGGAGTAATAACCTCTTAATAGGCCTCTAGAGATGAAAATAATGATTGGTCCCCTGTTGAATGACTTGCTATGCTTATGCTATGCAGATGGTTAGTCTATATACATGACTCTATATGCAAATGCTAATGATATTAAAACCTGAACCAAGGAATAAGGTTGGGCAAATTTTAGGGTGCAACAGCTGCCCCTATTCAAGCGACTTGGACCCGATTGGATGAAGAGCCCGGAGCCTTCAGACATTCGCGGTACGAGACGGTTGAATACTAGTGAACCAGAAATTTGCCAACCGCAGAAATAAACTGCGCTCCTGCTTGGGGAACGACATTCATCAGCTGAATCTGACTGTTACGGCAACCCACTGATCTCGTGCGACTGTGCTGGGGATTGTCTTCATCGTTCTGAAGAGGATTCTGTCATAACAGATTGCTTGCTTGTCCACGTTAGGACTCTGTCTGTCGTTAATACGAAGAAATCTCAACTAGAACCTGTCCACGTTAGGACTCCCCTTGCTGTTAATCCAGAAAAATCTCGGCAACTCCGCTGGGGATAACTCGTCTGCATTTCCGTAAACTGAATCGTCCATGTTGGGAATAACATTCTTCCACGTTAGGAGTAACACCTGTCCACGCTAGGAATCATTTCTTCTGTATCTGTCCACGTCAGGACTCAACTCTTTCATCTTTCCACGTCAGGAAGCAATCTTCTTTCCACATAAGGAGAACCATATCAATCTGTCCATGCAAGGACTCCAATACCACTTGATATGTCCGCGTCAGGACTCCGATCTTTCCACGTAAGGAATTCAACTTTGGTTCTGAACCTGTCCACGTCAGGACTCATCTCTTCCACGTGAGGAATACATCAATCTTCCACGTCAGGAATCAACTTTTTTTTCATCTGTCCACGTAAGGACCCCAATTTCTCCGCGTAAGGAATGAACTTCTTCTTCCACGTTAGGAATATCTTCTTTGATCTGTCCGCGTCAGGACTAAACTCTTCCACGTAAGGAATAATCTCTTTCTTTCCACGCCAGGAATCAACTTCTTTTCATCTGTCCGCGTCAGGACTAAACTTTTCCACGTTAGGAATGCCCTTATCTCCCCGTAAGGAATCTATCTCAATATGTCCGCGTAAGGACTCAATCTTTCCACGTAAGGAATAAACTCGTCTTTCCACGTAAGGACACCATTTTTCTTCCACGCAAGGAATGCTCTTGATATGCCCACGTAAGGACTCTGATCTTTCCACGTAAGGAATACCAACTTCTTTCCGATTTGTCCGCGTCAGGACTCATTTTTCCACGTAAGGAATGCCATCTTAATCTGATTTGTCCGCGTCAGGACTACATCGTCCACGTAAGGAATCTCCATCTTTCCACGTTAGGAGTCACTTCTGTTGATATGTCCGCGTAAGGACTACATCGTCCACGTTAGGACCCACTTTTCCACGTTAGGAATAATAATCTCTTTGATTTGTCCACGTAAGGACACTGAACTCGTCTTGATATGTCCACGTTAGGACTCAGGCGTCTTCGACCCGCTGAGAGAATAAGACTTGTCCACGTGAGGACTCATACCCTCGACCCACTGGGGAAATAACTTGTCCACGTAAGGACTCACGCGTCTTCGACTTGCTGGGGAAATATCCGCGTCAGGACTTACACTTTGCCAACAACACGAAGAAGGATAAATTTGTCCACGTCAGGATTTCACATCCGATCAATACCGAGAAATCAAATCTGTCCACGTTAGGACTAGCACGTATCGTCAACCTGAGGAAATGTCCACGTCAGGACTCCACCTTCCAACAGCTCTGAGAAATCGAACCTGCCCACGTTAGGACGCCCACTTCTGAAGAAATCCCGCCAATCTAGGAATAAACTGTCCGTGTTAGGACTTGGTTCTTCAATGATCCTCACCCCCAAACTTCTTAGTACTGACGTGACAGCGACTTCGAGATGAACTCTACTGGGGATGTCTGAAAACCAACTATCGGACGCCTGCTCTGATAACCGGCGGTGGCCTCTGAAATTCTGATTCATGCGACCCGTTGATGACAAACAAACTCTGCTTGGGGCTAAGGAGATTCTTATCCTGGCCACTCTGGCTGGGGAAAATAAGAGACATTTGCATAAATGACTCTGCTAGAGACAAAGAGACTCTCATGATAACTCTGTGGGGGAATATTGCCGAAACTGACATTATCATTGAATATCTCCTGCCAAGATCTTGAATGTTTGGTAATTCATTTGAGCGAGAGCTCTCTCCACATGAACTGCTAGAATGCAGAAACTGCTTCAGCAAAGTAAATGCTGGAAGGATGATGCCGACTCCGCCGGGGATAGCCAGGTGCTACATAATTACTCCAGCAAAATAAATGCTGGAATGGTGAAATCGACCCTGCTGGGAAATTGGGAACTCACCAAACACCTTGTTGAAGTAACCCCCTGCTGGGGAAAACAACTTTGCTGGGGAACAGCAGATGCGCATAGTTCGATCGGACTTTCTGCTGGAACGTGAACTGATATCACACAGTATCTCTGACAAAACAAATGACAGGACCCACCATCAACTCTGCTTTGGAGAGTCTTGAACTTCGAGTTCCACGGGAACACTTGCAAAGAGAACTCCGATGGGATGATTCTCTTGGGGGAAAATTAACTGACTCCACCGGGGGAGAGTGCCTGACCCTGCGGGGAACGATGAACCTATCTGAATACCGCCTCACGATCTTGGAATCGCCAAACTCTGCTGAGGACGAATAACTTTTCTGGAACATGTCCTTTTGAGTAAGCTACGGCTAGCTGGGG
Organism: Lathyrus sativus; assembly: GCA_963859935.3. Lineage (NCBI taxonomy): Eukaryota > Viridiplantae > Streptophyta > Magnoliopsida > Fabales > Fabaceae > Lathyrus > Lathyrus sativus. The sequence goes on along the minus strand of OZ012735.1, from coordinate 705,227,409 downwards.
AATTCCACCCTTCTTCAGGAGGAACATGCAGGACCTGCGTGAGGACTGAGTCTTTCGTGATCGCAATCTTTTGATCACCTTCCTCGTACGGCTATGAAACCTGCAACAACACAAACAAGACACGACAAGCCTATGCAATCAAATCGATTCAGGTTAGTGACGTTACACTCAGTTAATTCAAAGCTTTAACAATTGTTGGCAAGGGCCAGTGATGTTATACTCATGCTAGTTTCATCAAACTTAGGCGTTTTATCATGCGCAAAACAGTAAAGAACAGGCATCAAGTACTGAATAACACATTTTCATTGATTGGGCCCCTGAATGGGCGGAGTTTTTGTACACGGGATGTAACTCCTGAAAAGAGGAAGCTACGCAAAGCCAATACATAAGTATGCACAAGAAACATGAATGTTTTGACAAATTAAATTTTGTACACATGTCGGCAACTGGATGCAGATGAACACCACGAACTGATCCTCCCATGACTCGTCCGACTCTAATGCTTTCCCGGTATCCCGACTTCTGAAGAGGTTGTATCCGATAACTGATTCCCCAAATGCATTCTCCCGCATTGATGCTCATTGAATTCGGATCGCAGTCATTTGCTTTTCAAATCCCTAACTTTTGCGTGAACCGCCCTTTACGGGTTTTCAGTTTACCGGGATACCCTTTTTTGCCGAAGCCGCCCAGTGTAGGTTTTCGACTTCGCGGGTGTACATTTTTTCAATTTTATCCCTAACTTTTGCCCGAACCTTTCATTCTGTTTTTGGTTCGCCAGGATGCCCCATTTTTGCCTGGACTCTCTTTTTTTCTGTCCAGCGGGTCTATTTTAAGCAAAGTATTTTTTTAACTGCGTCCGAATTCACAGGTGACGCAAAGTCTTCCCCGTCCATGGTGGACAACAATAAAGCTCCTCCTGAAAAGACCTTACTGACAACATATGGCCCTTCGTAGTTGGGGGTCCACTTGCCCCTGTGATCTGCTTGCGGCGGGAGAATTCTTTTCAGCACAAGGTCGCCCGTCTGAAAGCTTCGCGGAATGATCTTCTTGTCGTACGCTTTCTTCATTCGTCTTTGGTACAAACGACCGTATGCCAGAGAAGCTAGCCTCTTCTCATCCATCAAACTCAGTTGGTTCAATCTATTCGTTACCCATTCTGCCTCGTCCAGCTGAACGTCTCGCAATACCCTCAGAGAAGGGATCTCAACTTCCAATGGTAATACCGCTTCCATTCCGTATACCAACGAGAACGGAGTTGCCCCGGTTGATGTGCGTACCGTCGTACGATAACCGTGCAAAGCGAAAGGTAGCATCTCGTGCCAATCCTTGTAAGTCACCACCATTTTCTGGACTATCTTCTTGATATTTTTATTGGCCGCTTCGACAGCGCCATTCATCTTGGGTCGGTAAGGGGAGGAGTTGTGATGTTCGATCTTGAAATTCTGACAGAGCTCCTTCATCATTTTGTTGTTCAGATTAGAACCATTATCCGTGATTATCCGCTCGGGAATCCCATATCGGCAAATGATATCTCTCTTGATGAATCTAGCCACCACTTGCTTCGTTACATTTGCGTAGGACGCCGCTTCCACCCACTTGGTGAAATAATCGATTGCTACGAGGATGAACCGATGCCCGTTAGAAGCCGTCGGCTCAATCTTTCCAATCATATCGATTCCCCACATCGAGAATGGCCATGGAGATGACATCACATTTAGAGGACTCGGAGGCACGTGTATCTTGTCAGCATAGATTTGGCACTTGTGGCACTTTCTTGCAAACTTGAAACAATCAGTTTCCATCGTCGACCAAAAGTAACCTGCCCTCAGCAGCTTTCTCGTCATAGCATGTCCACCAGCATGCGTACCGAATGCACCTTCGTGAATTTCCTCCATGAGAAGCTTGGCCTCTTTTTCATCTACACAACGCAACAACACCAAATCGTGGTTTCTTCTGTACAAGACGCCATCCGGGTTCAAGTAGAAATTACCCGCTAATCTCCTGAGAGTTTTCTGATCTTGACTGGATGCCCCAGCCGGATACTCTTTATTTTTCAGGAAATTAAGGATATCGAAATACCACGGTTTGTCATCAGATGCTTCATCGATAGCAAATACATAAGCTGGCCTGTCCAACCGAGAGATAGTGATTTGGGGAGCTTCGTTCCAAAAGTTGACCTTGTACATGGAGGACAAAGTGGCAAGGGCGTCAGCCATTTGATTTTCTGCCCGCGGCACGTGATGCAATTCAACTTTGTCGAAGAAAGGCAACAATCTCCTTGCATAATTCATGTAATGTATCAAATTGGGCTGCCGTGTCTCCCATTCCCCTTTGATCTGATTTACCACCAGAGCTGAGTCTCCGTATACGTCTAGATGTTTGATTCGCAAATCAATGGCTTCTTCAAGCCCCATTATACAAGCTTCGTATTCGGCCTCATTGTTGGTAACGGCAAAGGTCAATCGGGCGGTAAACGGGATGTGCGACCCGTGTGGCGTGATGATAATTGCCCCTATTCCGCTACCGTAAGCATTCACGGCTCCGTCAAATATCATCTTCCACTGGGACCCCGGCTCTGGTCCTTCGTCTGGTAATGGCTCTTCACAATCCTTCATCTTGAGATACATGATATCCTCGTCAGGAAAATCAAATCTCATTGATTGGTACTCTTCAATAGGCTGCTCTGCCAGATACTCAGACAGCACACTCCCCTTTATCGCCTTTTGCGAGACGTATTGAATATCATATTCAGTCAAGACCATCTGCCACCGGGCAATTCTACCTGACAACGCCTGCTTTTCGAATATATATTTGATTGGATCCATCTTCGAGATGAGCATGGTTGTATGATTCAGCATGTACTGCCTCAAACGCTTGGCGGCCCAGGCTAGCGCGCAACAAGTTTTCTCCAGCATTGAGTATCGAGATTCACAGTCTGTGAACTTCTTACTCAAATAATAGATTGCATGCTCTTTTCTCCCCGTCTCGTCGTGTTGACCGAGAACACAACCCATGCTTCCCTCAAGAACCGTCAAATACATTATCAAGGGTCTCCCTGCCACTGGGGGTATCAAAATAGAAGGCTCCTGCAGATACTTCTTTATTTTGTCGAACGCCTTTTGACAATTTTCGTTCCACGTTACAGCTTGATCTTTCTTTAACAGCTTGAATAACGGTTCACACGTGGCCGTTAGGTGAGATATGAACCGGGCAATGTAGTTCAATCTCCCTAAAAACCCGCGTACCTCTTTCTCTGTTTTAGGCGTCGGCATTTCTTGAATCGCTTTTATTTTAGCAGGATCGACCTCTATTCCTCTTTCGCTTACGATAAACCCCAGCAGTTTACCCGATCTCACCCCGAAGGTGCATTTATTAGGGTTCAGCCTCAGCCTGAACTTCCTAAGCCTTTTAAACAACTTCAGCAGATTCACCAGATGCTCTTCCTCCGTCTGGGATTTGGCAATCATATCGTCAACATAAACTTCGATCTCTTTATGCATCATGTCATGGAAAAGAGTCGTCATCGCACGTTGATATGTTGCCCCAGCATTTTTCAAACCAAAGGGCATCACTTTGTAGCAAAATGTTCCCCACGGCGTTATGAAGGTAGTCTTCTCCATATCCTCTGGCGCCATTTTAATTTGATTGTAGCCTGAAAAGCCATCCATGAAGGAGAATACAGAATATTGAGCGGTATTATCAACTAACACGTCAATATGAGGAAGTGGAAAATCGTCTTTTGGGCTTGCTTTATTTAAATCTCTGTAATCCACGCACATTCGAACCTTGCCATCTTTCTTTGGCACTGGTACGATGTTAGCAACCCATGAAGGATACTTCGTCACAGCCAGGAAACCAGCGTCCCACTGTTTCTGAACCTCCTCTTTGATCTTCATTGCCATATCTGGTCGTGTTCTGCGAAGTTTTTGTTTGACCGGCGGGCAATCTTCTTTCAGTGGCAGGCGATGCACAACCATATCAGTATCGAGCCCTGGCATATCTTGATATGACCAAGCGAATACATCATTATACTCTCGGAGCATTTCAACCAGCTTTCGCTTGATATCACTCTGCAGTGCGGCTCCGATACGAATATTTTTCTCAACCCCTTCCGACCCCAAATTGATAATCTCGATGACCTCGTCGTGAGGCAGAATGGCTCTTTCCTCTTGCTTCACTAACCAAGACAGTTCCTCAGGAACGTCGCTATCTTCGACAACCTCTTCTTCGGTCTGGAATACCGGGTGCTCGAAGTCGGGACGAGTCATAGGTGGCTCAAGGATGTCATCTGAAAATGTTATCCTGCAAAAGGAAGGGTTAAGTGCTTCAAAATGCGTATAAAGCGATTAACCACATTGCCATTTTATTGAAAAATACAAAACAAGAAAGACAGGGATTACAGTATTTGCACATGAAAAAACGCCATTTATTTAATGATTAACAAGCAATGTTTATAACACACAGCCCTAAGCAAATCCTGATGCCCCGGGCAAGACATCAGATTATTCAACAATTAATAAAGCAAAGTATTACTGTTTAAAAGTCACAGGAACAAGCTCCTGAATAGACCAGTTGCACAGTCCTTGTCCTGGCGTGCTTGGCTGAATCCAGGCATCGATATCACAGTCGCTGTCCCCTTCATCCGACTCTGAAGCAGCATTGACAGATTCATGACGTACTCCACTGGCAGAGATGGTGATTGACTTTCTAAAATGAGGGGCCCCCACAGAAGGAGTTGATGATGACGGTCGGTACCCCAATCCGAACCGGTCCATTTTTACAGGAATGTCCAATACTTTTCCCCAGCCCTTGGCTCCTCCTGCTTCCACTAGCGCTTGGGCTTCCTTATACGAAGAAACAGCTATCTCTGGCACTTTGCTTGGCCCGGGACTCTTGTCCTTAATGCGCAAACCTTCGAATGCCTGGCATGGCGTCTCGTGGATCTCCCCGTCGACTTCCACATATTTAAACGAAGATAGATGGCTGACCAGGATGTCTTCTTCTCCGCACACGGTGACTACACTGTCTCCGACCATATACTTTAACTTCTGATGCAGGGTAGACGTGACTGCCCCTGCCCCGTGAATCCAAGGTCTTCCCAGCAAGCAGCTGTACGCAGGCTGTATATCCATAATATAAAACTCAGTTGCAAACACTTCCGGCCCCACTTGCAGAGGCAAGGTAATCGATCCGAAGACTGTTCTCCGCGTGCCGTCAAACGCTCTGACTACCAAATCGCTGGGTGTACACAAAATCCCTCGAACATCCAGCTTCATCATAGCCTTCTTAGGCAGCACATTCAAAGACGACCCGGTGTCAACCAATACGTGCGACATTGTCGATCCCCTACACTCCACAGACACGTGTAATGCCATATTATGATCCCTTCCTTTCGGAGTCAAGTCAAAATCAGTAAAACCCAGACTGTGGCCTGCATTCACGTGTGCCAATACTCCTTCTAGCTGATTTACAGAGACATCCTGTGGTACAAAAGAAGTGTCCAGGACTTTCAGCAAAGCGTTCCTGTGGGCTTCCGAACACAACAGCAATGACAGGATAGATATTTTGGACGGTGTCTGCTGCAGATGCTCCACAATTTTATAATCGCTCTTCCGAATTAAGCGCATGAATTCCTCTACATCTTTCGATGCTGCTTCTTTTTCATTTGCTTGAACCGGAACATTCTCAACCGCTTTCCCTTTTCCTTTCGCTTGCCTTTCGGCTTCCACTTCAGGAGATATAAAGATCCTGCCGCTCCTCGTCATTCCTCCTGAGCCAACAACATTATCCACAACCTCCGCTGACTGCTTGTTGACGTCGATCTTAATCCCGTCACAATACACCTCTAGCCCATATGACCATGGGACTGCTTTCGTGTTCTCATACGGGATTGGCCCGGCCTTAGTTATGGTAATCGGTGGTCGCTGAGTTGGTGCTGAAATGGTGATCGTCTTCCGCGGAATCGTTACCGTGGCCACATCACTCCGATTATCCACTACTGCCCCTGCAGGCTCATCAGTTGCTGTTCTATCAAACTGCAATATACCATCATCAATTAAGGCCTGAATGCCTTTCTTCAAATCCTCACACCCCCCAGCCAGGGCCCAACAGTCTAAGCAGTATTCATTACAACCTGGGTAAACACCCCCCTGCAACAGTCGGCTCTTTATTTCGCTCAGCGGCGTCTTTAAATCCCCAACATTCATAATCAGATTCAGCCCTTCCTCAGTCAGAACAGCGTTCGCCCCATGATTAGGCATGGGTTTCTGGACTATATTCGGACCTATCGTTCCGAAGTTGATAGACTTGTTATCCAAAAGATCCTGCACGACATGCTTAAAAGCATGGCAACCTTCTATATCATGGCCCGGGGCCCCAGAATGAAACTCACAGTGCCTATTCGCATCATAGCCGAACGGGGGAGTTCCCGTTATCGGTGCCAAGGTTCTTTTCTCCACCAGGTTCAATCCCAACAATGTCTGCAATAAATCAGCGTAGGTAGAGGGAGGTTTCTCGAACACCCTTCTCGGCTTGCCACCCTGGAATTTTCGCTGAGCTTGCTGTGCCCCCTGCTGAGGCAGCTGCTGCTGTGGCATTGGTTGCTGCTGAACCGATTGTTGCTGGATTGGTTGCTGCTGATAGGGGATAGTAACACTCGACACTTGCTGCTGCTGACGATATTGATTTCTTCCCCTGCCTCGGCCTCGGCCTCGGCCTCCAAATACCGCGCTAGCTTCGCCCTGACGGCGCCCACCATAAGCTTTCTTATTACTGCCGGATGCAGTTGATTCATCGGCTTGGAACTTTCCTTGCTTAATGTTCCGCTCAATCTTTTCACCCATCAGAATCAGGTCTGAGAAACTAGCCAGAGACGTATGAAACAACATATCATGAAACAGCCCGGTGAATGTGCCGACAAACATATCGTTCATTTCTTTATCTTCTACAGGAGGACGGACCCTGGCAGCCATATCGCACCACCTTTGCGCGTATTCTTTAAAACTCTCCCCCTTCTTCTGCGAAAGCCCGGCCAACTGGACCCGATTGGGTGCCAGGTCGCTGTTATACTTGTAATGGGCTACAAATGCCTCTGCTAATTGCTTCCAAGTCTTAATATCAGTTGGCTCCAACCCCATGTACCACTCTAGGGAAGGACCCGATAGACTATCCTGAAAGAAATGCATGAGCATTCTTTCGTCAGTGGAGTATGCAGACATCTTTCTGTAATAAGCTCGGACATGCACCTTCGGACATGTATCTCCTTTGTACTTATCGAACGCAGGCGCTTTGAACTTGATTGGCACCCTCAGCCCAGGTACCAAGCCCATTGTTGCCATGTCCAATCCTACAGCACTCTGATTTAAGACTCCCTTCATTTGCTCTTCCAGCATTCTAATCTTTTGAGAATCATCCATCGGCCCTTCAAAACCTCCTCCAGAGAAGGCGTCCTCCTGTTGATCCTCTTGCCACATACCGTTTCCAGCCCCGTATCCATCATATGCATTATTACGTCCAGCTCTGACCTGATTCATCCCGGGACCTCGGCCTCTGTTGCCGTACCCTTGAACACCTCCAGCAGGACCATAAGCCATAAATCCAGCACCGTTTCCGTTTCCAAAGCCTCCGTAGCCCTGATTGACCATACCATACCCATCTTGCCCAAAGCCTTGAGCATTAAAGCCATACTTGCCAGTGTTGTCGAATCCCTGATCGTTAAATCCGAACCCAGTATTGACAAAACCATTGCCTCCGAGATTATCTCCCACATTGACATCACCCAGCCCAACATTATGGACAGCAGTTTCGTTACCAACTCCGACGTTACCATTCACAGCAGCGGTAGCGTTGGTGACGTTAGCAGCAGTCATATTGACCACGGGCGGAGCCACTGGCGTGGGAGTGCCGTCTCCATGAGCAGTATCAACCCGGACAGACTGATGATCTTCGTTACCATGACCAGCGTTGCGAGCCAACAGAGGCTGGACCATGGCCTGCAAATTCTCTTGCCCTTTTGCTATAGCTTCCATGGTTTGCATGAAGAGGGCGAGCTTCTCGCGCACATCCTGCATTTCGTTCTGGATTTGGTCCATGACTTTCCGACAGTTGGAGCGTGTAGAATAGCGGTGCGGATGTTGATCTGGAATCCTGTTAAGTACCTGATACAGAGCAAGAGATAAGACGCCATTCAAAGATTACCTGTTATGCAATATGAATATGAATGCAATGCCATGTGTCTGTGCATTGGGGAAGTTCATTCCCCCAGTTCTAGTGCGAAGGTGCCGGTGCAGTGACAGTGTTGACAATAGGAATATCGGAGCTGAATCATAGAGAGCCTCATATATTGCAGAGAGAATCAATAATCCCAGGGTACAATATCACTGAGAGTACAAAGAAGGCATGACCTCAACCAACAATCCTGGTGATGGCCAGCACTATGCAAATAAAGCATACAAATAACTACGTGAAATGATCAAATCCTCCCAAAAGTCTGGTACTCCTCTATCAACTTCTTGGTTTCCGGATGGCTTGGTCGATCAAGTAGCCCTTCAACAAGCTGGTTTCTCCTTTTAAGGACACGGCGTACATCTTCAGCAGTTTCTTCCCATGTTGCTTCTCCGAAGCAATCTTCTAACTTTCGCTTCTGGGACACTGCTTCATCTCTGGATTTGATTGCCTTGTTCAGTGCATGCTTACCGGTTCATCACTTCTTCCTCGCACTTCTTGACGCTAGACTTCAACTTCTCTTCGAGGTCGGAAATTTGCTGCTTCAGCTTATCTTCCCTCTTCTTGTTGTTAGTGAGTGTAGCATTCCAAGTCTTATTGCAAGAAGATATCTCTCGGTGTGCTGCATCGAGCGCTTTCTTTTTGGCTTCCAGCATGTCATGGGAACTTCTGAACTCTTGCCCCAGACGTTCGCGCTTCTTCTTTTCCTCGGTCAACTCAGATCCTAACCTGTTTACCAGCTCAATCTGTTGTTGGAAAGCATATACAGCCTTGTTTTTCTCACTGCGTGCCTGGGCTAGCTCTTGCTCTAACCCTTCATTAATCTTTATCAAGGCTTCTTTCTCTCTCACAACTTGTTCATAGACTTCCCTAGAAACAGTAGTCGGCTCTTCTACCGGAACGGGAACAAGAATTGGTGCATCTGGAAACGGCATCTTCAACTGACTAGCCCTCTCCTGAATCCAAACTCTATAAGGTGCATAGGCCTGACAGTCATTCTTTCCTAACAACGGCTTCCCTCGGCGGTTAATATGCGTCCAGGCACGTCGCAACTTGGCTAATAACTCCCCCTTCACATCTCCAGTGAAGTACAGAGATTCCCGTACTTCTTCCTCCTGAGGTGGATTCTTCAACGCATATCCAAACTGGCGAATGAATAGAGAAGGGTTGTAGTTGATACACCCCTTTCTTCCTATCAGCGGCACATTAGGATACCCAGAACAACTGAAGATGAGCTCAGATCCCAGCAGGTCTCTATCAAACCACTCCATATCTTCCGACGATAGCCTCATCAGACGCTCTGGCCAACCAACTGGAACTGTAGTCTCTGCAGCGGATCCTTTCTTAGGAAGATGACTCTCAAACCACATACTCAATAAGGGTACACACAAATGAACATTCTTCCCTCTTCCCTTCTCATTCTTGTAATGTAGTGAGTGGTAGAGATCTCCGAGTAAGGTAGGTACAGGATTACCAGCGGCAAACAAGTAGAAAGCATCGAAGTCCACAAAATCCGGTATATTGGGGAATAAAACTATGCCATAAATGCACAAAGCCAACACAGCGTTGAAAGCAACCCAGCACCCATTCTTGGCGTACTCTTGGGCTTTACCCACTAAGAACTGAAATGAGAATCCTGGAACTCCACGGGAAACAGTAGTCACAAGTTCAGAAGCATCAACATGTAAAGCTTTTGCCAATTCCTCCGGCTTGGGTTTGGCGCCATAATGAATGAACGGAACCTGGTTCTGCACGGGCAGCTCAACATACTCAGCGTATTCCTCCAAGGTTGGTCCCATAATAAAGTCAGAGAACGTAAAGCACCTCAAAGCAGGGTCATAGAATTGCATCAAAGCATACAGCCCATCTAACTCTACCTCTGTAGGTTTGCACACTAATCTCAGTAATCTACCATAGCTCATCCGGAAACTCCTACGAACACCCTCATCAGCAAGAGAGATCAACCCCAGTAAAGGAACAATATCAGGAGTAGGCAATTTGTAAGCAACTGTTCTCCTTAAGCTAGTCATGATCAAACACTCAGAAGTCTGGGCACTAGAACTAGGGAAATGCAAATGCACCTGCAGCACAGACACACGTTAGTGAAATGCAAATGATAATGGATATGCAGGCAATGCAATGCAAGTAACATTCAACGGGGACCAAAGCTGCAGCTGAATAGCCTAAACCCAATCAAGAAAGGTCTCAGATAGACCATCCAGAAGTCATCAAACCCTGGTCTCAGATAGACCTAAAATAAAACTCCAATACTGGTCTCTGACAGACCTCAAACCATAACTCACTGGTCTCTGATAGACCTCAACCATAACTCACTGGTCTCTGATAGACCTCAAATCACATCCATAATGGGTCCCTGACAGACCTCATAGCTCTCCCACTGGTCTCTGACAGACCTCAGAACACATCTCCAAATGGCCTCTGACAGACCTCAGAATACTCCATAAATAACCAGGATCTCTGATCAAGAAATAACCGGTAGTCTGGAGGTCTAGTTACCTGCATAACCCTGAATCCCCTCACGGGTGGGTGGCCCTATAACTGGCACAAGGTACGGCATCCTATGCGGTCGTCGGCGTCACAGACTTTCAGGGTTGATGATACGATTCCCAGAAGGAGTGGCATCATCAAATCCTGAAGAGGCCTCACTCAGCCAACTTCCAAATGATCGGTCCCCAGAGTCGACAATCCAACTAACCAGCAACCCACGCCAACCAAAGGAAGGGGCAGGAGGCCAACCAGAGGAACCTCGTCTGAGTGTAGATTTCATGGGACACCAAAGCAAGCAAAGCAAGCGGGCGCCCACTAATTTCTACTCTAATTCTAGGTGCACTCAAGCCCAGGTCCGGCTTATCTCTCAATATCAGAACACCCGTCACACCCCAAATACAGCAATAATAATCAATATACAAAGCTGAAAAATACGGGGTTAGAAATATAAAATAACTCCATACAAAATCCTCGACGGGAAAACAAGCGTTAGGATTGACTCTCTCAAGGGACGTTGGATCCCAAATGCATAAGAACTATCGCAGTCCTTAGCAGCCAGGGGACGTTGGATCCCCAGCAGAGTCGCCAGCTGTCGCTACTGCGAAAATCGGCGCCGGCTGACAGAAGAGTCGCCACCGTGCGTTATTTATCCCACGGGAGGGAAAGGAAACGCTCAGAGTAAACCTCGCACAACACGGGAAAGGTATGGTCATCGCAACCAAAACCTGGATTCGGGAGTCGGTTACGCAAGGGGAAGGTATTAGCACCCCTCACGTCCGTCGTACTCGACGGGATCCACGCTTGTTTTCGGGTATGGATTGTTATTCTATCTAAACTATAGGTCAAGGGTTAAAAAGAAAAGAGAATGAAAATAAAATGACTCGGCAAAGCATCGCACTTTATGCCTACGTATTCTCGTCTGGAACGAGAAATCAGAGTCAACGTAGTTCGCCTACCTACGGGAAAGGAGGGGAAGGTTGCTCGCTAGGATATCGCATCCTATGCCTACGTACTTTCACACGGCATGAAAGATCAGAGCAAACGTAGTTCGGGCCACGTACGACACAAGTCTGTCTTGGTTGATTTTATTCCTTCTGAAAAAGGGTTTTCTGATTAACAGTCCCGGCGGACAAAAATGACGTTTTGATGAGTTCACATTCTTTTACGGAAGAAGTGTCTTTTATTGTGTTTGAAATTTTTATGTGTTTTTCTGTTTGTTTTGAGAAAGAAAGAGACAGAACTCTAACCTACGGTTGCAAAGGGAATCAAACTAACCTAATGTTATCATGCATGGGTTAAAACCTAATGTCTATCATGCTCCTCTCTTGCACAGAGAGAAACAGAGATCCTACGGGATAGGCAGAAACAGAAACAATATTAGATATATACAGTAAAGCGGTAAAATGCATGGATGCAACAATACAAGCGAGGCAAGGGAGTCCCACTCAACCTCGAACCTAGAAAACAATAGGCAAAAGTGAACAGGCTTCACTTTCAACCCAGCAGGATAAACAGCAAACAATACAACTCAGAGAACCAATCAATACATCAGCAAATGAAATACAGCAAAAGAAACAGCATCAGCAGCTCAACATCTGGCTTCAAGTGATCTCCAATCAGCTACAGGCTTCAACAAGCATCAATCTCCATCTCCATGGCCTTCAGGCAAGGGCTTTGATCATCAGTCTTCCATCTGCAATGGCTTTTCTTCATGCTCAAACCTCCAGGATGAAGGATTAATCACAAGAGTGAACTGGGTGTTAAGCAATCAGTTGACTACCAAAGGTGGTGAACAAACTGCTTCTAACACAAGAGACATTTTCTCTCAAGAGTTCTATCTCATAGACACTATCACCAAGCCTTCCAAGGGAAGGGGGTGAGTGTCTTAGAGAGACTCTGAATCACAGAGAAGAATGGATGCAGACAAGGCAATCCATGTTTGAAAAACAATCATTCTATTCTAGAGCCCTGCCTAGCTCCTAAACCCTAGTCTCCTCAACAGCTGCTGGTAAGAACCTCCTCCTCAACTCTGATAGTTGATCCTCAATCTTTGAATCTCCAATAGTCTCATCTTCACAAATCTTCAGCTTCCCCAGGGCCCCAGACAAACCCAATACCCAAGCAAGCAAACAATAAACCCCAGAGGGCACACCACACCAGACAATCAGATATACAGACAGTATTAATAGCAGTAGGGGAATCCTGACTTTTCTAAGGGATCTAGTAGCTACCCATAGCCCCTATAGTCCCATAACTAATCTATTCAAACCCTAAGTCCTAAGGGAAATGAAATCAAACTCCTAAGTTGTCACCTAAAACCCTAGTTTTGTTCATGATGTTCAAGCATTTATTAATCACCTAAAATTAACCTCTAAAAATGGGAACTAAAATATTTCTACAAGCTTAATATCTCATCTAAGCAATATAAAAAGAATGACCAAAAACTATTAAAGCATGTGAGAGAACAAAAATTATTAAAAGGATGCATGAAATGAAACTATTTAATATGACATTTATTTAGAAAATATGTAAAAAATATGAAATAAAACTAAAAATGAAATTTTATTTTTCTATAATATTCTAGACATTTTAATGAAAATATTGTAAAAAGAATGGATTAAAATGCATTTTTTATGAATTAGTTATGAATTTATGAAATTGGTAAAATATTAAAATGAATTAAGAAAAATAATTGGAATTAAAATGAGGGAGGGGGGTCAGAATAGAAGTTCGCCCCAGTTATATCCAGGATGGGCCTCATAATGGGGGGTGTTGGTAGCGAATTATGCTAGGCCCAGAGTACACTCAGCATTAAAGAAAAAATAGAAAAGCGCTGGGGGGTGAGAGAAGTAACAAAAACACGTTGAAATTGGTTTGGGCTTGGTTTAGGGGGGTGGGGATAACACAAGCCAACTCAGGCCCGCCCGTTTCAATTAATGAAACGGCGCGTTTTGGCCAAAACGTTTCCCTCCCAAAATCAGATTAAACGCTAGCCATTGGATTGCGCTCCAAGTCAAAAGTCCAAGACAAAATGAACGGCCACGATTATTTCTTCCTCCTTGGTTCTGCAACCTAGGGTTTTAATCTCCCATGGCAGCCATGCACGAGCAAGGTTCCACCTCTCTGTTCTCATCCTACACGCCACGAATCCACATGCTATGAACATGAAAACTACTCTACAACTCTCCCTCTACAATCCTAGGGCATCAGTTTGAATTGAAACTCACCACAACAACAAACCCGATGACATCAAACTCTGGCCTCCATGAAATTTCACTGATATGCACCAACTCAATTCCTCCTCAAACTTAACCTAAACTAATCTACACATAATGGAGATTAACCTGATCAATCAAACTAACATTATAACGCATTAATCCAAGAGATTCGAGCACTAACAGTTTGTTGCACCTGTCACCAGCCATCACCAATCCTTTCCAAATTCATCTAAACTAATCTCCTAACCACCTAGATCAAATCTACACTAACAACAACATGCCTAACTAACTGAATCGAGCAATTGGAGTGAAAACATACCTGATGTGAAACCTTGCAAACAGCTATGGAGATTGAAGATCTGAGGCTTCTAGGTGTTGGATCTTGATCCACAAACTCAGCAATCAATTCTGTATGCAATATTCTGGTGATTCCTTGCTTGAATTAGGCTGTCCAATGGAATTTGCAACTTTGATGTTCTTGAGTATGGTGCACGAAAATGGATGATAATCACTTGATCCTTGCTTCAATTATGATCTATGAGGATGATGGAGCCAGATTGAATCAATGTGGATGATGATTTTGTGAAGAATTTGAGAGATTGGAATGAAAACTTCAATGAAAAAGTATGAGAAATTTGTGGAATTCTTGGTGCAAATGAAGCCAACCCTTGCCAAATTCTCATTTCATGAATATATAGACCCCAATGGTACATTCTAGATCCATCTTGCACATTCCCTTGTTTTCCAACTTTGGTTCATTTTGATTATGTTTCTTAAAAGGCAAGCAACCATGGATAACTTTCTTTTTCCCTTCTAAACTCAAAAAAGTGTTTGAACCATTGTTCTTAGAATTGTTTTTCCATTCAAAATTATATATTGGAAGTCTCCATTTGGACTTGTAAATCTCCCAAACCATTTTTCACTTTGAAATTATTCACTTTATAAGCCATTTTAGTTCCTATTTTGACCAATTATTCAACTCCATGCTATGAGCTTCTCCAATAATTTGTGACCTTCTTTCTAGACTTAAAATCCCATTTGGAGCAAGTTTGATGTTGGAAGTTTTTCCATTTGAGGCCTCCTTGTATGAGTTTTGGGTATAGGTTAAAATGACCTGTAATTCACAAATGTCCAAAATACCCTTTGCTTGCCAAGACCATAAGTTGAGTTCTACACATCATATGAAGGCATGCCATACCATTCTAGAAAGCTAAGACAATGAGGAACAATTCTTATGTTGACCAAGAATTCATTTGAAATCTCCTTGAGGGGTAAAAATTGCTTGGGAGTCAAGTCACTTTCACAGACAAAAATTCAGACACCTCAGATGACCTGTAACTTGCAAGGACCATAACTTGAGTTCTATAAATCTACTTGAGGTCTTCCACCACTCAAATTAAAGGTATTGAGATCCTCTACAAGTTTCATGTTGGCCAAGAAGCCATTTGAGGCTAGCATTTTGACTTATCTTGCTTGGAACTTTGACCTAAACTAGGGGATTTTACAGAGAAACCCTAATTTAGTAACTCCTCTTCTCCTTGATTTCTCTTGAATTCTCCTTGTCATATCTCCATATCCTTCTTCATATGTCCAATTTTGATCCCCACATCTCTCCAATAGACTTGAATGCCCTCTTAAGTCAGTCAATTGACCTAGGGTTGACCTAGGGTTGACCCAGATGAAACCCTAGTTGACTGTCTTCAACTATAGCTCTTGTGCTCATATCAATGACTTGTTTCCTTCTCCAAATGACTTTTTAAGTCTCTCATGATGTCTAGATACTCTCCATGCTTTCACTTCACAGCTCACAATCCTCTGGTTGATCCTCAGATACCCTCAGCTAGGAGATGGACTCAAGGCTTGATCTGCTGAACTCTTTGCTTTCAAATTCTTTCCTGATGACTTGAATGAAGTTGAATTGGAGTAATAACCTCTTGATAGGCCTCTAGAGATGAAAATAATGATTGGTCCCCTGTTGAATGACTTGCTATGCTTATGCTATGCAGATGGTTAGTCTATATACATGACTCTATATGCAAATGCTAATGATATTAAAACCTGAACCAAGGAATAAGGTTGGGCAAATTTTAGGGTGCAACAGTTTGCAGCAGGCTTTGTTTCTTGTGTAGGTTAGTGGCAAATATACTTAATGTTTTGTTGAAGGTTTTCTACTGTGGTAGTTTTTTTGGATTGTAATTTTAGCTTCTTGTATCTGGCTGATGTGTGTTGCAGGGATTTTGGCATGGATGAATGTAAGCATTGCAGCGGTACAGCTCACAGAGGTTATTGTTTGGGGTATGATGTGCATAGTTTATGTCCTGCTGCAAGTTTATGTTTGGCTTTACTGTTGTGTATATGCTGATTTTTTTGTCTTGGTATGGTTTATGTGCAGGTTTGGCAGGACAAGTTGCTGCGTAAGTTTTGTAACAGGTTTATACTGCAGGTTGTACTTTGTTATCAGAGGGTAGGGTGTCACAGCATAATGCTCATTATTTGGAAGGCTTGTTGGCGTGAAAAAAAATGGCTTTTGGCTACAATTGTTATTAGAAACTTGCTCATGGCTTGTACGTTGGCTCGTGAGGTTTCTTTTGGATAGAGTTCCTCATTGTTTTATTATTATTATTGCTCATCGAATGATGGATCTTGGGCCCTTCCTATTGGAAATAATCTTTTTGAACTTTGTAACTTGGACTATTCACATTATTTGTAGACTCTGTATGAATGGATCTTAGGAAAAGATAATGATATGTATTTGAATGGAAATTATGAATGGAATTTGAGATTTGAAAATGAAATAGGTTATGAATTGAACTTGAGTCGAACATGAAATGGGATTATTAATTAAAATTTGGAAAGAAATTGAAAGAAAATTTGGATTTGAGCGAAGTTGAAAAGGAAATTGAAATTTGAACAACTGAATGGAATTTGAAATTGGATAAAAACTAGAAGATGAAATCTTGACATTAAATTGAAACTTGGATTGAATTTAAAAAGAGATGAAACTTGAATTGGATAGAATTAAAACGAAACTGGAAATGGATTGGATTAAATCTTGAGTGGAATTTGAATCTTGCATTTGGAAAGGCATGAAATTTGAAACCTTGAATTGACTCTGCGAAATTAACACCAGATTCTGATTCCATCTTGAAATAGTCCGAAATGGAAAAGAAAGTTTGAATTCTCCTATGACACATAGTTAGGACTTGTGAATGACTTGAAAAGGTTGACCAAATGTTTTGACTTCTGATGGCTCTGCAACTTGACTTCCATGAAATAAATCTCACTTCTTGACAAAGACTAATAATCCGATCCACACACAAATGACCTAAAATGGCACATAAACTCTAGCCGGATCGCCATGTACACACCACTTAAATCCATGCTTCCTGAAAATAATCCCTTGTCATTAAATCAAAACCCTGGATCTCGATACGTATTATACCTTAATCTTGACCAACTAAAACTCAAATGGAGTCTGACTCGCTTTTCTTCAACCTCGTGATAGAAGTAACATATAAATTTTTGTTTTTTCTGAATGGTGATCAGTGGATGGATGTACATAATGAAAACTAAAAAGGTGGGAAAATTTAGGGTACGACAGGGGATATCACCAGGGACTGGATTCGGTAGTTGCCAAATGGATTTGGACTTTGGTTTTATAGGATGCCATCGAGGGTGGACTTTTAGTGGTTGCCAATGAAGACTGGACTTTTAGGGTGAATTGAAGGTGCCAATTGGAGTGGCTTTTTGTAGTTGCCAATAAAAGATTGGACTTTAAGGACGTGCCAAGCGAGATCGGACTTTTATTGGTAAAAGGATTTGACTTCCCGACACATGGTATATGACCGCGCCACAATCAAAAGACAGATGTGGATACACTTGGTGCTCCAAGTTGGATCCTTTGCAGAAGTGGTATTCTTGTTCTTGTAAGAACCTCGCTTCTAGCTGGTATGTCATGACGGCTTACAAATGTTGAGCGTAGCGACTTATCCAAAGCATGTTGACTGCGCGAGCGTAGCAACTTTACCAATGCGTGTTAATCGTGCTAGCGTAGCAACTCAACCAACGCATATAGATTGCGTGAGCGTAGCGACTTAACCAATGTGTGTTAGTCGTGCTTTTGCTCTGCCCCAAGGCTTTTGACGTTTATGGACCCTAACCATTACTGGTGTCCGGTGCGGTCATCTTGATCAACTTTGAAAGTGTGAAGGGAAATTGCCCATGTTCAGCTAATCTGCCCCAGTTCAAATGGTCTGCCCCAGTCTGCGGGGTATTTGAAGGATTTTCTTCTAGGATGAGAACTTTGGCGATGATTATACCAGGATATGGCTTGAACCCATTTGCCCCAGTGTCTGGACCTTGTAGTGGTTTGCCCCGGTTTAAACCTCAAAAGGACTTGCCCCAGATTCGTAGGGTTATGAGAAAGTCTTGATTTAGGTCAACACCAACGAGTGATCAAGTCCCTCTTTGACTGCACTTTGTTGGAATTTCTATAATGCCAAGTACTGATTTGCAGTTTAAAATTGTTCATTCAAAAAAATGGTAATTTTAATGCGACATTCATGTAAGTTTTGAAAATATCAATTATTGGGAATGATGTGAAAATGTGTGACGAGTGGACTATTAATCCAAACGCAATGTTGATTTAATTGGTGTGAAAGATATAGCAAGAATATGACACCAATAAAATTAGCAAATATGTAGGAGTCAGTTTACGCAACCTTGGTGTAGTATGCTTTCAGAATAAACCTCGCCTCAATTAGGTCTTTCGAGGATTGTAACGTGGTCTGGTTCACGGTTATAGAAATAAAGGATATTAGGCTCAAAGTATTATTTGTACCCACCCCTTCTTCATAATGATCTCCATACCTACGTTCAATTAATTTTGCACCTGCTTGACGATTGTAAACTTGATGGTTCATAGTTTGCTTGAAATGGCAGCCATCTTATTTTGATGGATGTCAGTAACCCCTTGATTTGGGTGGCCACTGAATCTTATTTTGTTTTTGTTGAGGGTTTGAGGACCTCTTTTTGGTTTTGTTTTTGATCCCTAACTTTTGCATGGACTGACTTTGCTTGTCAGATCCATCGGGATTGCATTGATTTTTGCCTAAGTCTCCTTTTGAGGTGTTCGACTTAGCAGGCTTTTGAATTTTTTGAAGGATTGTGACTGCCATGTCAAGGGTTATTGATGAACAACCATCTTGTGTTTGGGTTTTCTTTCGTGATTCGAGTACGTAATCAAATTAACTGAATACTACCCATGCCCCATGTTAAGTGTAAGGGTTTAGAAATCCGAAGGAAACTCCTACTTCTAGGCTCGAAGTGGTTAACTAGGGACTAACTCCTTATCTCTTCAGCGTTTGGGAATTTGAAGTAATGCCTGTACATCATCGGCGTGATTTTATCCAAAAGCAAACTTATCAGCAATTATGGGTATTTCGTTTTCGTCATCCTCCCTCAAAACAGCAGTGCGATAAAGGAAGTGAAATATTTTTGTGATTTTTGCAATAAATGAGAAGTTGTGAGTGAATACGAATGGATTTGATCAAAACATGCATGATTATCACATTAACAATACCATTAATACGAAACAATGTCTAAAAGCAAGTAGTAATTAACAGAAAAGAAACTACAATTGCATAAAAAAACATGATCTAAAAAATGCCAGCATGGAGGAACTGGGCTTTTCTTGCTTGATCAGTCGTCTTGAGAAGATGCGTCTTGAAGTCCCCAAACTCATTCTGGTGCGAGTCGGACACGCACAACCAAACTCCCTTCTTGAAAGGATATAAATCCCTGGTCAATCAATTGTTGCACCCTAGCATGAAAAGCTTTGCAATCTTCTGTCGAATGCCCCATTGATCCAGCATGGTATCCACAATGTGCATTGGGATCATACCCAAGAGGGTATGGTTCTGGCACTGGCTTGAGAGATTTAGGTTCCACTAGTGAATTTCGAATCAAATGTGGTAGAAGCTGAGTGTACGATACAGGAATTGGGTGAAGAGGAGCGTTCCTTCTTCCCAAATTGTTGCGAGGCCTATGTTGATTTTGGCGTGGATCCTGATTCCCTTGGCCATACGCTCGTTGATTTTCATAGGGAGCAATCCAAGGCTTCTGACATGGTTCCTTGGGTATTGTTGGCTGCCCTTTTGGGATCCAAAGGTGGATGTCATCATCTTCCTCAGTATCGGTAGGATGCTCTCCCAAGCGACTTTTCGAGGTCTCTTCAGCAAATACAAACCTTTTGGACTTCTCTTCCATCTCTTCTCTTGAGATCATGGTCTCCACATGATTAAAAGACATCTCATCTGCCAAAAACTCAACCTTTTCCTTGTGGTACCGGATTCTGATTGGTCCACAAAACTCTTGTACTTCCTTCTTGCCAGATCTTTGAGTTGAACCATTTGGGATAGGGCCTTCTTTTCTGGTCAATCTTTGCAACTTGTTTCGAAAGCTTTCACACTCTTCGACAGCATGCCCTATAGTTCCAGTATGATACCCACACTCTGCCCCTGGGTTGTCTTCCTCGAAGACTATGCGCTTGTTGTTAATTAGCTCTCGAACTTTGATCTTGAATGACCAACAGCCTTCAATAACGTGTCCTCTAGCCCCTTTATGGTATTCACACTGCGCGTTAGGATCATATCCAGGTGGAGGAGGAGTACGAACTGGCCCGAGGGATACAGGTACCACCAATGAACTCTGAATCAGGTATGATAGCAGTTGTTCACACGGTATAGGAATAGGGTCGAGAATAGGGCGAGATTGAGACTTCTTACTACCTCTCCGATCCCGAATAGGTGATGGCCGCTGATTCCAAGGCTTTGGAAGAATTGGTTGGGGATAAGACCCAAGAGGAACAACACACAACGGGCTATTCACTGCAGATTGCGGAGTGGCATGAACTATAGGAGTAAAAATCCTAGTTGTGGTACCTTCTTGAAGCTTTTCCTTTCTTCTTCCCACTTCTGGAGTCTGCTTCAACTTGCCTTCCCTGCTATTCTCGTCTTTTCTCAGCTCAACTTGATTCTGCCTCAAGTGTTCCATGGTCTTCCAGCACCAAGTCAAGTTCGGTACTTGTATCGGGAAATCAACTGCGGATTATGAACAAATGATGGATAAATTTTCTGGTTTAGGAAGATGATATGCAATGCAAATGAAATGCAGATGCAATGATATGCAAATGCAATGTAAGCACAAACAGGATCGCAGTTTCCATCACATTCTGAGGTCAGACAGAAGAACAGCTAAAAACAGGTATCTCTTATTAAAGGAACCCCATAGGTAGGCTCTAAACGGGTAGGTGCCCAGAGTCATGGATCTTTTCAAAGATATAATTACCATGACAAAGATTCATCCGATAATAATACCTTCGAAGGATCTCTTCTAGGTGAGGTTTTCGGGTCGTCCCACCGGGAAGACTCCTCGCGAGTCTCTACTACACAACCAACGAGTCCAAGGTTTCTTAAAGGGACCTCAGAGTCATAGATCGAGGTTGAAAATATCATTGTCAGAATAACGATACGTTCAAGGGATCTCATCTGATTGGGGCGTTCGCATCAACCCAAAAAAGAGTGACCCTCATGAGTTAACACTACCAACCACCATGGTTTGAGGATAAAAGGTCCTTAGAGTTATAGATTCAAACTTAAAAACATCATTGTCACGGCAAAGACTCACCACGACAACAACATCCTCAAGTGAATCAACTCTAAGCGGGGTTTTCGCTTCCTCCCAACGAGAAAGACTCCTCGAGGGATTCCACTACACAACCACCATTCTAATCCTATGTTTTTTCTCATACTCGGGTGTAGAGCCATCTCACAAAGTTCCCACAATCAGAGAACCCCCAATAGTATCACAAGAAACAACAATAAGATATATAAAAGCAAGCAAGTAAATAAAACAAGTAAACAATAGAAGAAGATTCACAAACAAGCAGATCCAACTCTTGCGAATCGATTCAAGTTAGGCTTGACTCTCTCTAGCATAGGGCTATGCTAATCCCCAGCAGAGTCGCCATCTGTCGTACCTCGAAAAATACGATCCTCGCGATGGACGCGGAAAATACTGTTCGAAACAGAGTCGCCACCGAACTTTATTCATTCCAAGGGAGGAATAGGAAAATATCGATAAAACCTTTAAAGGGATAGGAACATGGTCATCGCAACCAACATTCTAGGTTCGGGAGTCGATTACATAGAGGGAAGGTATTAGCACCCTCTACGTCCGTTGTACTCAACGGGAACCTCTTGATTCGATTCGCGAGAGAAATTTAACTATGTTTGTGTATCTTCTAAAGGGATTGCTTGCTAAGGGAAATGGGGTGGTTTTAAGATAGGGTGCTCGCCAAGGATTGGGGCCCTTGTGCCTACGTATCTTCACTTGTAAGAAGTGGAAAATCAGAGCATTCGTAGTTCATGGGACTACGGGTAAAGGTTTGGGAATTGTGCTCGCCAAGATCATCGCAATCTTGTGCCTACGTATCTTACATTCGAAAGGGAATGAAGAATCAGAGCAACTGTAGTTCGGCCTACGGTTTGCTAACAGGTTTGGAAAATGAACGAGTGTTTAGGTCGCATTCTAACTGCTAAACGTTGGCTTGTCTGCTTGCTAGGGGAGGCTGAAGCACGAGTTTGTTATGCGCGGAAGAAGGGACTAAACAATGTTTTTTGAGAAGAGTTGTTTAAGTTATGGATCACACGAGGGCGAGTAGAGTTTGATTGGTTAAGTATTTTGGTTTGGAAAAGAGGATAGATTTCAATAGGTTATAAGGTATTGGTTGCACGGGGCGAGAAAAAGATTGGTTAGATGTATTAAAAGTTTAGCTAGAGGTGACGATTACCTGAAGCTTAAGAAAGACTTCTCGGACCCAAGTAATCGGGAGAGTGAACCAAAGACTTGGAGCTCTCTCTTTTTCAACCTCAAATGTGAAAGGATAGAATTGAGTATGGTTTGAATAAGTTAATCGGACGATGATTACTCGAAGCTCGAGAAAGACTCCTCGGTCCCTAAGTAATCGAGAGAGTGAACCAAAGACTTGAAGCTCTCTCTTTTTCATCTAAGTGTTAATGGAATTGGATACGAGTGAGTGAATCGGATGACGATTACTCGAAGCTTGAGACAGACTTCTCGGACCCAAGTAATCGAGAAAATGAACCAAAGACTTGGAACACTTTCTTTTTTATCGCAAAAGGAATTGTTTGAATGACACTTGAAAGATAAGAGGTGGTTAAAATATTTTAACAGATGAGGATTACTCGAAGCTTAAGAAAGACTTCTCGGACCTCAAGTAATCGGGAGAGTGAACCAAAGACTTGGAGCTCTCTCCTCTTCTCATCTAATATTATGAAAGATGTTTGATATATTTAGAGTGTTTTAATCGGATGACGACTACTCCAAGCTCAAGAAAGACTTCTTGAATTTTAAATAATCGGGAGAGTGAACCAAAGACTTGGAGCTCTCTCTTTTTCATCTACGTGTTTAAGAAAAATGATTTGAATTCGTTTATCATTTTTTAGAAGACAATTGTTCGAGCTTAAGAAAGACTTCTCGAACCCAAACAATTGGGAGAGAGAACCAAAGACTTGGAACTCTCTCTTTTTCATCTTTATCGAAATTGTATTTGAATAATTATTAAGTGTTTTAGTTTGGTTTAAAGAAAAATACTCAATGCGAGTCGAGGTTTGAAATTAGAGTTTTAACGTGTACACTAGCAAAGTGGGCTAGTCTTCTAAGTGACCAACTAGAAATAATTGATCAAATAGGTATCACTGTAAGGAAGCCCAGGATTAAGCTTTAAAATGTTGTGTCTGTGACCAAAAGGTTGATGGCGAGGCTTTAAAAGCACTCGACTTACAAGGGTAGAAAACGGCTCGATAAATCGAGAATTTATTTTCAAAAAAAAAAGGATTTTTAAAATATAAATGGGACAAAAGCGTTAAAAACATATTACATTATGAGGGAGTGGGATACATTTAATCAAATGGGGATGAAAAGGAACAATTAGGTAAATCAAACCCACAAGACGTCAAATAATTCTTAAATCAAAATTTAAACTAAAAAAAATGCATGTCAAGAAGATATTTCAAATCTTAATAAAAAGAAATTTATTAGAAATTTATTTTAAGTACATGATCTTAATTAAGTAAGATTTTTAATTTAATTAACTACACTAATTAATTAAAAATAATAATAATTAATTAACCTTAGTGAATAAAAGATGATTTTATTTGAAAATGGTTATTCTGTTTTGAAATGAACAGAATCGAAATATATTCAAGGAAACAAAACCCATATTATTTACATTTCCACTAAATTACCTTCATCACAGCATGCATCTCGAAGCAAAATGCGGCGGTAGACCTTCATTCGAAAGGCACAACAATTTCATACAGTAAAAGATAACCCAAAACTCACGCATGCTTTGCTCAAGTGAATGTCATAGAACCGCAATAAGCATGAAGTACAGCAGCAAAAACCAACAATGACTTGAATACAACAACTTGAAAGTCCAATTAAGATTTATGAAAAGGAAACAAACATCACACTATTCGGAAACAAGCTTGACTCATATAGTTACCGCAATGTCGTAATGTCGACATGAATTATTCACAACAGCAGTAATGCAATTATCATTATCACAGAAGTCTTAGAGTACCTCGGGATTGAATCGCAACTAAAATAAACAGGGGCTCAAGGTAAAAAATTCAGCTGAAACATTTACCTAAACCGAAGTCGGAACACAAAGGCAACAAACGGTTAACTAACATTACAGCTCAAAGAAGAATATATCAATGGTGTAAGATTCAACGCAAATTAATAATAACATTAAAAATTATGAACAAGAATTGTAAACCAGGCAACACGTCATAAAATCTGAGCCAAAATTAAACATTATAATTAATATTCTAACATTCCACACAAATTGCTTAGAATCCAAAATTTACCGAGACGACATCGTGAATGCTGATTCTGAGTTATTAATGGAAGTATGAGCAAAGAATTGCTACATCTAACATTACTGCACTTGCCGCGTCGATGTCGTTGCGACTTCATAACTTAGCGGCGGAAAAGATGGTCCGGTTGTGGCAACATTTTTGACTCATGCTTCAGGTCATTATTGTTATGCGGCTGATCAATATAATGTCGTCATTTGTTGATGATAATATGTTGCAGAAAACGGAATACAAGAATATTACGTTAAAACCGAACCCATACTGAGGCGTTAATCAGCCCTTAACCTGCACATAAATGGACACCACAAAACAAGACAGGAAACAAACGCAACATTTAAAAGGGAAGAAGACTAAGCTAGATACACAACAGTTACCGTGTTTGTAACCTACATGCTCCCCACACTTCTTTCTCTTCATGAGCTTGTTACACATAAATGAATACCGCAACAGACATCTGTGTTATTGTTGTTCCAACTCGCTAGCAGATGAGGTTGATGGCTTCAAGCAAGCTATTATAGAAACTGCCAGCAAATTATGAAGATTCGCCGTTGTTGCCGAGAGTCATGAAGGGTGTTATGAAAATGTGCTTTGACAGATGGAATTCTAGGACATCATGTCGAGACCAACTAGGGGTCAGCTCTTGAATCAATTCACAACCTGCACAAACAGCGGATAGCAAACCAAAGAGAACAGAGACAAAAAAAATTCACAAAAATCGAACACAAAGGAAACATGGTTAAGTTAGAGATACAACCCTTGTGAGTGTGGTTACAAAATCGGAAATGCGTGAGACTTTGAAGATGTTGTGTAGCTGTGGATGAAGCGCAAAGTTAAGTGGTGCTGACGCATTATTGTTCCAACTTGCTGCTACCATTTGAGTGGTTGTCTGTTTGAACCATGTTGAGGCTATGGTAAATTGCTAAAGTTGCTGCTGCTTGCCGTTGCGGAATGACGAGTCTGTAGAACTTCATGCTGCCATTCTCTAACTTTTTATTTCCGACAGCATACTCGTTATTTAGGCCTCCAGTCTCCTTTGTTTCCATCTTGATGAAATGCTAGGAGAACTTGTAGTATCTTTATTAAAACAACTTCTTCGGAAGAAGTATCAGTGACCTCAAATCTGTAGTTAGTAACAACATCAACCACCAAGTGAATGGCATCCTCAACATTGACCGTATTATGATCAATCACACCAAGAGTCAAGATCTTGTAAACAGATGACAAAGAAACACATGTAATTGCTGCACCGGTTTCATCAGCTCGAACCACATCTAGAAAAGGCTGGAGATATAGTGTGGGGTTGATAGATTGTTTGGAAGTGGATGAAGACCGAGTTGCGGCAGCATCAATGCGAGCTCTAACATTTCGTAATTGCGGCTTCGACACTCTTGATTCTCCATGGCTTTATGGTCTCACAGCATGTAACCTGCACAAAAATTCGGCGACGCCGTAACCTGCAACAATCAGCAAAACAAACTTCACAAATTCGAGACCTCCACAACAGAAACCGCTTGCGTGGAATTTGGCACAATATCCCTGCGTCATTGTAATCTTGAGCTTTGTTGAGCCTTCCTCCTTTTCCGGTAGCATTTGATGTAGCCGGTGGCTTCTTAGTTGCCGGTGCACTGTTGATAGCATTGGTGGATGCTTTGTTGTCAGCTTTCTTTGCTGCACCCGTATCAGCTTTCTTTGCTGCATCTGTATCAGCTTTCTTTGGCTCTGTCTCCTCCCCCTCCCAGACTACTTCAGTTACTTCTCTCCCTTTTTCATCAATCCTGGTCTTCATCACTTTTCTCCTCTTAGGTGAACCTGGAGATACCTTTTTTACACTATCCTTATTTACAGAAATTTCGGGAGCACTACTCTACAGCTTCTCAGTAGATGATTTACCATTACTTGTGCACTTGGTCATAATTGATAAATCTTCTCTTGGTGGTTGGAAAACCTTTTTCTCAGTTGCTTTCTCTTCTTTAACCAATGGTTTATTTCCTACCTGCAAATCAAAATTCAAAGTGGTTTTCTCTAATGACTTTTTATCATTTTGTCTGGAATCTTGAGGTGGTTGTTTAATAGGGACATCAGGTGATGCTAAACTGATGACATCTTCGTCTTCATCTGAGAAATCAAAGACAACCCTCCTTTTCCTATTGGATGATCTTCTTAAGATGACACCTTGATTGTCATCATCATCACTGTCACGATCTACTGCTTCATGAGCACAAGTTTGGGCATTTTCAGTGACTTCAGCGGGATTTGAAATCAGGTTACTATTTCCTGCTGGCACAGGGCAGGGCTTGGCTTTTGTAGATGGTCTACCCCAAAAGCTTGCCAACGAACCTTCAGTACCAGAGCTACTTTTATCGCCCTGTCCTTTCTTTTTCCCTGTGGGCACTGGAAGGGACTTTTCTTTCTCTGTAGTAGGTTTATTGGTGTTATCATGAACTCTTGTATTTCCTGTACCATTGTTTTCAGTCTTGACATCTTTCACCACATTCTGTGATTTGTGGTCAACGTTAGCAACAAAACTGTGTGTTGTGTTCTTTGGAGGTTGGTGAACAATGTTACTCTTTGTTGGTTCCAAGCCTGCTAAATATTTTATTTGTGGAGTGGCAAAAACTGCCGGTTGGCCCTCCACATTCCTTCTTACAAAAGAATTAGAGATCCCACATAACCTATTGTCTCTCAAGCAATTATCAGCCGAGGGAGGCTGCTTGAAGAGCTCTTCTGCTTGAATATATTCTTCATTCCAAAGCACAGCTGGATCCTTTGGAATGCTAGCTTGCACACTGTATACCTGGACCGAGCAATGCCCATCAAACTCTTGTTGTGCTTCTGCAAGTTTTGGTTCAGCAACAAGCCTTATGTGGTAGCTAGGATGAGTACTCTTTAACCAGCCAGACAAAGCATACACCACTTCCAACTCACCCTTATGTTTTTGAACAAATTCCTGAAGCAACCTCTTTGCTTCATCAGATGATATCAGATAACTGCGACTAAGCCACTTGTATGAAACCACTTGAAGTTGATCTGAGACGAGAGATTCAATCTCGTGAATCAAAGATAGGGTTTCGGTTTGCGACATCGGAAGAGAACGACGACTATAGAGAATGAGTTTGTTTGTTAGGGGAGATGATTGTAGGTGAAGTGAGGGTTTAGGGCGATGGCCTTCTTGCACACACAACACCAAGTTCTCGCTGCGCATTCGAAACTTCGGTAACATCGCTACCTGGAAAAAAATGAAGACAACAAGAATATATTTTGTATGACAGTTATTGCGGATGTCCTTGTGTTGAAACAGCGCAAGTTTCTGTTGTAAAGAAGAGGAACTGAGTCGTTGCAGAAACGCCTATGATGAATATTGAAGGTGGTTGGCGTTCACGACGGGACAGGTCGAAGGTTTTTTCGGAGGGGAATAAGGTCGTGACGGTGGCTGAGTTTCGTGAAAGGGAAGAAGAAAAAGGGTTACGAGATGAGAAATAAAATGCTGAGGGTGGAAGATTTGAGGGTTTTCAGAAATTGGGGCGGCGACGGAAGTTCATGAGAGAGAGAAAGGGTTTGACGGCGGCAGGGTTTTTTGAAGGAGATGATTGTAGGTGAAGTGGGGGTTTAGGGCCATGGCCTTAGCGGCTAGGGTTACCCTTCAGAGTTGGGGATCCCATGAACAGTAGGGTTCCCTAATTCAATACCCAGTTCATCCGTGTCCTCAATTTTTCTTTTTTCTAAAATTTTTAATTTTTCTGAATAATAAATCTATTTTCTATGTTAACTAATTTTAATTAAATAAAAAACTAAATTCTAATTTAATTAATAATTAAAAAAATCAAATCCTATTCCTAATTAAAAAATTCTATTCTAAAAACAAATAAATAAATAAATAATTATAACTCTATCCCATTAAACTAATTAATCAATTAATATTAAAATGTTAAAACATAAATAATAATAAATAAAAAGATGTCATATGGTGCAAATTTATTGGACTAAAAGGTGAAAGAGTTTATTTTTGCCGAAGAATACGTTACCCCGTAAAAGCGATGCGAATTGAAAAAATAAAATCGGGCGGAGAAAAATTTGAAACGGGTAGGACAAATTTGGAGTATGACAACATGCAACATGACTCATGACACTCTTGAAATGCATACATGTTTACAAACATACTCATGCATTCATCACATTCGGCGCATACATTCATTATGCATTCAGATATATGTATCACAAAGCATATATATATATATATATATATATATATATATATATATATATATATATATATATATATATATATATATATATATATATATATATATATATATATATATATATATATATATATATATATATATATATATATATATATATATATATATATATATATATATATATATATATATATATATATATATATATATATATATATATATATATATATTCATCATCGATTCACACCAATTTTCATACATGGTTCACATTCACAATCAATCTAGCCATGCATCTCTATTTAATTCAAATAATGCACAAAATTGCCAAACGGCCACATTTCACACTTCACAATTCACAAACTAGGATTCACACCATACGGCTACCCATAACACATATGACCACACATAATTAGTCATCTCAGATAAGGAGTGATCGCAACCAAACCACACAACCGATCCACGAATGGAAAACACAAGAAAAGAAAATATGCTGTTGCGTTCGCTAACCTTTGCCTAGCGAAGCCTCTGGCGAACCTTCGCTACCCGTTCACCTGGCGAACTTGCCAGCGAAGACCACTGGGATTTATTCTGGAATTACTCGCTAGCACTCGCTAGCATACTCGCCTGGCGAACCTTCGCCACTCTCATTCGCCTGGGGAACTTGCCAGCGAAGACAGGGTGGATGCTTCTGACTTGGTTCGCCTGCTGCTCGCTGGGCTTCGCCCGGCGAAGTTTCGCTGCCATTCGCCTGGCGAGCCTGCGAACTCAGAACTTCCATGGCTGTCCAAAAGCCCAAACCTCACAAATCGACCAATTTAATCCAAATCAGTTCCAATAGCATAACCCACTTATCACCCGACTATACTACACCGTATATTCCAAATTCTAACCGATAAAACTCAGTTTCTACCGATTAAATCAACTTCCGACCTAGAAATGGAAACATAGAAAACAATCCAACAAATCCAATCTAGCACATACATGATCATACACATTATGAAGATGATAAAATTTCTCACCTTTACCTGATTAATCGCAAGCTAAGGTTGATTCTTGATGATTCTAGGTTTTGCTCCACTTTCTCTTCTTTTCTCTCCTCCTCCTTTCTTTCTCTTGTTTTTTTTCCTAATGTTTCTATCTTTCTCTTTTCTCTCATATACTCATATTCTATTTCTTTCCTCCCAAATTCTTTCCACACACACTTATCAATTAATTCTCACAAAATATCCACTTAATATTATCACTAATGCCCAAAATACCCTCCAACCTATTTTTACCCGAAACTCTCAAAGTCGGCAAAAATAGCTCAATATGTAAACATAACATATTATCACACAATTTCACATAAATAACATAATAACTTAAATAAATCAAATAAGGACTCAATAAAAATGGGAATCCAGAATTGGGGCGTTACATCAAGTAATAAAGCATGGAAGCTGAGATACCCCCCATAACAATGGGGAGTGATCCGTCGAGCCATGCGACGTTAAACGAAGCGCTGCATGAGAGGCAACTCACATTTTTAATGATTGAGAATTTTTTTTTTGTTTTTATTTTGTTTTGTTTACAGGTAATAAACGAGACCTTACAAGTGCAAGCTAGAGTGTTGCATTACCCTCCAACTCCTCAGTAAGGATCTCTGTAAGTGCATCTCTCCCACTGTTGTTCTAAAACATTGAGGACAATGTTTAGTTCAAGTTTGGGGGAGTTTTTACTGTTTTGAGTTTTCATTTTAAGCACCTTTTAATTGTGTTTGGGTCGTTTTGTTTAAAAATCGTCGTGAACTCTCCCCGAATAAGGATCGTAAAATTTTTCTTGTGAATACTGTGCTGTGTGAAGTAGTCAGGAAAGTATATAGAGTTTGAGGAAAGATGAGTTGAAATTTGGGAATTTGGGAAAGTTTAAAAATTGAGGTATAACCTGAACAACCTAGATTCCCCGAAGTAAGGTAATGAATTCAATGTGTAGATTTGGGCCATAGTACTTGGATTTGAGAAGTATTCCCTAATTAGTTCATAGTGATGGTCTAGCATGATTAAAGAGAATCACATGTATAAAGTTGATTGAGAAAAATGACTTGTGGCACCA
Organism: Lathyrus sativus; assembly: GCA_963859935.3. Lineage (NCBI taxonomy): Eukaryota > Viridiplantae > Streptophyta > Magnoliopsida > Fabales > Fabaceae > Lathyrus > Lathyrus sativus. The sequence continues at coordinate 705,196,206 of OZ012735.1, read as the reverse complement.
AAAAAAATAATATATGATGAATAATGACGGTAGAGACAACTGGTCCTTCTAAGTTAGGTAACCCTCACCCTGTTATTTAGCCTGACGGCGGTTGAATCTCTATAGTCGTCACAAAGTGGTCTAATAAACGCCAATGTGCGAGGAAAACTAATAATAAAGGTACCTTGAAAAAGTCTTGATCCAATCTTATACATGTGAGGGAAAGCGATCAAAAGTGCCCTAATCTGATTATCCGAATGAAAGGGGTAGAAAATCGAAGAAAAGACTTAAGCCCAAAGCATATTTGAAGAGGTGACCGAAAGGGGGATTTAGATTTGTGGTTTTACCCTGGTATGTGTTTGTGTAATACCTTTGTTAACGGACGATTACCAAGAGAACTAGTTTTAACCGATCAGAACAAAGAATGACGTATAAGTATCGACACACCGTACCTTTACAAATATTTTATTTGATGTGTACCGTTTGATCTGAAAAATGTTTATCCAAGCTTGTTACTTAAGGTCAAGCAACAATTTAAGTTTGGGGGAGTTTGATGAGTGATTTTTATACGTTATTTTACCATGAGTTTTAGTTAATTGCCTTATACTTTTAGTTTCATTTTATTTCCTTTTATCGCATTATACGCGTTGGTTTGGTATTTCAATTGTTTTTAGATTCAGGTAAGAAATCAAGAAGAATCAGAGCCAAAACCTGGAAAACAGCAAGAACTCAGAAGATTTTTTGAAGGGGAACAGTGGCCTGACACGGCCCGTGTCAGGAGGTTACCAAGATGAAGAAAACAAATTTTTAGACAATGGGCTAACACGGGTGCCCGTGTCGCTTGACACAGCCCGTGACAGCAAGTCTGGAGCAGACAAGTTTTGCATCATATATCCAGGGGGCCAACATGGCCGCCCGTGTCAGCTGACATGGCTAGTGTTGGGTGAAACGATTCATCTTCCAATTTTCTTATTTTTTGGGCCTTTGTGATCCCTAAGGGTATTCAGGGTATTTTCCTATTACTGTGTTGGACCTAGGAGTATTTAAGACAAATTTTGAGAAGGAAAAGAGGACTTTTTGGCCAGAGAAGAATTATACGATCAAGATTGGAGAGATCAAAGTAATTGGGAAACTGAAGGTTTTCATGAGAGGAAGCAATTGAAGATCAAGGAATCCTATTATCTTTTAATGTCTAGTTTTTCTTTTGTATTTTATTCAAATAATATGAGTAGCCAAACCCCCCAATGCTAGGGGGTGCCCCTGAGTTGAATTTGTAATGACTCTGATATTAGTATTGCAATAACATTTCCTTTGTTTTAATAACTGATTTAATCTCTAGCTATTCTTAATGCCTGCCCTGTCGGACCAACAGGGTTTGATTTACGATTAGGCTGGACCACCGTTGTTAAGGATTTGCTTTTGATCATTCTGTAGTAGATGTCCCCTAGGACTAGGGATACCCTATAGGAACCGAAATATTCTTGATAATTGATTGCTTAATCTCACTTATAATTCTCTATGGACATAGGAATTAGGGTAGATGATTAAAGGTTTTCTTATTAAGGACTTAGGAGTAAACATTCTAAAGAATCGGTAATTAGTTAGTTACAATAAGTCATTACAGTGTTAATTCAGAGTTGTTACTGAGTCGGATCATACACTTCGCCTAGCATGTTACTCATATTTGTTTAAACCACTTAGTCAATTTCTCTCTTTTATTTGCAATTCAACAAAACAATTTCAAAAACCCAAGTGCTTTTGTTCAACTGAATTATTTTAGAGCTTGTATTTCCTATGCAGTCCTCGAGATCGATATTCGGGGAAATCCCCCTTATTACTACATTAGAAAAATAGTACACTTACTATTTTATCGATCATGTTTTTGGCGTCGTTGCCGGGGAATGCCAAAATATAAGTTAATTATAATTCAATTGAAATTTTGTTGCTCTGCGACCAAAGTTTTATATTTAGTTTTTATTATTTTTTTTATTATTTGCATTTTGTTATTAGTAATCTGTGTCTAACATTTTTATGCGAGGAGAATCCTCAGCTAATTTTCCTTTTGACGCAGAGATCGAAAGAACTCTACACGCATCTGAGCACTATCAACCAACTTGAGAGGAAACCTTTCACCATAAATGCTAATGAAGATACCAACAAACATCTAAAAAGATTTCTTACTCTGAGCACTACTCTCAAGATAGAGGGGCACACTGATGAAGCAAAGAAATTACTAATGTTTCCGTTCACTCTCTCTGAAGACGCTGAAGAATGATTTTACTCATTACCCGCGGGAAGTATTGCTACTTGGGAAGAGATGGAGAAGGTCTTTCTTAATGAGTATTTTCCCGTCTCTGTGTATATTCGTAAAAGATATGATATCATGAATTTTAAACAGAATGAGGGAGAATAATTGGGCGATGCGTATAAAAGGTTCAAACGTTTATTGGTTGCATGTCCTACTCATAACCCGAATCAAACTGAATAAATGCAAATGTTTGTGAATAGTCTCAAGATGAAGACTAAGCAACTAATTAATACAGCAGCTGATGGCTCATCAAACTTTACAAACAATCACATGGGCCTCTATCAAGAATGTAAGACCCGCCACCTTTTCAAATTCAATTCATACTTGTTTATATACTTGTTCGTATATCTGTATATATACTTGTGAATATCATCTTAATTTTCCCTTAGCATCTAGATCATCTTTAATTTAGACTAGTTCAAGCAACATGATCCTTTCAATCATTATAACTTAGTTCAAACAACTAGTTCCCTCTTGTACAAAGGAATTTTTCTCCCTAGTACATTCAGCATCCTATTGGGCTTTGTTCAATTTACTTAACCTTGAAATACTTCATGAAAGAGAAGATTATTTCCCGGTGAAACCTTTCTTGAACTCTTTTTAGACTTGGAAAGTCTCAATCCTCAACCTCCTCTTGGGCTTTATACAAGGACCCATAGGCTTCCTAAAAGAATAGGATAGATCCTAGTCAGCTTTATCAATACACAAAATCCTATGAGAGTCAAAACCTCTAGAACATTCAATCTCATCCTTTGAGTCTCTTCTAATCCTCAACAAGAGTTGGCTTTCACTTAACAATCCTCATCTAGAGTCAGTTTACAATCAATAAATCCTCAGAAGAATTAAAGCCCTTGTGGCATTTAAACTCTCTTCTAATCTTCAGCAATAGCCAGTCTCCACTCAAATTCCCTCAGCCTCCTCTTAGGCTTCATATAATGATTTCCCCAGTCAGCCTCAATCTTGGGCTTTGTACAAGACATATATAACACTCTCAGTTGAGTCAATTTTCAATTTTTTTAGCTTCAACCTTGGGCTTTGATCAAGGCACAAAATTCAACATCCCCACAGATGAGACTATGAGTCCTCTCTATAGGAGGATATCCCTTCTATACATCACATTACAAATCAAATCAAATTGTTTTACATAAAGGAGGATGTGGCATTGCTCTGAATATTTCAAAGTCCAAGTTAAAAGCTTTTTCCCTTATGTTAAAACTCATGAAAAAAGATGTGACATTGCTCTGGATATTTCAAAGTCCAAGTTCAAAGCTTCTTCCTTCATGACATTTCACTTCTCCTATAAAGGAAGATGTGGCATTGCTGGATTCCACACATCCCAGTTATATCAACTTCCTTTATGATCATTTCTTCAATGTTTGTGATGAATAAATGAGATATCTCCCTTTAGAGATGACAAATTCTCTCTCAGTCAAACTTTTAGCTTCAATCTTGGGCTTTGAACAAGACACAAGTACTTTTTTAACTTCAATCTTGGGCTTTGAATAAGACACAAATACTCTTTTAGCTTCAGTCTTGGGCTTTGAACAAGACACCGAAAAATTTCCTCCCATAGATTTAGGAGGAACTACGAACGCTCTGATTTCTCAATTTCTTTTTTGAGAATACGTAGGCATAAGATTGCGAAATCTCAGCGAGCACAATAATAAATAAAAAAAACCTTTAGGTCCAGGTACGTACCAAAAACAATAGAAAACCATAAAGCAACAAAAACATTTCCTCAGTCTTCACAAAGGAGAAACTTTCCTATTTAAACAGCAGAACAAACCTAAGTAAGTCAACAGTAGATATATACAATAAATGTTCCTATAGAGTACTATAGATACTCAGGATGTTAATAACTTACCTTAAAAACCAACCTCCGATTCCAGATCTCTTAGCATTTGTAGGAAAAACATTTGCGAGCAAGGTTAGTTTGAGATATCTTCCCCTTCCTTTTAAGCATCATAGAATAAATATTATAAATCAGAAAGTAGCATTAAATGTGGTAGTGGTCGCGTCACAAAAACCGGAGCTACAGTTAGTGTTAAATATTTCTCAACAAATGGACCATTCTGTATTCGATTGGGCTGCTTTATGAGATTTTTGGTGTCATTATAATTGGACCTAGTGGAATAAAAAGCTTCATGATCTTCACTTTGTTTTGTACTCATAATTTAGAGAACGAAATTCATAAGAGTGCGTCTCTTTATAGTGTCAACAAGAGCCTTCTCCATTGAGTGTAACTTGCACATAAAAATCTAATTTCTGTTCAGTGGAGCCCTCCTCCTACGGGCTGGATTTGCCTCAACTCTGATGGGGCTTGTACTGAAAATCTAGTTGCTAATTGTGGGGTCCTTTTCCGTGATAAAAGGCGCTAGCTAGGTGGCTTCCATAAGTTCATTGGTAATTGTAATTACCTTACTACTGAATTATGGGGAGTGCTGACTAGTTTGAAGTTTGTTTGGAAGAAAAACTTGAAGAAGATTATTGTTCAAGTGGATAATAAGGTTGTTGTTGATTCCCTTGCTGGACTGGGCCTAGTTCTCATGCAAGGTTTGTCTTTAACTAGTCGCATTCTTCTTCTCTCTAAGAATTTTGAGGTTGTGCAATTCAAGCATGTTTATCGAGAGACTAACAAGTTGTAAACCCATAATTTCGACAAGATTAAAATTCAGGCTTTAAGGTCATCTTTGTCGAAGGATAGCATCAGGAGGAGAATCCAAGAATTACTGACAAGGTTTTAAAGTTTCATTGTTTCGACAGAAATAGATATAATGTTCTGGCAGAATAGTTTGGAGAGTGTGTGACTGAGGGCTTCGACAGAAGAAGTTTGTTAAAAAAAAAAGATAAGGTTTGGCAAGTGCTGAAGAGTTTTTCTCCTTTAAAAGGGTTTCGACAGTTTTGAAGAGTTACAAGGTTTCGTCACCAAGGAAGAGATTCAAATTCAAAGGTTGTAACCTTTGGCAGTTGGACACATGGAGGTTTCAGAGAAGAAATTTACATGCAGGCTGACACTTGTCGTTTAGTTATAGTTTTTCCGTTCTAAGCAGTTATTTTGTTTATGTATAAATAGGATAGTTTGTGGTTAGAATGGGTGTGTGAAAATTTGTACAAAATTCCTGTAAAAGCTCTAAGTACCCAGTGTGAGAGAAAATGAGTCTAGTATTTGGAACAATGTACGTTTAAACACCAGTTATATTTCAAAGTCATTTTAAATTACTTGTTTATTCTTCAAGTCCATGTCATTTTAAATTTCATTTACTTTTTTGCAAGTTTTTAGCCTTTCGACATTTCTTTGTTCTTGTTTAAACTTTTAACCTTATTTCATCTTTAAGTTCAAACTTTCGTCACTTGCAAAATCAAAGTCCTTAATACTTTGACAATATTGATAAAACAAACCGCAAATTAGTCACCAAAAGTCTAAGAGTATTTCAACAGAACCAAATGCACATGTATCCCAGGACTTGTATGGTTGGTCCTGCAAGTAACCCAACTTTCTGAAGAAATTGGTTAACCAGAGGTTGTTCGCCAGAAAACACAGCGAACAAATTGGCACGCCCAGTGGGACTAGTGCATTTGATAAAATCTAATAGAAATTTTTAGACAAATTGTTCCTTGCTACGTTGTATGATTCTTAGAAGCGGTAAATTAGCCGTAACCGACGTAGAGAGACCAAAGAGAACAAGAAGAAGAAACATGGCTAACTTGCCAAATGCTTCAAATATTTCTGACGAAACCATTCCAGTTTCCAATCCTATCCCTTCGTCAGGAACAATACCAGTGTCTGGCCCTGTTTTAGAACAGATTAGGCCTCCTTTGGGGGATTCCATACCAACGGGTTCAGGATCCCAGAATGCGCCTAGTTCTTCCACCATGGGACACGCCAGACCCTTGGGAACCCCTCCCCCTGGAGGAAATACATTCAGGCCATATCTGAATTATTCTCAGCCTTTGGCTGGGAGAGAACAACCGTACGGAATGCCAACTTCAATGATGGCAAGCCTACATAATTCGTCACCATTATTCTCTGATGCCATGGTTCAAGTGTCATCACCATTGCAAGGATCAGGATATGGTGGAAATGGAAATAGAATGAATCAAATTCCACCAGGTTTCCATATGCCCGCTATGACAAACCATTCTGCACAAGTAATCCGTCAACAGATGGATGAAAGCAATCATGATATGGTGCAGGCTTTGACACAACAAATGGGAGACGTGTTCAATCCCTTAATACAAAACACTACCCAAACAAACCAAATATTGGCAGAACAGATGGCACGCATTGCTGATTTTTTTGGAGTCCCACAAGCACAACAAAGAATGCAATTAAACCAGAATCCTGCCAATAGGGCTGTCGAAGAGGAACTCACTATAAACCAAAGGCCCTTAGGGAACCCTCAGGAAAATCCCAGGGGGCAAGAGGTGATGGTCGAACAGCCTAATGTAGAAGAGCCTATTCGACAGGAACCAAGAAGGATAATAGTCCAGAGAAACCAAAATGCTGACGAAGTGTTACAGCAGAGAATGCGTTACAATAACATGCCTGTCGAAAATAATATTGCCACCATGGTGGAGAGAATAATGGCACAAAACGGAGTAAACGTAGGATTACAAAGGCCTAGTTATACTTCCCCCTTGTCTGAATTTATCTTACAACAAGAGTTACCACCAAGGTGGAAAGTCCCCAAATTCACAAAATTTTCAGGGGATACTAGTGAATCCACCATAGAACACGTGGCACGTTATTTGATAGAAGCGGGAGAGATTGCTAATAACGAGAACTTAAGGATGAAATATTTCCCAAGTTCTTTGACAAAAAACGCTTTCACTTGGTTTACGTCACTTCCTCCAACTTCAATTTTTACTTGGACCCAATTAGAGAGATTGTTCCATGAACAATTTTATATGGGACAAACCAAGATAAGTTTGAAAGAGTTGGCAAGTGTCAAAAGAAAATTTTCTGAACCCATAGATGACTATTTGAATAGGTTTAGATTATTAAAAGCCAGATGCTTTACGCAAGTGCCGGAACAAGAACTAGTCGAAATGGCTGCAGGGGGTCTTGATTATTCCATAAGGAAAAAATTGGATACCCAATATCTGAGAGACATGGCACAGTTGGCAGACAGAGTAAGGCAGATAGAAAGACTAAAAAATGAGAAATTTAGATCAAATAAAAACAAGAAGGAAAGAGTGGCCTATGTAGGAATAGTTCAAGATGATTACGACGAAAACGAACCAGTCATTTTCGACCAGCAAGAAATTGATCTTGCAGAATTAAAGCAAGGCCCTCCATATTCTTGTAAAGTTTTAGCCCCGTCGAATGGAAAAAGTCCAGTCGAAATGGAAAAGAATGACAGGTTCCCTAAAAGAACCTATACATTCGACATCACCAAGTGTGATGAGATATTTGATTTACTAGTCAAAGATGGTCAGTTAATAAAACCAGCAGGCACTAAAGAGCCTCCTATAGACCAACAGAAAAAGAGAGGTTTTTGCAAATACCATAATTTCTTGGGTCATAAAACTTCTCAATGTTACCTTTTCAGGGATCTTGTCCAAAATGCAATCCAAAATGGAAGGTTGAGGTTTGAAGACAAAGGCAAGCAGCAGATGAAGATTGACTCCAATCCCATGCAGATTGTGGAGGCAAATTATGCTGAGCCAGAAATGGTAAACGTGGTCGAAATGGAGATCATGGCAGAAGAAAATTCTGAAATGGTAGGAGTTACTGAAAGCTTCGACACCAACTTCACCATGATAGAAGCTGCTGAAGGTTTCGACACCCATGTCAATGTGGTGGAAGAAGGTGATAATTCTGCTGGCCAGGCTGAGGCAAAAGAAGTCAAAATTTCTGAAGACTTCGACAGTGAGAATGTCACTAAGACCACTGAAGGTTTCAACGGAAGAAATGCAGTCAAAGTGGGAAGAAGCTTCAACAAGAAAAACTGTGAAAGAGATGCTGACCAAGAGGAGATTAAAACACCAGGGACTGATGACAATTCCCTCACTGTCAAACAAATGAACAGTGATACCACCAAAAATGAAGAACATCCTGTCGAAAGGGTTGCACATTGCTGCAAATACATCTATAAGGGCTTACACCCAAAAGGCAATGTTAGTCAGTCAAAGGAGGACATCCCAGAGGAAATCATGCTAGTCGAAAAAATGAACAAATTGAAAATTACAACTGAACAGAGTGCTGGGATTCATATGGTGGAAATCACTCAAAAGGGAGGACCAGACATCGACAAGGGAAAGAAGCGTCAAGAGGAGCATCAGAAGCTGGTTTACCCAGAAGAGAACGAGAGTCTGGTTGAATTCATCCAGAGGTGTCAAAGGAAGAATGCAGAAGTCATGCTTTGCCCAAGATGCAGTGCTGTGTTCGACAAGAAAGCAGCTGATGACTTAGAAGCAGCAGTAAAGACCCAGAGGAAAAGAAATTGGGGAACAGTCCCACCAACCAGAAACGAAAGATTCGACCCAAGAAGAGGGGAGCATCACAGTCAAGGGGTCGGAGAAAGACGTTTCAACACTTACAAACCATCCAACAGGCCAAATGATGACAAATGGGTTCAGCCTATAAGGGATGTCCAAGGTCAGAAGAGATGGAAGAGTTTTGAAGTGAACAGGGGTCCTTCCATGGAAGTTAAAAAGGAGGCAAAGCCAAAATACGTCTCTGAAAACTACAAAGGGAAGAATCCTATGTCCAGATCCCAATGGAGAAGATTCCAAAGGCAGAAGAAAATTGAAAAGAAAACTGTAGAATACCAAAAGGTTGGGCAGAAGGAAGCTGAATCAAGCAAATGTGTGCAGATTACGAACAAGGGAATGCCCCTGGCAGAAAAAGAAATCATTCAGAAGAATAGATCTGGTGACACCACAGAGGTGCAGAAAACAAACAATAGAATGCCAGTGGACGAAGAAGTCACAGATGAATTTGGTTCAGAATCAGATGCTTCTTTCGACGTAACTTGCAATGTGGTTTCTGTACTGCCCAGAGACTTCGACAGGATAATGGAAGTCGAAGACGAAGAGGATGACATGATAGATGATAGCATAAGCTTGAAGCCTGTATGCTACTACATAATGAACAATGGCTGTGTCGAAGAGCAAAATGCCTTCTTCGAAAAGCCAGATGATGCAATGAAGGCTCACTTAAAGCCTCTCTTCATAAAAGGAAAGGTAGAAGGTGTAGGTGTCAACAAAATTCTGATAGATGGCGGAGCAGCTGTAAATTTAATTCCTCATTACATGATAAGGAGAATTGGAAAAGATGACTCCGACACTAAGCCTCACAATATGGTGTTGTCCAACTATGAAGGTAAAGTGGGAACAACACTGGGAGTAATACAATTGAACTTGACTGTAGGATCCATCACCAGGCCTACAATGTTTGTGGTGATAGCATCAAAAGCAAATTACAACTTGCTGTTGGGAAGAGAATGGATCCATGGGATTGGGGCTGTGCCATCCTCCATGCATCAAAGAATAGCAATCTGGAGGCCAGATGGGATTGTCGAAAACATTGAAGCAGATCAGAGTTACTTCACAGCTGATGTGAACAATATCACTAGTCGTAACTTCGACAAGAACCTAGCCCATATAGCACCATGCAATCCTGCGGCTTTCGACCTGACAGCTTCCGACAACGCTTACTGTTCCATGTACCTCCATCCTACACATGGTTTCCAGTGGGATAAAGAAATAATTGGGGAAACAAATTACACTTGGGGAACTGCCCATGTCAACCCAACTGGATGGGGAAGTGAATTCAGTGAAAATGACTGAAGTTTCAGCAATGGAAAGGATTTCGGCTTATATAGCCGAAAAACAACACAAAGCGGCCCTTGAGGCTGAAGTAAGAAATATGGCTGTCGAAGCCAGCACTCAGGTTGTCGAAGGACAACACCCTCAAGAAAATATTGAGGAGCAACATGCAAATCAGAGTTTTGAAGAAGACTCAAATGGTGAATGGCAGAACCAAAGACTTGATGCCATTTATGATGACGAACCTTTGGGGTTCGAAAAGGATCCAACCTCCACCAATATGAAAATGGTGGCACAGGATCCCTTAGAGGAGATTAATCTAGGACTGGGGGCAGAGAAAAGGCCCACTTACATCAGTGCCAAGTTGAATCCTCAACTCAGGATCGAAATAATCCAGCTGCTGAATGAGTTTAAAGACTGCTTCGCATGGGATTATGACGAAATGCCTGGTTTAGACAGAAGTTTGGTGGAATTGAAGTTGCCAATTCTGGAAGGGAAGAAGCCAATAAAACAGACCCCCAGACGCTTTGCACCTGAAATTCTGTCGAAGATCAAAGAAGAGGTCGAAAGACTTCTAAAATGCAAATTCATCCGTACAACAAGGTATGTCGAATGGATTGCTAATATTGTTCCTGTGATTAAGAAAAATGGCACACTAAGGGTGTGTATTGATTTTAGAGATCTAAACTCAGCCACCCCTAAGGATGAGTATCCTATGCCAGTAGCAGAAATGCTAGTAGATTCTGCAGCAGGCCATGAGTATTTAAGTATGCTTGATGGCTATTCTGGTTATAACCAGATTTTTATTGCTGAAGAAGACGTTCCAAAAACAGCTTTTCGTTGTCCAGGAGCAATAGGAACATATGAATGGGTAGTAATGCCCTTTGGTTTGAAAAATGCTGGAGCTACTTACCAAAGGGCTATGAATTCTATTTTTCACGATTTCATTGAAACGTTTATGCAAATTTATATAGATGACATTGTGATTAAATCTGCTTCAGGCTTCGACCATATTAACCATCTTCGACAGTCCTTTGAAAGGATGAGGAAGTTTGGTTTGAAAATGAATCCTCTTAAATGTGCTTTTGGTGTGCAGGCTGGGGATTTCTTAGGCTTTGTGGTCCACAAAAAGGGGATTGAAATCAATGAAAACAAAGCTAAAGCAATAATGGAAGCAAAAGCGCCATCGACAAAGAAGGAATTGCAGTCTCTACTAGGGAAAATCAACTTCCTCAGAAGATTTATCTCCAACCTTAGTGGAAAGACTCAGGCCTTCTCACCCTTGCTTCGACTGAAGAAAGAGGGTTTCACTTGGGGGCAAGAGCAACAAGCTGCTTTCGACAAGATCAAGGAGTATTTGGCAAATCCCCCAGTCCTAATATCTCCTTGCCGAAAAAGAAGCATGAGGCTCTACATATCAGCATCTGACAGAACATTAGGAAGTATGCTTTGTCAAGAAGATGAACATGGCGTCGAAAGAGCCATTTACTATCTCAGCAGGGTCTTGAATGATGCTGAAACTAGGTATAGCATGATAGAGAAATTATGTTTATGTGTATATTTCTCTTGTATGAAATTAAAGCATTATATAAAACCCGTCGATGTACATATATCTTCTCATTTCGACGTAATAAAGCATATGTTGTCTAAGTCTATTTTACATAGTCGAATTGGAAAATGGGCTTTAGCCTTAACTGAATATTCTTTAAAATATATGCCTCTAAAAGCTGTTAAAGGGCAAGTAGTTGCTGACTTTATAGCTGACCACTCCATACTTGGAGAGGAGACAAATTATGTCGAAAAAGAGCCTTGGAGGTTATATTTTGATGGTTCCAGTCATAAAAATGGAACAGGTGTTGGGGTGTTAATTATTTCTCCCAATAAAGTTCCAACAAAGTTCAAGTACAAAATAGAAGAATTCTGTTCAAACAATGAGGCAGAATATGAAGCCTTAATTGTTGGACTTGAAATCTTGTTGGAACTGGGGGCAACAGAGGTCGAAATAATGGGTGACTCTGAATTGGTGATAAAACAATTGACGAAAGAGTACAAATGTGTCAAAGAAAATTTGATCATGTACTTTGTGATAGCCAACAGACTCCTCAAGAGATTCGACAGTGTAGTTTTTAGACACATCCCCAGATTAGAAAATCAGGAAGCAAATGACTTGGCCCAGCTGGCTTCAGGGTATAAAGTGTCGAAAGAAAATCTGTTGAAGTTTGTCGAAGTGAGAGGAAAAGTTTTATCTACTAAGCTGTCCCCATCTGATTTGGACACAATAAGATTGGGATATGGTGATCAAGAAAACTTTGAGATTTTCAATGTGGGTAATCTAGAGGATGGAGATTGGAGAAAACCCATTAAAGATTATTTGCAAAATCCAAATCAAACAGTCGAAAGGAAGATAAAGTACAGAGCCTTAAGTTATGTGCTCTTTGGAAATGAACTGTTTAAAAAGACTGCAGAAGGAGTTCTACTAAAATGCCTTGGAGAGACTGAAGCGTACATAGCTTTGTCGAATGTACACAGTGGTGCATGTGGTGCCCACCAAGCAGGACATAAAATGAAATGGCTATTATTTCGACAAGGAATGTATTGGCCAACCATGTTGAAAGATTGTGTCGAATTCGCAAAGGGTTGTCAGGAATGTCAAATCCATGCAGGCATACCTCATGTGCCAGCAAGTGAGTTACATTCTATTATAAAGCCTTGGCCATTCAGAGGTTGGGCTTTAGATTTGATTGGTGAGATTCGACCAGCTTCTTCAAAAGGGCAGAAGTACATTTTAGTAGGAGTAGACTATGTCACTAAATGGATTGAAGCCATACCTTTGACAAATGTAGATCAGGAAGCAGTCATAGATTTCATCCAGAAACACATAGTGTATAGATTTGGAATACCAGAGACTATAACCACTGATCAAGGATCTGTGTTTACTGGCAGAAATATGCAAGCATTTGCAAGAGAGACAGGTTTTAAGTTGTTGACTTCGACACCTTATTATGCCCAAGCAAATGGCCAGGTCGAAGCAGCCAACAAAGTGGTGATAAACCTGATAAAGAAACATGTGGGTAAAAAACCCAGAAATTGGCATAAGACCCTGGATCAAATCCTTTGGGCTTGTCGAACCTCTCCTAAGGAAGCAACTAACTCCACCCCATTTAAATTAACCTATGGACATGATGCAGTATTGCCTGTCGAAATCTGTTTACAGTCAATACGAATTCAAAGACATCATGAGATTCCATCTGAAATCTATTGGAGTATGATGATGGATGAATTGGTTGATTTAGACGAAGAAAGGTTGCGTGCTTTAGAATTAATAAGAAGGCAGAAAGAGAGAGTTGAAAAGTTTTATAACAAAAAAGTAAAATTCAAAGCCTTTTTAGTAAATGATTTAGTCTGGAAAGTGATCTTGCCCATGGAGAAGAAAGACAGAGTGATGGGAAAATGGTCCCCTAAGTGGGAAGGACCTTTCAAAATTTTAAGAGTTTTTTCCAATGGTGCATACGAAGTCGAAGAAATAGAAAAAGATAGAAGAGTGATGAAAATAAATGGGAAGTACTTAAAAAAGTATAAACCAACACTGCACGAAATAAAAATAAGAACAAACTAAATTACAAAGGTCACTTCGACAGCAAAAGACATTTCTCCTTTGATAGTCGAAAATATCTTTGCTGGGGGGCAATTTGTAAACCCATAATTTCGACAAGATTAAAATTCAGGCTTTAAGGTCATCTTTGTCGAAGGATAGCATCAGGAGGAGAATCCAAGAATTACTGACAAGGTTTTAAAGTTTCATTGTTTCGACAGAAATAGATATAATGTTCTGGCAGAATAGTTTGGAGAGTGTGTGACTGAGGGCTTCGACAGAAGAAGTTTGTTAAAAAAAAAAGATAAGGTTTGGCAAGTGCTGAAGAGTTTTTCTCCTTTAAAAGGGTTTCGACAGTTTTGAAGAGTTACAAGGTTTCGTCACCAAGGAAGAGATTCAAATTCAAAGGTTGTAACCTTTGGCAGTTGGACACATGGAGGTTTCAGAGAAGAAATTTACATGCAGGCTGACACTTGTCGTTTAGTTATAGTTTTTCCGTTCTAAGCAGTTATTTTGTTTATGTATAAATAGGATAGTTTGTGGTTAGAATGGGTGTGTGAAAATTTGTACAAAATTCCTGTAAAAGCTCTAAGTACCCAGTGTGAGAGAAAATGAGTCTAGTATTTGGAACAATGTACGTTTAAACACCAGTTATATTTCAAAGTCATTTTAAATTACTTGTTTATTCTTCAAGTCCATGTCATTTTAAATTTCATTTACTTTTTTGCAAGTTTTTAGCCTTTCGACATTTCTTTGTTCTTGTTTAAACTTTTAACCTTATTTCATCTTTAAGTTCAAACTTTCGTCACTTGCAAAATCAAAGTCCTTAATACTTTGACAATATTGATAAAACAAACCGCAAATTAGTCACCAAAAGTCTAAGAGTATTTCAACAGAACCAAATGCACATGTATCCCAGGACTTGTATGGTTGGTCCTGCAAGTAACCCAACTTTCTGAAGAAATTGGTTAACCAGAGGTTGTTCGCCAGAAAACACAGCGAACACAAGTATGTTAATTTTTTGGCCAAATTTGATTTGCCTAAATAAGATGATTGCAATAGATTTGAAGATTTTCTGTTAGAACTTAGTCAGCTGCTGGCTGGTCAACGATTGTATTATTTCTTTTATTTCTACTAAAAATAATGCTCACAAAAACTAAAATTATTAGTTTAAGTTCCCAAATTCTAGTTTACCCAGAATGTTATCAGGTGAATTTGAACTTTAATATTTAAAACTCTTTGTTTGAGTTTTTAGTAATATTACTATTAATATTTTAATCAAAACATAGTGATAAAATTCCATTTAAACCTTTAATAAAAGGTGAAAGAGCTTTGGACAAAAGAACCAAATGGTGAATAAAGATTGAGACTTAATTTATCTCTAACATCTGTCAGTACCCCATACCATACCACCGTTCCTCTTTAGGCCTCAATAGGCCCACTTCATTGACTGATAGGAATCATAGACACTCCTGGTCTGCCATTGTTAAAAGTTTATATAAATTTCAAACCATCTGGACTTTCCTTTTTTGGGCATAGAACTATTCTTCTGGTGTGTTGTCAGTTCTAACATGTATTTTTCATATTTATTTGGGTACCACATACCCTATTTGGTTGGCCAATATAAGGATCACTACGGAAAAAGAGTGAAAAGAATCAATAAAATGTAACCAAACAGCATTATCGATGCCAATATCTCTATGGCTTTTGATGTGTTTTGGAATTATGATTGGTATCTTTGAAATAAAAACAAAAAAAAGTTCATCATTGATTGATCTTAGAACAAGAACTTGTGAATTGGGGTGTATTTTTGAAGGGGCATTGGGAATAAACTTTTCAAGGATAATATATTATAGTTTATAATAGAATATATGCATGTGCAATGTATGGAAAGGACACAATTAGAATGACGGAAAGAGAGGTGAATAAATGAAGATTAATTATGGGAATGAAAAGATTCGAGACTTTAATCCCAAGTAAGCTATGAAGGTTTGGTAAATATATTAAAACATTGTCAAATAATAAATAAAATTTATTATTAAAAGAATCGTTATTAATTAAATAATATGTGAATCATGACGGTATTTAAGTTTGAAATAAGAAGATATGTACCATATTTTCTTTTTCACAATTAGATTTAAATTAACTGAAAATAAATTGATGATAAATTGTTATACAAACCATTATGATTGTTTAAATCCTCTCTGTCACTATTTATAATATAGGTTCTAACTATAACAATTGAGTACCAATTTTTTTTAAATTAGTTGAGACCAATTGACCGTCTCATTTATCTAATTTATAACTCTAACTTTTTAAGGTGAATTTTGTTGGATTTATTTATTAATCTATCAGATGTAAATCATGCAAACAAAATTTGTTTTTAAATAGAGATACTTAAATGTAATGATTATTTAAGTTTGATTGGGTAAGTAAGTCAATGAAAATTTATGTAAATCTCTCTTCTCACTTATCCCTATTGAGATAAGATATGACTCTTAAAATAATTAACATCTCTATAAAATAGACATTTTTAAAAAGGAAACAAGGTTTTTTTCTCGTTTTTTATTTTATTTTTTATAAATAGGAAAAAATATTTTCATCATCAAAGATATAAAAAAAAAATAAAAAAAATAAAAAAAATAAAAAATTATTCAAATCAAAAATCAATAACCGAACAAGAATTAACATCATAGTTTCAGATTTATTTATTTTTTATATAAAAATTAAAACAGTATAAAAATCATAATACCAAGATCCAATTGAAATTTTTTCCAACAAAACTAGGTAATCAAAATCATGAATATCCACTAAATTCTTTAACACACCTAAAAAATTTAATACTAGATTGAAATTTACATGAGATGTGTGTTATTAATTAGTTTTTATTCATTTCATATTAAATTTTAATTATGTTAAGTATTTTTAAATATGTTCAATAAATTAATGTTATATTAATTTATTGTAAAATATAATTAATATAACAATATTAATTAAACATAAATAATAAATATATATTTTACATGGAAAAAATATGTTTGTAAGTTCAAAGAGACATCTACTGTTAAAAAATGTTATTAATGATTTCTTGTTATATATTTTGATTATGGTGTCTTTTTAATACTTGTCTTTATTTTAGGTTTTTAATTTAAAATGTTTAAAGATAATATTTATTTTTAATTTTAAATATAATTTCAAGTTTATTTATAATTATAAGAAAAAAATTGCAATACCCTTACAATTTTATGTCCTATATTGCCAAATTTTAGTTATATAGAAAATTTTGTTTTGTATTTGAGAAATGTCAAACACGATGTAATGATAACATGTTCGATAAGATATACTAGAACTACTATAATAACAATTATTAGATAATGGAGTAGAGAAACAATAAACAATACGAAAAAGTTTTTACACAGTTCGGTGAAACTACACCTACGTCTCGGGGACTGAGTCCACAACCTAAGAAAAATCATTTATTAATAGTTTAGTACAATTAGTTTTAAAAGCAACAAAAAATCCTATATTGTCTAATTTCTTTTCCAAACACTATCCAATGACTTTCTATTTAGAGACTCCCCTTAAACATGAGAACCTATTCACTTTCTTCTTTGCCATAAAATCAGTGACAGAGGCAAACAACCACTAAAACTTAATAATCAACTTCAATTTTAACAAGATGAAAGAATGTTGAATATTACAACTTAACTAGACAAACTTTCTATGCCAAATTACTAAAATATATAGGAGTACATAACAATGTTGAATTTACAACCCAATTAGACAAACATTCACAATATTGAATTTGCAACTCAACTACACAAACCTTTTATGCCAAGTTATTGAAACTTAGAGGTGTACATAAAAATAACAAGAACACTTGTAAACTCTAACACTCTAAAATCTTCAATGAAAATGCTTGCTTTTCAATATAGGTTTGAGCATCTTATATAACAAAATAATTCTGAGTTTTTTCCTTAGGAATCTGTAGTTATTTTCGTCCAAAATCTTTGCACAATTTGTTGAGTATTTGATTTTCTCTTTGAATATTTTCAAAATAAAGATATGATTTGGTTTGTTATAAATTCAAATTTAAATCTCTTTTAAATCTGATTTAATCTTCACAGTTGTCTAACAAATCATATAATCATATTCTTAAACCAATAACGATAAAACATAACTAAATCTTCTAAAAATATTATATTAAAATGCAACAATCTGGCGCCTGTTGCACAAGGCCTATATGTCATACCAACACGGTGGAGCATAACGCCTAACATGTGTCCATTTTTCAATTCCATAGAACTTTAGCAAACTAGACAAATCTTAAACACTTAGACACTTCTCCAAATTGTTGTTTTACTAAAATACAGTCAATTAAAATGAACAATCTAAAAAAAAAAACATATATGTTGAATAAAATATTGCAAATGTGAGTTACTTATTAAATTATTTAAAAAAAAAGATTTAATATTTTTTTGACTCATATGTTAATCTCAAGATTTATCTTGGTCACTTAGCTTAAAAAGTATATATATATATTGGTCACTTAAATTCAAAATATTTTATAGACTCTATTGAAAAGATATTTTAATTTTTTTTTTCATTTTTATAATGATTTATTTCAAGACAAAAATAAATAGTATTGTATAAAGTGTGTGAGTGTGTGTGCGTACGCGCGTGTGTGTGTGTGTGTGCATGTGTGTGTGTGCGTGTGTGTGTGTGTGTGCGTGTGCGTGTGTGTGTGTGTGTGCGTGTGTGTGTGTGTGTGTATGTGTGTGTGTGCGTGTGTGTGTGTGTGTGTGTATGTGTATATGTGTGTGTGTGTGCGCGCGCGCATAATAAGGACGAGATTGGCAGCCCCTACTAGAGGCGACGACTGTATGTTGTTCTTTAGGAGGTATCGCCTTGTCCCAAGTACCATCCTTTCGTCCAGCTGCGGAAAATGTGGAAAAAGACTCTTTTTCGATCAAAGAGAAGTCAGGATCTGTGGTTGGACCACGCCTCACTAGAAAATAAGGATTCAACATCCTGTCAATGACTAAGTAGGTGGTGATCCTTCTCATAGAAACCCTAGGAGCAAAGGCATCTATAAATACTTATCCCCTAATGGGAGAATGACATCGGATAACTTACACACAACACTTAAAACAACATGCTTGTATACACAGTCTCTCATCTCACGTGAGCAGATCCTTTAAAATTACTGTAAGATTATCATACATGGCTTCTCGCCGCCATAGGAAAGTCCTAACCATCCTATATTGTTATAAACCTTCTAAGGCTTCTGAGTGTCCTCTTCCCTCGCAGGGATACAATGTATTTTTTTACCTGTACAGTTGCGCCCACCGTGGAGCTCTTGTAAAACATGTTTGGGCCACACCTATTTCGTTTTCGCTTCTTCCATCTTACTTTCGAAGAAGGTTGATAAGAATCTACAATCTAACACAAACACCATAGCACGGGGGGGGGGGGGGGGGGGGCTCTCTATTGAAGGTATTTCCAGCTCCTCCTGAAGTAAATACGCAAGGAAGATGCTTGCTACAAATGTTATATCTTCTGGTTTTCCCGAGGGGGGGGGGGGGGAGGGAGAAGAATGGGTTAACGTCACCTTTTTCGAAAGGGATGCCATTAAAAACACCCTCATGATAACCAAGATATTAAGCGAGTCTTGATAAATCTTGTGAGCTCTGTTGATATCCTGTTATAGGATGCTTTTCAGAAACTCTAGCTTAATCCTATAGATATAAGAGTGTCCATTATCTTATTAATAGGATTTTCATGCGAAAAGGTACAAGTTAGGGGGCACGTGACTTATAGACAACATGTGGTGAGGGAGCAAAATCTAGGGCAATTGACGACAACTACATTATTGTGGAAGCCATGTCGCCCTATACTATCATCCTATGTCAACCCACCATCAATGCACTAATGGAGTTCTAAATGTAGGCTTCGATTGCTAGGATCTAAGATTGTGCATGAACATGGAAAGAATCACACCCACAGAGGACTTGAAGGAAATCCAAATAAGCCCTTCAGCCCATTAGGTGTCAAAGATAGATACCTAGTTTACTGAGGAAGAAGAACACCAACTAGTTGACCAACTAATTAAAAATGTCGAATTGTTCACCTGGGCCTCATCTGATATTCCTAGGATAGAAAATAAGGTGGTGAGTCATCACCTTACCTTCCATCCTTCTGCCAAACCAGTTGCCCATAGGAAGTAGAAATTTGGCAAGAGAAAAGGGTCGTCATTGACGAGGAATCAGGAAAGCTATATTTGTTGCTAGGTTTATTACGAAAATAAAGTACCATACCTGGTTAGCCAGCGTGGTGTTAATAAAGCAAACAAATAATAGATGTAATATGTGCGTTGACTTCACTAACTTGAATGTCGCCTATCCCAAGGACTCGTATCTATTACCTGACATTGATCGCCTTATCGACGGGTCATGAGGCTATCGCATGTTGAGATTTATGGATTCCTATTTGGGGTATAACTAGATTCATATGGATCCCCTAGATGCCCCTAAAAATTCCTTCATGTCGAATCACAACAACAAATACTACAATGTCATGCCCTTCGACATCAAAAATGATGGCGCCACCTACCAATAGCTCATGGACACCGTGTTCTCCGACCAGATTGGCAAGAACCTAGAGGTATATGTTTATGATATGATTTTAAAGAGTATTGTGGGGTGCATACATGCTGAAGATTTGGAGGATGTCATGCAGTAAGTTAGGAAGTACATATGCGCTTGAATCTCGCCAAATGATCTTTCGAAGTTAAAGTCGAGAAGTTTATATGGTCCATGTTAATAAAAAGAGGCATTGAAGCCAACCCAAATAAATTTCATTCCATCATCACTTTCAGAAGCCCCACCAATGTCAAATAAGTACAACAACTAATTGGTCTACTCGCCACCCTGTCTTGCCCATTTCACGTGCGTGTGACAAGGCTTTCCTTTTCTTTGTTGCTCTGAAGAAGAAAAAAGAGATTCAAGTGGATAATAGAGTGCGTGAAGGCATTCTCAAAGGTAAAATTATTCCTTACACCGCCTCTCATTCTCACTCTCCCGAGATGAAAACCGCCAATATTCCTTTTCCTCACAGTCATAGACCATACGATGAGCTCAATGCTCGTCCATGAGACAAATAAAGAAGAAATGTCCATGCATTTTTTTAAGAAAAATGTTCAAAGGCACTGAAACACGCTATCAGAAGATTGAAAAGCTAACAATCATTATCATCATCATGAAGAAGAAGCTGAGACCTCACTTTCAGGGTCACAAGATCTTCATGAAAACTAACTATCATGTTTGACAGGTATTGAAAAAGCCAAATTTGGTGTGAATGTTGGTGTTTTGGGCAGTGGAACTCTCAGAATATGATATCTAGTATGTTAAAAAAAAAGAAGCATCAAATCCCATGCTCTGACAGAATTTAGCTTGTTTGTGGACGAGGGGACACCCCCAGAATGGGCGCTATTAGTTGATGGTGCCTCAAACGCAATGAGAAGCAGCAGAGGAATAATCTTAGAAGGACCTAGAGACATACTCATCGAGGTAGCATTGTTGTTTGAATTCACTACCAGTAAAAATCATGCATAATACGAGGCCTTCATAGCTAGCATGGTTCTCGCCTTAGAAATGGTACCCTTCGTACTAAATGCCAAGAATGACTCTCAATTAGCCACAAACCACGTCCCCAGGAAGTACCATACAAAAGAACCCTGATTAGTGTATTTTGATGCACATTCTTTCACTCTTATGCCACAACAATTCTAGATTCTCTTATTTTATTTTACTGTTTTGACTGTGTTTCCTTAGTTTAGCTTATTTCTGCTTTTATTTTAATTTGGTTTTTTATTTTTTGAATAAGTGATAATTTGACACCTTCTCATTGTGCATGTCATAACTTGAGCTACGTGATGTTGTTTGACGCGTTCTAATATGACTTGGAAATCTAAGAGGAATAACTACAAATTTTATGTTGAAGTTAGAAGCTAATTCGGAGTGAACAATAGTAAAATATTATATTTTTGCGCTTGACTTTGTAAAATAATTAGTTTTGGACCGAATTTATATTTTTTGGGCCGACGGCTATTAGGGCCCGATTTCTCTTGTAATATTTAAACAAAATTCAAAGTTATTGCTAGGGTATTCAGTATTCACAAAGTTAGAAGAGATGTTATGAATTCTATGGAGAACTAACGCCCACTACTACGTAAAACATATACAAAAACGGTTGAAAATGATATATTATCATGCAGGACCTGCCATTGTTACGTAGCGTGTGGTTGTATATGTGTTACTAACAATCACGGTCGTATGACCGTTGTAGAAAACCTGAAAGCGCGCTACATGTTACCACAGTTTCTTTAACTAACCTTTGTAATATATTAAAGGTCTCAGATTCGATTCTCAGCAGTGCCTTTTTGGTATATATATTATTCTGGGAGTGTTCACTATATAATCATGGTCATATTTAACAACCATCGTTAAATTATCTGCTTTTTAAAAATTTTTTTTTTGCTTTTTGAAATTTTTTTCATTTTTAACCTGTATTTTTGTGAACTGTATCACAACAAAAACAACAATTGTATCATAACAAATAATTGTATTGTATTACATCAAATCCATACATTGGATTAAGAACCAAAGATTTTATATATATTACAGCAAAAGAAAAATGGCAGAAAACAACCCACAAACATTATATAACAATATACACTTATTTACGTATGCATGCCATTTGTCCTAAAACATTACATTATCTTTATTTTAAATGAAATTTGTCGAATAATGGTTATATGTAAGTTTTGTTTTGATATATCTTTGATAGAACAATGGATATGAATTTATTTTTATTGAAAGCTCCTTTAAAGAAATTGAAATGGATCCGATACAGTTGCAGAAGCATTGAATAGAGATCTTCTTATAATCCTCAATGACTATATCATCGGACATGTGAGTTATTCAATTTGTCATCATTTTATTCTGTTTCTGTTTAATTTATCACACCATCTTTATATTTATTATCAGCTCCGTACTATGGAACTATAGGAAAAGGGCAATGGGTATTGTATGGTAAACAATGGAGCTGGGTATTGTGGCCGAATGGTTGAGTACAAAACAAAAGGATCTAGACAAAATGTTAGAGAATGTAGTTAAACTAGAAAATCTAGAAGCCATGTTTGAGATCATGACACTATTAGAAATACTCTGTTGTTCTGCTGATTTATCCGTGGATCTTGGCGAAATTTCCGTAGGATACGTGTTACCTGCGATTCTTACTCCTATTTTCTGTTTCCAGCTAAAATCTTCGTGGATAATTAATTTAATAGGTAATGTCACAGGAAAAAGTCGTAGGAAAATATCACAGGTAAATCACCTAAATTCGCAGATAATATTGTAGGTAATTAAATTTTCGTAGAAAAAATCGCAGCAAATTGTATGTCAGCAGGTAAGTTCGCAGGTAATTTTTCTCTCAGATTTTTAATTTTTATTATTAATTTTGTTTAATTCATATTTAAAATATTATAATTATCAAATTAAAAAAATATTTGAATAAGTCAATGCAACACTAATCACATTCAAATTTTTAAAGCAACCAAACATTACTATAAAGTCAATAACAATTACTTCTAAAGTTACATTACTAAAAATGACACAATCAAGTTACTAATAATCATTTGTCCAACCAAAAATGACACAACTATTTGAAGTTTAATGTTTAAAATGTATACTACTTATAAATGCTTGATAATAATATTTTAACCAAAATGCTATCATGGTATAATAGAGAAACATGTTAAAGGGATTACTTAGTCAAAGACTCATGGATGTTATAAAGGGATTACTTAGTCAAAGACTCATGGATGTTATAAAGACAAACATTTTTAACATTTTTTAAGTCAAACTTAACTTTTTTTTAAACAGTGTTCATTCCAAACAATGTTCTGTGAAATTCATAAATACTAAAAAAATAGTTACAAAATAGGTGTTGTCTATCTTGCAGTTATCCTGTTGAAAGGGAAAGAAATGCATTCCAAATATTGTGAATGAAAAGGGAAAGTCTTCCATAATTAATGTGACAACCTAGCAATATATGTGATGCGTTATAACAAGTATAATAATGAATATATGTGATAACCTAGCAATCTTTATGAGATGACAAACACATATATGATTATGGACTGATTTTATTTATTTATTTCATATGCAAATCTACACTCACACTAACACATTGCATCCTGACAACACATTTTTCCCTTGTATATATAAACAGAACTAGCAATTTAGCATAATAATCATTCGAATTTCATAGAATACACACTAGAGCAAAAAATATTATCCATTCCAGGTTCCAAAACCAATAAACAAACACACACCAATATCAACCCCATCAGCTTCAAGTTCCTCCAATATGCTCTTTCCTTGAGCATCATCAGCAACCTAATTGAAAACACATATAAACAAACACCTCATTCAAAAAATACTCCCAATCAGATTTAGTAGATTAGAAAATAAATAAACAGAAAAAAATTGAAAAACCTTGGAAATAAGCTTCGGTTTCAAACCGAGTCGAGCCGCACGTGTTAAAGCATTACGAATGGTCGACGACGTCCTTGAAAAGACGCTCCGATAGAGATCGGAAGGAGCTTTCGTACATCTGTAGGATCTCGTATACATTCTTCTCTCTGATGTGACTGTAAAGATGGATGACAAAGGTTTTGACGGAATCGGGAACAAAATTATATGGTTTGGCCGCACGGTGTACCCAGATTACAATTAGAGTTTTAAGAGTTACTCTGGTATCGTTTACTCTATCCACCAAATATGTTTTTATCTTTTAATGTCTTTTTATTCTATTTTAATTTTAATAGTTTCATTTTCAATTCTTATTTTTTTTACTAAAATTAATTCAAAGAAATTATGACTAAAACAATCATAAATTATAAATAAAAATTATCTGTTTTTTTCTACTAAAATAGGAATTAAAAATAATAAAAAAATTATTTAATAAAAATTAAGTTATGAAAATTTTGCTTATATATATATATTACTAAATATTTTATATAAATTATTTTTATTAATTGATTGTTGATTCACTACAAGAAAGATTGGATTTTCCCTAGTGATTTAGTGACGTGGTAATCATGTGGGGAAAAAAGTGTTGCCAAGTGATTACCATGTCACTAAAATATTTAATTAATAAAGTTTCAACATCAAAAATCTAGAACGAAAATTTGGAATATTAAGGAGGGGAAAGTTTGAATTTTTCAAACATTCAGTTCTGACGTGTAAATCATATGGGAAATTAAAATTCAAAAAAGTCATTTTATTTGCCACGTGATTAGAAAGTCACAAACTACCCACGTGTGTTTCACTTCGCAACCACTGAGATAAATTGGCATTTAGTGGACCAACGGTAAAAATTAAATATTTGGGGATGTTCCGAAGCCAAACCCACGTCGCAAATTTCTGAAGCTGTTTCCACGTCGCAAGTTTCAAAATTAAACTGGCATAAAGGCACAACAACGGTTATAATTTAATATTGGGAAGTTCCGACCTTAATGACACGTCATGTGACTAAATAAATTATACTGGCATAAAGGCATTTAGTGAATATAGAAAAACAAATTTTATTAGAAAAATAAATTATAGAAAACAGATTTTATCATGTGACTAAATATTTATCATGTGAAAAACAGATTTTATCATGTGACTAAATAATTAT
Organism: Lathyrus sativus; assembly: GCA_963859935.3. NCBI lineage: Eukaryota > Viridiplantae > Streptophyta > Magnoliopsida > Fabales > Fabaceae > Lathyrus > Lathyrus sativus. The sequence continues at coordinate 705,170,809 of OZ012735.1, read as the reverse complement.
ATATTTTAAATGTATATTATTTTAATTAAAAATTATTTTAATTTTAAATTTATATTTAATATTTAATTTTTATTTTAATTTTATAGTAACTTTCAGTTAGTATTATTTATTTTTTTTATAATTAAATTTAATAGTGAAGTGAATCCCATGTCACTAATTAGTGGCGTGGGAATCACATGGGAAGAATATTAATTCTGTGAGGTTTCCCACGTGATAACAAGGTCACAACTTTGTGACGTGGGAATCACATGGGTACTAAATTTTCTTTGTATCAGGAAAGCGTGCAGAGCAATTTGGTAAAGTTGAGTTCCCACATGTCTTTCACGTCACTAATTAGTGACGTGGTTTTCACGTGGGAAGTTTTCTTCTTTATTTTGTGATTTGCGACGTGGTAAACCTGTCACAACTTTGTGACGTATTTTCCACGTGGGAAAAAGTTCCCACCATTGCATTTCCGGCGTGTTTTACCTACGTCGCAACCATTGGCTAGTGAAGTGATTTTAACATTAGTGACGTGAATATCACTTGGGAATAGACAATATTTCTTGTAGTGATTGATCAAAAGAATATGTATGAGTTTGATTATAAAAATATTATACTAATACTTTTATCAACATTTAAATTGTAATTAGTGATAGGAATAATTCAGATAATCGAAACTAGCGAAGAATTTGTCTTACGATCTTCTTAGTTTCGATTTCACTCATTATTAATACAATATGAATTTACTCTATGGACTCATATAAACTAAAATTTTTCGCCTAAATAGATTTTTTTAATGAAATGATTAAATAAATAAAGTATTTTAAAAACATATACTAATTTAGAAAAGTAATTATTTTTTTAATCCATATTGATTCTACGGCAAAAAAACATTTTATTTTTTCCAAAAATACTTACTTTTCCAAAATTTGTATTAAATAAAACTAATACATTAAAGAAATAAATTTGAATTTAAAACTAAAAATTATTTATGGTTAAAAGGAGCGTTGATTAATTTACCTGAGTTGAAAAATAAAGAGGAACAAGTTAGGGTTTGTTCACGAGGGTGCATTTCGATTGGTGGTTGTGAGTGTACAGATTGAATGTACTATTAGACTCAATTTCGTTGCGAATTCTTAAAAAAAACTACAACATATCTCAGTGGATCCCACGTATTTTATAGGTTCGGTTGTCTAAATGTGCATATTACTACCACATTAACCTAATACTACACATTCGTATTAGGCAACAAAATTAAGAGATCAAAACTCTTGAGTTTTCAAAATGCGTGATCACATGATCATCTATTATCACATTCGAAATAACAAGTGTTTAAGAGAATGGAACTCTTATTACAACTATTTTCATACTCACAATACACAAGCCTATAAGAGAACAAAACTCTTATTGCGTCCACAATATAAGAACATTGACTCCTAACTATGCAGTCAATGGATATGTTAGGCAAGGTTAGTCTCTTTAAACTGAGTGAATTACTAAGCCTTATCCATTCGGATATGGTTTTATGAAGCCACCTACCCCCCGTAGTCCTGAAAATGTACACCTTAGAGACTTACATATCTAATCATATTCCACCATTTAAAAAAAAGTTAATTTTTCTAATTTTCACAACAATAAAAGAATTATTAAATAAATAAGTTTTTTGTAAAAAATAACTAAAAACCCCAATTAATATAGTAAAAAAAATTTAAAAAAAATATAAGATTAATATAAAAGTAAAAAGTGTCTCAAAAATATCTCTTTGGAGTCAATATATCAATTATGTTTTCTAATTTTATTTATTAAGAGTAAAAATATAACTAATTAAAAAAACTAGTATTGAAAATCCGCAACAAATATCGCAGAAACAGAAACTTCCACAGCAACTCCTGCGAAGTTACCAGAGATTTTTGAGGTTTCCATGAATAACCAATTCCTGCGAAGAAATCGCAGTTAAATCCACAGGACAGATGATATATTATTTTAAAATCATAAATCGCAGGTAAAGTCTCAGAAATATTTGCGAAATTTGCTGCAACTCCATTTTATGCAGAAAATAATGTTTTGCAATAAATATAGGGCTACCTGTGGAATAGTTTCCGCATGAAAATCCGCAGGCATGAACATGCAGGGCCAAAACCACCAAAATTAGTAGTGGCTACATCAAAGAAACAATGTCTCCCTGTTATAAAAACCAAAACCGTAATCAAACCAGTGAGAGTATTAAATCACTGATTCATTGATTGAACCACGAGGTTACAGGTCGAATCACATGATTAAATTGGAAAATTTGATAGAATAAACTGATCTCTATAATAAAATTATATAGTTATTAAAGCGATCGATCTTTAAAAAAATTACGACATCTATAAAATTTCAAAATATTATAATTTTACAAATTATTCTTTAAATACAAATTCTAAACATAGTTATAACACACAAAATTAATAAAAAATACAAATCCAATTAAATTTTAAACAAAACAACATTAACTGGATAACAAAATAACTATGATTTCTAAAGAAAAAGTTATTTAAAATAAGTTTTAAACAAAGTCTACTTATAATTTAATTAGCAAAACGGCGTCGTTTTGTCCGGGAAAGAAAAACATATTCATTTAACTTGTCAATTTTTCAAAACCGCCGATTTGTCGGTTTTTATCGATGTTGGTCGATTCTGACCGGTTCTCATTAGACGTTCAATAACTTATCCGATCTAATAATCAGACCAAACTGATAATCTTTTCTGTTCTCTGTTCAACAAATCCGTTCGATTCGATTTTGAAACACTGATTTCCACCATGAGACGTTAAAAATTAGCGTCGGTTGCAACCAAGGCTTATAATGGCTACACCTAAAAAAATAGTGTTTCAACTATGAGACGTTAAAAACTTACATCGGATACAACCGAAGCTAATAATGGATATACAAGAAATATCGTCTCATAAAGTCAACGCTAGTAGCGCTTTAACCTATCTCTTTTGCTTCTCTTGAACATCTCCTTTGACAAACTCTATCTAGCGTAGACCAGATGCTTTTGTTAGTTTCAAGGATGGAGGCGTCAATCTCGACACTAACACAGTTGATGTTAAAAACTATATAGTATCTGTTTTTGGCCGACGTTTCTGAGCAATTTTGTTTTGGTGTATTAAGGTTAGAACTTGTGACCAGAATAAATATGAGTATTGAACTTTTGCGAAGTGAAGATGAGTTTGGAATTGTAACATGTTACAATTTTAAGTATTTTTTAGATATAAAACATTTTTTCTACTAATAGTGTTGTGAGTTCCTAGTAAGCGTGGGTTATATGAATAAGTATCCCCACCAAAATTTTAGATTGGCCGTAAAATAGAGAGAATTTTTCAAAAGAAAAGGAGGGCCTGAGAAGATTTAGAACTGAACCTAGTCTTGAACAAGTGGTATGTTACAATACCAACAAAAGATTGCTCTCAAGCTAACTGCTATTGACTTGGCCAATTTCATAAGGAGCTTGCCAAAAAAAAAATTGTCGTGTTTCGTTGATGTTTTGAAGGCTAGAAAGAGTATAATCATTACCTATGTCAAGAAAACTAATGAAGAAACTCCATTGAGGCATGAAATTGTTGTTATGACAAGAGCAACATCAGGTTCCAACAAAAAATGAGAGACCTAAGAAGCTTCACTGTTTCCCTAATGCTACCAAAATACACAATGAGATCTAGTGAATGAAAAACCAAAATACTCTTATCATACCTAATGCCAGGAGTTTCCCTAATGAAAGTCTAGAGGAACTATTATAAAATTTTAGTGTATGAACAATAAAATTATGGAGTGGGCGAGAAAGAATGGAAGATTAAGAGAACTAATGTTTAGACTTCAGAGAACAAAAGCACACTACTAACAAAAGAGAACATACAAATATCAACAAACATTCAACATTTCTTCTACCATAGTTTCTTTGTTAACTCAAATTCTATCTATTAGTTGTAATCTGAGGAAAAAAACATGGTTTTAGATATTTTTACCTAAGTAAAATGGATAAAACAATTTAAAGCAAGATATATAAAAAATAAATAAATAAATAAGAAAGAAAAACCTGAAGATATCATTTTAGAGATTCATTAAACATGAAAAATATAAAGAAAACAAAGACAATACATAACAACCGTTAAACATATCACAAAATCAGCAAATGAAATAAAGGTGCCTATCCAATTCAATAAAATTTATCAACGAGGAAATCAAGGGATTGTTTTATATCACTCACATAGGAGATTAAAATGTTTTGTTTTGCTCTACTTTGTTAAGGCGACAATAACAGGTGATGAAAATGATTGAAACTCTTCTATGAGCATAATAGGAAATTAGCACTCTGATGGAGGATATTGAATGTGAACAATACTTATTGTATGGATGGGAAGGGATTGTCTCCCGTGACATTTTCATCGAGTGAAATCCTAATCACATAAAAATATAATAGAAAAAGAAAAATAAAATTTTATTGGTGAAGATTTTAACTACTTTCTCTCCAGTGAAATTTTTCAAGAGAATCTACTCCCTGTATGGATAGTTGTAAGATAGGGTGCAGATGCACAAAGTTCAATGTTTAGGCTTCCTTAAATAATACTTTTATTCAAAATTTAATTGATGAACATTGTTGAAATTTCGACGAATTCTTGATGTTAAAATTTCATTTAAAATTTGGAGAATTTCGAATCAATTTTAATGAATAAAAATCAATTCTTTTGATTGATTCTTTCTCTTAAACTATACTCTTCACTTGAGTGAAGCAACTACACCTTAGTTGCATGATGATTCCGTTGCACAAAATTTGTGAAGAAAGGAAAATATGAATTGGAAAAGAAAAAAGAAATTAGGGTTTGAGAGAAAACGTGAAGAGGGAGAATACTTCTGCAGAGTTTCTCTCTGCCTTCAAACTGAAGTTTTATTCAATTTTTCTTTATGCAACTGTATTTTACAATGATAGGGTACCTCCCTATTTATAGGTTGATATTGCTTGCACACCAACCAATCTACAACTAACCTAACTCAGCTAAAAAAATACAAAATAAAGTTAAGTCTTAAATTTATGTCAAACACACACTTCTTCAACATTTCGAAAGCTATACAAGTTTCTACGTAGAGCATTTCGACCACAACAGACTATGTCAAAATGATGCTTTGACGTAAAGAATTACACTTTCACACACCACCTAATTCGTTGTGTCAAAGCTATCTACATTTATCATTGTTCTTAGTCTTTTGAACACTTCGATCTACACACCTTTTATCATGATGAGTGCAATCTGATTCTTAGTTCTACAGTGTTGCAACTTCAACTTTCCATTTACTACTTGTTCTCAAAGATAATGGAACCTCATTCGATGTGTTTGATTCTTCCTTGAGCTATCAGATTCTTTGTCTGATTGATAGCAAATATGTTGTCAATCTTGATGGTAATTGCTCCATCATCCTTCCTTATAATTTCTTAGTCAAAATTCACCATCCACATTGCTTAACATGCACAAAGAGAACAATTATATACTCTTCTTCACATGAAGATAGTGCTACCACTTGTTCTTTTCTTGAGCTCCAAGCAACTGGTGCACCACCTTGCATAAACACATAACCAGCTGTGGATTTTCTAACATCACTACACCAACTTGAGTTGGTGTATCCCACTAGTTTTCATTCTTTTCCTTCATCAGGTGCATGAAATAGAATGTCATAGTTGAGATTTCTTTTGAGATACCTTAGTGTTGCAGTGAGAATAGGATATCAAATTATTGATTAATTTGAATCAGAATCTTAGATTCACAACCGGTCTTTGATTTATCCGAAGGAAAGGTTAAAGAAGGAAAAACCTAATTTGCATCGTAAACACAATGCGGAGAGAGATCTAAGGTTCGAGGGTTAGTTAAGCCTAGGGAAGGTATTAGCATCCTAAACTTCTATAGTACTCTACAGGAACCTCTTGTTTTAAATGTGCTATTGCCATTCGTTATCTACTTAAGGGTAATGCTATGGGTTAAAGGGTGAAGAGAAAGGACCTAAGAGGTTAGTCCTAAGTATACTCGCCAAGACTCGCATCTTGTGCCTATGTATCCGAGGTAGAGGATGGAATCAGAGTAATCGTAGTTCCTCTCAAAGAGGGAGATGAGGTATGTAACACCCTTCTAAACCCCACGGATAATATATGAATAATCAGAGTAAATTTCCATGCATTTACATAAGGGCATTACACATAATTTTCAAAATATCAAAACCACCTGTCATGCTCATTACTATTTCAATATAAAATTATGCTTTACGAAACTTCACTTTGCATGTAGCAACGGATTCAATTATACCACAATTTTCATAAAAGAAACATTTGTTTTTATCACATAAAACAACATCACTTAGGCACTAAGGCCAACATCATAATATTCCAATGGATATAAACACGTTTATAGAGTACATAATGTATATCTTAAACACAACCCAAGCGATCCCAGTGTTACATGACTAGAGCATGACTCGACCCAACATAATTAAATCACTAAACGGCTACACCAAAAGCGACCTCGTAACTACAAGCAATACTACTCCTTGATACCTGCACGATGTCATGTAGGACATCATTCCAGCAGAAGGGTGAGAATTCACATAATTATTGAAATTATAAGATAATATATAATTTAAGGCATACAAACATAATCACTATTTTCTCACACTTCAAAAGTTTTATCAACACAATATTATTCAAGTAGCCATACTATTCATAAGTATATACACACAACTCCATAATTCACCAATTTCTCAGTTCCACATATCACACGTAATCCCATAGCACATAAATATACATAATGAGACTCAATGCAAAACTCAATGCAAGACTCAATGCAACTCATGCCATGTGGTACCAACACTTGTTATTATTTTTCGGTTTTTACATTTAAACCGGGTCTGTCCCTAGACCGATAACAACAAAAGCCCGTTCCCTAAGCTTTCAAACCCCGCTCTAGGTTTAGGACAAGTCACTAGCCTCCACGAAACTAGCAAACATTGCCTCTTGACTAAATGATGCGTATGCAATCAACAACCAAATGCACTTAAGACCGTTCTCGCATCTTAATCCCATGCATTCTCAAATAATTCATCACATAAGAATTATATCACATGATTGCACACACAACATATTCACACCATCAAAGTATTCATACTTTAAATTATCATCATCATATTTATCCAACAATGCACACATATCTACAATATGTTCTCATGCATTATTCATACACAATCACAAGCAATGCACACATATTCACAATATGTTCTCATGCATTCTTCACATACAAACACAAGCGATTCACACATATCTACAAATACGTTCTCATACGTTCATAATATCGCATACAATCAATATGCATTTACACTTCAATATCATTACCATATTTATCAAGCAATGCACACATATTCACAATATGTTCTCATGCATTCTTCACATACAAACAATATGCATATATTTGTCAAAAGACTATATTTCATAATCGATTCCACCATCTAGGATTCACGCCAAACGGCTACCCACAGCATATCATATCACAACATGCACAAGCTATACGCTATATAACAAAAGTATTCTGCACAATAACACATCAATCACACACATTCGCGACTGTAAAAATCAACACAACAATATATTTTCAATTTTCTGCTATAATTGAACTAGGTACAGGTCTCAAAGCCATTTTTTCTAGAAATACAATCTCGTTAACTTACCATCGCTTCGAACGGGGGTCAAAACCGACTTACGGTTCAAGAGTTATGAATTTTTGAAGTTTTCCGAAAAACCAGAATTTTGCCTAAACATGGCTACGGGATTTTGCATTTTCGCCCGAAAATCCGACCGATTCAATTCTTTTTTTCGAAACAAACACATACTGATACTCACCTAACATATAGCAGTGGATTAGAATCATTAAACACGATTTCTACGACGTCCGATTTCCACTCAAATCTCAAACCCTCAATTATCCAAAAATGTCAAAACTCACAAACTCAACCAAATTCAATCAAACGAAATCCAATAATCACGGCTAAACATTACCCGACTGAACTACGCAATTTATTTTGAATTCTAACCGTTCAAAACTCGATTCTACCGATTAAACCATTTATGCCCTAGAAATGGAAAATAGAGAAAACTACCAACAAATCCAACACAACTCATACATAATCATACACATTGATCAAATAATAATGTTTCTCACCCTTACCTTGATTGGATTGAAGCTTGAAGTTGATTCTTGATGATTTCTCCAAGTTTCCCTCTTCTCTTCTCTTTTCTCCTCTTTCTCTATTCTTTCTCTCCTTTTCTTTCTTTCTTTCTCTTATGTTTCTATCTCTTTTCTTTTCTCTCCAATTTCCCTTATATATCCTTCTATTTTCTTTCCATCATAATTCTTCTCTAAAAAAATACCTATCAATTCATTTCTCACAAAATATCTCATCTTATCATTAATTAGAGAATATCTAATAAATCCACATTATTCTACCAAGTAGAATAAATTAATTAAATCCATGAATTCATTTAAATAAATCCAATAATTTATTTAAATCAGATAAATCACATAAACCAATTAATTAGCACAATTAATCACTTATTAAAAAATTGGGTTGTTACAACCCTCCCCCACTTTAGGAATTTTCGTCCTCGAAAATGTTACCTGATTCAAATAACTCTGGATACGACTCTCGCATCCTAATCTCCCAACTACCTCCACCAAAGGAATCTCTATACCTCGAAGTTTCTTCTCTTTCATCAACCTGAACTGGCAATGTCTCAACAATCAAATCATCTCTCACTCGTACACTATCCATCTGAATCAATGCACTTCCTCAACTTAGACACATGAACACATCATGCAATTCCCACAAGCGACAGCGGTAAAACAATCTAACATGCTATTTTCTTCATGCTTCCGCTGCGCCACTCTGATACAGATCAACAAAATACAGTGGGTGCTTCCGAGACCTCAAGCTCAACCGACACCAGTTACTATTGTAACTCTCGAAACACGTCTTTTCTTGGGTTCTTTTAATCTTTCTAGTCGTCTCTTGCACAATCTCAGGTCCGAGTACAACACTCTCGCCTGGAACACATCAACACAAAGGATTCCTACACCTCTTACCGTACAAAGCCTCATACAATGTTATTCCGATACTAGAATGATCATTGTCATTGTAGGTAATTCAAGCAACGATAGTTAACTATCCCACAATCCACCTTGATCCAACAGACAAGCTCTCCACAAATCCCCTACATACTAGATAGTTCTCTTTGTCTGTCCAGTCCGTCCACGGGTGCTAGACAGAGTTCAACTTCAACATGACACCCAAAGCGTCTACAAGTTTCTCAAAATCTCAACGAAAATTCAGATTCCCATCTGACACAATATTCGACGGTAACCCATACTACCCCGCAACTTCCTCACTATACCTCTTAGCTAGCTTCAACATAGAATGATTCATCCTCATTAGTAAGAAATGAGTTAATCTTGCCAATCCATTCATAACCACCCAAGTCGAATCATATCCCTTCACATTTCTTCAGAAAACCCGACACAAAATCCATGGGAATACTATTCCATACCATTTAGAAATATTCAACAGTTGTATCAGGTCCAACAACCTCTGATGTTCACACTTCGATTTCCGATAAGTCAAACCAGCACATACCACTTCAACCACTTCTCTCTCCATCTATCTCAATGTTCTTCTTCCAGAGTACTCTTATCCAACTCACACTATTTGGAACACACACTCCATCACGACATCTCATGGTACCATTCTTATCAATCCGAAAATCAGCTCTTCGACTTCAATTCATTAAATTCAATCAATCTATTAACTCAAATTAGAACTTCGACTTCTTCGAATCTTATCAAGAATACCTATAGTCAGTCTCAAGATACAAAGCTCAACTCCCTAAGATATTTTTTTCACAAACCAAACTCATATCCCGAATTTGCTTCATCAGTTCTAACTCATTACCATCATCATTAGTATATACAGAAATTTCCAATTCGATACCTCTGCTACCACTTGGTCTCACTCGAATGGTAATTCAACCCAAAACCATACTCCTTCAGAAGTCCCTATTTATTTCCTCGGCACTATATTCAACTCTTTTTCAAATCAACAAATACCTTAAGTTCTTAAGATCAACAGCCATCTCAAATCTCAACTAAACAATTGAGGCTTCCAAACTCCGACACAAACACGCAAAAGCAACCAACTCCAATTACTTGTCAGATAATTCCCTTATGTACTTTAAGTTGCCTTAAAGCATAACCAAAACTTGCTGATGTTGTACTTAACATATCCCCCAATCATATCAACTAAACATCACAAAACACAATAATTTGTTCTGTCGGATTCGGCAAAACCAATACACGAGCTGTTGACAGCTTTCCTAACAATTCCTTAAACTCTCTTCACAGTAGAATATTACTACTTCTTCTCCAACACTGATAAATTAAGTTCCCGATGCTCAACATGATCCTCTATACTCTTCGAGTATATCCAAATATCATCGGTTACCCAACCATTGACTCACTCAATAAGTATGGAGAATCCCATGCCAAACAGACACTCAATCTGTGAGTTATGGCGAAAACACGAACCGTACTTTTCGCACTTACTACAACATCCAAACATATTCCATCAGTAAATAACTTAATTCCATGTCACTACTTCACCATCATATAGAGTATTGTAATAACTTCCAACGCTTCTCATCTGACGTCATTCCGAGTTACGGTTCTCCCATTAGGACAAAATACGAAAACAACATCGTCACCATTAGAAGGTCATTCAACACATCTCCAACTCTTAAAATTGTTAAAGTCCAATTACCGATATAGTATCCCACATCTTACTTCCTTTAATAATCACCAGAAGTCACTATCCACCCTTTATATACTCGACCTCATAATCTATTACCGTATCACACACACCAGACACAAGTCTCAAAACTACTCAATCAATTTAATTCTTTGACTATCCAAATAGATATATAACATGGAGCTCTCAATATTAGACTAGTTTCCGCAACTAAGCCGATCACAACTCCACTTCACGTCTTGGCTATCACTACCTTCATTAACACTCAAAATTCTCATCAAAATTAAACATCTCAACAATGTCCTGCGCCGACTCATCAAAACAATTCTTAAGCACTTGGCTTAATTCCAAACAATTCACTGCTCACGCCATTTAAGCTTGCAAGACACATCTATCCTATCCAACACAATCCCAACTACTATCAACAAGAGATTAAGGGTGATCAGTTCCTCAATTTGTTAATAGACAGTCGACAATCATAATGGGGCATAAACCGTCTTTACCAAACTATAAGAGCGTTCAACCATACACTAAGATACAACTCCACACTTGCAACATCTTGGAGAAGCACCAGTTTCTCCCCCACTTGAATCATTCTCACTCTTGCAGACAAAGGTTAGATAACAAACATGTATCGACAGTTTTTTCACACACATATCGTATACCAGGGAACAAACAACATTAGACAACTTGGCCGGACGGACCGACCTGCTCTGATACCACTAATGTAACACCCTTCTAAACCCCACGGATAATATATGAATAATCAGAGTAAATTTCCATGCATTTACATAAGGGCATTACACATAACTTTCAAAATATCAAAACCACCTGTCATGCTCATTACTATTTCAATATAAAATTATGCTTTACGAAACTCCACTTTGCATGTAGTAGCGGATTCAATTATACCACAATTTTCAGAAAAGAAACATTTGCTTTTATCACATAAAACAACATCACTTAGGCACTAAGGCCAACATCATAATATTCCAATGGATATAAACACGTTTATAGAGTACATAATGTATATCTTAAACACAACCCAAGCGATCCCAGTGTTACATGACCAGAGCATGACTCGACCCAACATAATTAAATCACTAAATGGATACACCAAAAGCGACCTCGTAACTACGAGCAATACTACTCCTTGATACCTGCACGATGTCATGTAGGACATCATTCCAGCAGAAGGGTGAGAATTCACATAATTATTGAAATTATAAGATAATATATAATTTAAGGCATACAAACATAATCACTATTTTCTCACACTTCAAAAGTTTTATCAACACAATATTATTCAAGTAACCATACTATTCATAAGTATATACACACAACTCCATAATTCACCAATTTCTCAGTTCCACATATCACACGTAATCCCATAGCACATAAATATACATAATGAGACTCAATGCAAAACTCAATGCAAGACTCAATGCAACTCATGCCATGTGGTACCAACACTTGTTATTATTTTTCGGTTTTTACATTTAAACCGGGTCCGTTCCCTAGACCGATAACAACAAAAGCCCGTTCCCTAAGCTTTCAAACTCCGCTCTAGGTTTGGGACAAGTCACTAGCCTCCACGAAACTATCAAACATTGCCTCTTGACTAAATGATGCGTATGCAATCAACAACCAAATGCACTTAAGACCGTTCTCGCATCTTAATCCCATGCATTCTCAAATAATTCATCACATAAGAATTATATCACATGATTGCACACACAACATATTCACAACATCAAAGTATTCATACTTTAAATTATCATTATCATATTTATCCAACAATGCACACATATCTACAATATGTTCTCATGCATTATTCATACACAATCACAAGCAATGCACACATATTCACAATATGCTCTCATGCATTCTTCACATACAAACACAAGCGATTCACACATATCTACAAATACGTTCTCATACGTTCATAATATCGCATACAATCAATATGCATTTACACTTCAATATCATTACCATATTTATCAAGCAATGCACACATATTCACAATATGTTCTCATGCATTCTTCACATACAAACAATATGCATATATTTGTCAAAAGACTATATTTCATAATCGATTCCACCATCTAGGATTCACGCCATACGGCTACCCATAGCATATCATATCACAACATGCATAAGCTATACGCTATATAACAAAAGTATTCTGCACAATAACACATCAATCACACACATTCGCGACGGTAAAAATCAACACAACAATATATTTTCAATTTTCTGCTATAATTGAACTAGGTACATGTCTCAAAGCCATTTTTTCTAGAAATACAATCTCGTTAACTTACCATCGCTTCGAACGGGGGTCAAAACCGACTTACGGTTCAAGAGTTATGAATTTTCGAAGTTTTCCGAAAAACCAGAATTTTGCCTAAACACGACTACGGGATTTTGCATTTTCTCCCGAAAATCCGACCGATTCAATTCTTTTTTTCGAAACAAACACATACTCATACTCACCTAACTTATAGCAGTGAATTAGAATCATTAAACACGATTTCTACGACGTCCGATTTCCACTCAAATCTCAAACCCTCAATTATTCAAAAATGTCAAAACTCACAAACTCAACCAAATTCAATCAAACGAAATCCAATAAACACGGCTAAATATTACCCGACTAAACTACGCAATTTATTTTGAATTCTAACCGTTCAAAACTCGATTCTACCGATTAAACCATTTATGCCCTAGAAATGGAAAATAGAGAAAACTACCAACAAATCCAACACAACTCATACATAATCATACACATTGATCAAATAATAATGTCTCTCACTCTTACCTTGATTGGATTGAAGCTTGAAGTTGATTCTTGATGATTTCTCCAAGTTTCCCTCTTCTCTTCTCTTTTCTCCTCTTTCTCTATTCTTTCTCTCCTTTTCTTTCTTTCTTTCTCTTATGTTTCTATCTCTTTTCTTTTCTCTCCAATTTCCCTTATATATCCTTCTATTTTCTTTCCATCATAATTCTTCTCTAAAAAATACCTATCAATTCATTTCTCACAAAATATCTCATCTTATCATTAATTAGAGAATATCTAATAAATCCACATTATTCTACCAAGTAGAATAAATTAATTAAATTCATTAATTCATTTAAATAAATCCAATAATTTATTTAAATCAGATAAATCACATAAACCAATTAATTAGCACAATTAATCACTTATTAAAAAATTGGGTTGTTACAAGGTACATCTTGATTCTGGTCAAGGTTCCAAAGGGGAGTAAGTGTTCATAGGGAAGTGCTTACGTGGAGTGCGGCAACTCCGAATTCTACGTTGTAAAGTTGAATTGCAAAAGGATGAAGTAAGTATTCCACGGTGGGAACTTACATGGAGTGTGGCGACTCCTGATCCTAAGGATAGGATAAAGGGATAGATGTCCACGGCGGGACGCCTAAGCATGAGTACGGCGACTCAAGTCCTAAGGCTTGGAAAGGGTAAAAGGTGTGTTGTATGTCCACGGCGGGACGCTGTTTCCTCCTAAATTCGACGCCTCATGTAGAAGGAAGGAATTCAAGATAGAAGGGCCAAAGTTGAAGACGAGGGATTAGTCGAAGGAGGTAAAAGTAGCAAAAAGAAGAAGTCGAAGACTTCACCTAGAAGCTAGGAGTTCGACCGCTTGCTGTTATGGATGGTTCGTCGAAGGATTTGAAATTCAGAAATTGGAGGGAACGGTTTTGCTTAAGAAAGACACGTGGCACCTCATGAGGAGTAGATCCATGCATTTATGACAAGTGGCGAAAGGAGGTGATGATGGAGGTTATTGGAAGTTATTTTTTTACTACTATAATTAGGATGTCTAAGACATAGCCAAAGTGCGTTGTAATTTACTATTGTACGAATTACTCATAGAATTACTCCAAGTATCCGAGTGTAGAGAAAGCGAGTATTATAGAGAATGTACGTGATGTAAACACACCATCTTTTAAATTAATGCAATTTACTTTGTTTTACTTTAAACTTTACAAAGTTTTTTATTGTCTTTGCACCTTTCTTCCTTACTTTATTTCTTTTTTCTTCTTCTTCATATGTAATTATTTTCTCTTCGTCCTTAATCTAACTTCACCTCTCCAAACAAACTTTCTTCTCTCTTTTATTGAAAGCTTTATTTTACCTTTAAGTTATCCCGTAGTCGAATAGATGTTTCTTTAAGATACTTTCACCCCAATATTGTTCGAGTGTGGAACTTGAATAGACTTTCAAAACGAAAAAGACTTTTAGCACATGTCCTAGGATCAATCTGATCGATCCTGTGAGTCACAAAAGTTAGATTTGGAAGATCAGCGGTTGTTTTCCGATTTTCAAGGGAAACAGACGCCTAAGCACGAGTATGGTGACTCGGATCCTATGGCTAGGATGGACGAGGGTAAAGGCATTGACACGGCGGTCAAATGGGGAAACCTATCCTTCGGAGGGGGTACACAATAATGCAGCGAATAATAAGTAAATTAAAGCAGATGAATACAAGTGATGAGATATTGAGATGTGATAACAATGTATAATATACAATGGTTATAAATTACGATTTAATGGAAATTGAGAAATGGTGCTAGCAATGGATTAAGGGGATGATTAAGTAGAATAGAAGAGAATGTGATTAATTGAAGCAGCAAAAAAAGGTGAATTGTTTTAAGGATCAATTTTTGTTGTTTTGAGAAAAATTAGGTTAAATGGAGATTACAAAAAGATTAAGTTCAAATTAGTTTCTAAATGAATTAAATTTATTTTTAAAAAAAAGATATTCTAAATTATTAATTCTTAAAGAAAATTAAAGTTATTGTTAAATCTAAATCAAATAAAAAAAAATTATTTATTATATTTTTGTGATTTTTATTTTAAATATTTTCTAATTTTTCTTATTCAGGTTAGTTTGTTAGTTTTTTTATTTATTTTAATAATATTACAAAAATAAAAACAGAAATTTAAAAAAACAAAAAACTGAAATAAAAAGGGGGTT
This sequence comes from Lathyrus sativus, assembly GCA_963859935.3. Lineage (NCBI taxonomy): Eukaryota > Viridiplantae > Streptophyta > Magnoliopsida > Fabales > Fabaceae > Lathyrus > Lathyrus sativus. The sequence goes on along the minus strand of OZ012735.1, from coordinate 705,154,962 downwards.
GGGTCGGTGGTTGTGAGCCCACCGGACCCAACCCGGTCCAGAAATATTAAGAAAAAGGGGAAAGGAAGGGTTTCACGAAACCCTAATTTCAGATTGCCCCAAACAACGCCTCAACTGAGCTTCTTCCTCTCTCACTTTCTCAAATCCGTCTCTCTTCCTTCTTCCATTTTTCGTTTCACTCTTTCTCTCAGATGCGTTCTCACGAACCCCTCCTCCGTTCTGACTTCGCCTCCTTCTCTTTTGTATTCTCTTCGTCCAATTCTTGAAAAAAAAACACAAAAACCACCCAAACGACGTTAAATGAATGAGGCTTACGGTGGGTTTGTGTCGGTTTCGACGGTGGTTTCGTGACAGAAGTGTGTTGTTGCGATGGTTTTCATGGTTTTGCTTTGACGAATTTACGATTTATGGTTCTCCGTTCTTGGGCGATGATGATAAGTTTTGAGCCCCTTTGGTGTTTCTGTGAATTTTCAGATGTGGGTTTTGAGGGTTTGTTAGTGTTTACGAATTGGTTTTTGGACGAATTCGTCTGGGTTTTGGGTGGTAGTTTCCACGATTTGGGTTATGGATGGTCGCCGATGATGATATTTTCTGAGGCTAGATGGGTTTTATGATTTTTGGATGATGATTTTCGGATGGCTTGTGATTTTTCGTATGATTTTCGTCCCCGTGAACTTTTTCCGCCCCCCTCACTTATGATTTTCACTTCTTCTTATAGTTGCTTCTTCTTTAAAACAGATTTGAGAAATAAAGTTGTTTCCTTTTTTTATTTCAACATGCTTTGACATGTTTATAATGATTTTGGAAAGTTTGAACATTGTCTTGGATGGAGATACCATTTCCGGATTTTCAATATTGATGGTTATACCATTTACCATTTTTGGATGTTGTTGGACTTTATTACTGTGTCTGGATTGTGATATTGTTGTTGCCTTTTACAGAAATGCTGTTGGATTTTTGTCATTGTCCATTTTCGGACTTGATTATTCATTGATGGTGAAACTGTTCCGTTTTTGGAATATTTTTGATGTTGTGTTTGTTGTCCATTTGGATTTGGACGGATCTGTGGCCTTGATGGTTGTTGACTTACCATTTTCGATTTCCTTGATGGTGTTGATATTCAGTTTCATTGATGAAGTTGGTTGTTTCTCATCTCAGATTTTTGGCTTTGTTGGTGTTGGGAAAAAACGTTGATTTCAGTCGCTATTGGAAAACGGATGTTGGTAGCACTCGTTGCTGCCCTTCCGATCCACCCGATGATGATTTTAGTTCTGAGGGCTGTTTTAAAAATAAATCAAAGTCCTTTAAAATTTGTTCATGATTCAATTTCTGACATTGTTTCATGGTTTTTTTTTTGCAGGTCTTATACAATGGACGCTTCCAGACAAACACATGAGAGCTTTGAGATAGTCTTTAGGATTTAGGAATTTGTAGAAAAATGATGTAATCTTGAATTTTGTAATGAATCCACATGACTTGTAAGAAACCAAAATGTATATTGTATCCTTGAATTTTTGAATGAACTTCTAAACTTCTTGAATAACTTCGATTTTTAAACTTGGTGCAATTTACGTAAAAACTCATAAAATGATGAATCTTTCACATGAATTACTTATTCTCCAAAATCATGACCTTAAAATTGGAAAGATTATGACTTGATATTTGAAATAAGGACTTGTGGTTTTGAATCCATGAACTTTGGTATATTTTAATCTTGGACTTTTATTTGTGTCATTCATGCACTTCTCCTTGCTAAACTTGAACCGAAAGGTTTACCCGAATTTCTCTACTTTGAAACATAATGAATTCCAACAAGTAACCAATCTCTTAAAAGGGAACAACTCCACCAATAGAGACAAAGTCTTGTGCAGTAAGTCTTTTGACCATGAGGATACCATTTAATACCATACCCCACACATTTCAATCAAATTTTACAATGACCATCCATTCGAACCCGACTTTGCAGGATATGAGCCAGATGAGCATATATACATAGCATTTATGATCTGCGTTCGCTACAGCGACCCTGTCTAAACAAAATAAGCAAACTTGTTAAACTGTTAGTTAGAATGAAAGATGAAACAAAATGAAATGCGAATGATCACTAAATCTAAGGGTAAAATTTGGGGTACGACACTTAGTATCCTCTTTGTTACTTCTAGATGTGATACATTTGGCTTCTACATGAATCTACTCATTATACCTATATTGCATGTTAGATCAATACTTGTGTGACAAAGGTATCTTAATGACTCAATAAGTCTTATATACTATGTTGGGTCGACATCATCATCATTTGAGTTTTTCGACAGTTGTGGTCTTGGTTCAGCAAGTGTCAAAGTTGTATTGCAGTTTTCCATTTTAAATCTTTTCAGTATTCCATTTGCATATCTTCTTTGATTCATCAACAAGCGTATACTACTATTTTAGACCTTGATACCAAGAAAGTATTAAATGTTGCCCATACCAGACATTTCGAACTCCTTGCTAAGATCACCTTTGAAGTCTTCGATCTCTTTCTTGTAGCTACCTATTATTAACAATTCATAGACATAGAGACACGATATAAGAAACTCACTCTTACTTCTTCTTACATATACTCCATGTTCAGTTGGGCACTTAAAAAATTCCTTCTCCCTTAGGAAACTATCTATCTTCTTATTTTAAGCTCTTAGAGCTTGTTTTAGTCATATAAGCCTTTATGCAGCCTGTATACTTTTCTTTTTGGGCCTTGTTTCACAAACCCGACTAGTTGTGCAACATAAACTTCTTCATTTAAGGGGTCATTCAGAAATGCACATTTCAAATCCATCTGACACATATGTCATTTATTCATGTTTGATAGAACAACAACCAACCTGATTGTTTCGATTCTAACAATAGGTACAAAGACTTCGCCGAAGTCAATCCCTTCTTTCTGAAGACATCCTTTTGTCACAAGTATTGTCTTGTATCGATTTACTTCTCCTTTGAGATTTAAATTTACCTTGTATACCCATTTCACATCAATTTCCTTCTTGCCTTGAGGCAATTCAACGAGTGACAAAGTGGTGTTGACTTCAATGGGCTCCAGCTCCTCATTCATTGCTTTCACGTCGAATCCTTCAATGTCTCGATTGTATTGACTGGTTCAACATCTGCATAGAAAGCATAGTATATCAGCTCACCTTTATCATTGACCAATATCATCTGATGTAATCACACATTCCTGCAGCCTTGCAGGCATATGTCTTGTTCTTTAAGGTCTACTTGTGCTTGCTTGACCTCTAACTTCTTCCTGTCAAATTTCTCTATCGACTTCACTTGCTGGTCCTTCACATAAGATTTTCACTGAATCCTTCTTTACATTTTCAGTTAGATCTCATTCTTTAAGCTCTTCTATGATCACATCTGATCACTACTTTCTTATTCAATGGATCGAATAACTTATATCCGCCATTCGAATGATATCCTATTAGAATCATTTTACTCAACTTATCATCAATTTTTCTTCTCAACTGACCATATACATTTCTATGTGCTATAGATTTAAATAATTTCAGATGACTAAAGTTAGGGTTTACAATAGACCAACATTCTTCTAGCTTAATTATTTCGTTGGACATCTATTCAAAATGTATGTTGCAGTCGATACAGTTTCTCCCCATAATTATTTTGGTAGCTGCTTTCCTTTCAACATACTTCTCACCATATTCATGATGGTTTTATTCTTCCTTTTAGCAGTTCCATTTTGTTGTGGAGCATAGGGTGGCACCACCTCATGCAAAACCCATTATTTCCCACATAATGTGTCGAAGGCTTTTGATACATATTATATACCACGATTAGTCCTCAGAATCTTGATCTTTAGATCACTTTGTTTTTCGACCATAGATTTAAACTTGGAAAATACCTCAATCACTTCACTCTTCTTCTTGATTAGGTAAGTCCACAGTTTTTGACTAAAATCATTTATGAGTGTGACAAAGTATCTATTTCCTCTAAACAAATCCACCTGGATATGACCACGTCCATTAGAGTATATAATTTCAAAAATTGCATTTAACTTGCTCTTTGTATCCTTGCTAAAGTTGTTCTTCTGTTCCACACAACCTTTATTTGGAATGTTGATTTCTGGTAACCCTAAAACCATATTTCTTCTTTTCATATCTCAGATGTCTTTGAAGTTGAGATGGCCAAGTTTATAGTGCCATATCAATTCATCCATGCTAGTTGTAGTTGCAATGCACTTGTGCTCCATCACATTAAGCTCAATCTTGATTCGAGAACTCTCATCAACTAATCGTCAATCGACACTTTGTAAATATTTTCGACCAACTGCCCTATGCTGAGAAAATTACTTTTCATTCCCTGTATATACAATACATTGGAAATTACTTGAAATTCTGGTATACATATCTCAGATGTCCCAAGAGACATCGAGACATTGATCTCTGCTTAACTAAGCAATGATATAACAAGAACATTCGGATATCTCAAAGTGATAATAGTGTTATGACATATGTTTTAACATCTGTTTGAACATATATTTGAGAGTATAAGAATAACTGAAATATACAACAGAATGATAAATAACACCAAGATATGATGATTCAGTTCCGTGTACAACATCTCCTACATCTGGGGGCTACTAAGCCAGGAATGAATTCACTATTAGTAGTATTAATTCAAAGCTAAACAACCTCCAGTTTATAACTCCTCACTTAATCTCTACCCAGTGAAAATTATACCTAGAAACCCATCTAAATAAGAGAAACCCATCTCAATTCCTAAATCACATCAGTGATATCTAACAGTCACAATCTCTGGTGTCTGTATCAAACTGTTCAATTAAAAACAATCCTTTTAACACTAATACTTGAATTTGCTTAAAAGTTTCATCCAAGAACAATATACAATTCATTACCTACAAGCTTCTGAATATGAAAACTATGTCTACCACAACGTATCAAACCTGATACAAAGGGTGACTTAGAATACAAGAAATCCACACGACTCTCAAAACCATAAACCCTTATTTTTTTTACTTTAGAAAAGTCTTAACAAGGAATCTGCTTTTGCTTTAGGTCTTAGTCTTTCTTTTATAATCTTCAGCATTCCATGGGCTTTGAAATCTCTGTCCAATCATTCCTTGATCCATGTTCTAATTGCACCTTACATCTTGGAATAGATCTGCAACAAACCTACTGTATCCGACCAAGATGTCGAGTCCTCAAGATAGGACATCTTGTCTGACATGTTGTTCTCTACAGATTTCTTCATGTTAGAACATCTCATTCAACAACATGTTTTACCAAAATTTGGTCAAATCTTAGAGCCCTCAATCTACCCCTTTTGACAAATTTTGGCTAAAACTCCTTTTGCACAATAAACCCATGAAATAAAGGAGTAGAAGGAGCAGGAAGTCCTAAAGTCATTTCAGACAGCCTATGACGAGTCTAGCAAAAAATAATATGACTCCTAGAAGCTTTCATTCTTCCTATACAACATACACCACCTGTTGTACGACGCGTACCCTGAACCCTGGTGTACATGAGAAAGAAGATACACGACACTCCCCCTTAAAACCAGTCCCAATTCACCATCCTCCATTGTCTAGATCAGGGCTTAGAGAAGCAGACCCCAGTTCTGGATAACTTAGGACACAAGACACAACTGTGTTCATAACTCAGATCATAAGACACAAAAAGAAGACTCAGAACAAAAGGAGTTGAGACACAGATGAGATGTTAGAGCATCATATCCAACATCCTTGCAAAACAACTGCAAGAACACACTCAAACCACAAAATAAGATCAAACATGTGTTGCAAGGAACAACACACAACTGTGATAGACATACAACCTACCTCCCCTATTTTAGCCAAAAATGAACAAATATGTCCAACACAGTTCCATACCCAAATATTACTCACCCAAACCCAGAAAAATTCCATAAAGACTCGACACAGTAAAAGAAACACAACCTGAGACAAAAGAAGCAAGGACCCCCTTTAAATACCCAAGCAATTTCCTTAGGAATTAATGAGCCATTGAAATAATCGAAAGACAATTCAATGATAAATTAAATTGAGTAAGGTAACTTGAACATAAATGAGTGTGCACTGGCCAACACAGTTTTGATTGTTTCTTCTTTAATGAGAATTATCCAAAGACTATGTTTGTACCGAAGAAACATGTCTTGCACGCCTTCTTTAAGGAGTGTTTTCCACCGTCCGAGTAACACCGTCCACATAGAGCCACAAGTCCTAACACCCAATCAGTCCTTATTTACTCTTTCTTATAAATTTTGAAGGATAGTCACAATACCTTCCGATGAACTCCAAGCATACTCATTTCAGTCAGAATTAAAAGATCCTAACAATGATGTCAAGATAGTATGTGTGACATCTCCCATTTATCAACAACAACTTTCATGAACCTTATTCCAAACTGCAGAGAAAAATATATTCTTCCAGACAATATCCAATCCTATTTCTCAGAACTCATAGTTGAAAATTTTCAATAGCCTTAAAAAGTCAGGCTTACAAGCAGAACTTACTAAGTTAAACTATCAACACACCAAAATGTTAAGACATTTAGTCTGACATCACAATCTCACATGAATCATACGAACACCCTCATGCTCATAAGAGAGGAAAAACAAGATCACGATTCTTGTACCATAACCAATAAACTCTTGGATTGAGATCAAATAACACCAGTGATCAGTCTCTCCCTGAACACATCCACACACTGTACAAATCCATCTTGAACCTTATAGCCACAGACAACCTTGTTCTTTGAGAGAAAACAGTATCCAATCAAACCTGGAATGCTCACATCCTCGAAAGAGACATGCAAATTCTCTTAACTCCTTGGTTAGCCAAGATACCATCCATACTTGGAAGACATTAAACCCCTTCTGTCGTACCTCGAAAAATACGATCCTCGCGATGGACGCGGAAAATACGTTCGAACAGAGTCGCCACCGAACTTTATTTATTCCAAGGATGGAATAGGAAAATATCGATAAAACCTTAAAAGGGATAAGAATATGTTCATCGCAACCAATATTCTAGGTTCGGGAGTCGGTTACATAAGGGGAAGGTATTAGCACCCCTTATGTCCGTTGTACTCAACGGGAACCTCTTGATTCGATTCGCAAGAGAAAGTTAACTATGTTTGTTTATCTTCTAAGGAATTGCTTGCTAAAGGGGAAATGGTGGTTTTAAGATAGGGTGCTCGCCAAGGATTGGGGCCCTTGTGCCTACGTATCTTCACTTGTAAGAAGTGGAAAATCAGAGCATTCGTAGTTCGTGGGACTACGGGAAAAGAGGGGATTGTGCTTGCCAAGATCATCGCAATCTTGTGCCTACGTATCTTACATTCAAAGAAGAATGAAGAATCAGAGCAGCCGTAGTTCGGCCAACTACGGTAAAAGGGTTGTGTTTGGAATGAACGAGAGTTTGGGTCGCATTCTAACTGCTAAACGTTGGCTTGTCTGCTCGCTAGGGGAGGCTGAAACACAAGTTTGTTATGCGCGGAAGAAGGGACTAAACAATGTTCTTGGTGAAAGGATTATTTGAATTGTATGGATCGCACGAGGGCGAGGAATAGAGTTTGATTGATTATTGGGATATTTAACTAAAGGTGACGACTACCTGAAGCTCAAGAAAGACTTCTCGGACCCAAGTAATCGGGAGAGTGAACCAAAGACTTGGAGCTCTCTCTTTTCCAACCTCAAAGGCGAAAGGATAGAATTGAGTATGGTTTGAATAAGTTGAACGGATGACGATTACTGGAAGCTTAAGAAAGACTTCTCGGACCCAAGTAATCGAGAAAGTGAACCAAAGACTTGGAACACTTTCTTTTTCATCGCAAAAGGAATTGTTTGAGCGGTGCTCGAAAGATAGGATGTGATTAAGGTATTTTAACAGGTGAGGATTATTCGAAGCTTAAGAAAGACTTCTCGGACCTCAAATAATCGGGAGAGTGAACCAAAGACTTGGAGCTCTCTTCTTTTCTCATCTAATATTATAAAAGATATTTAATGTGATTAGAGTGTATTAATCGGATGACGATTACTCAAAGCTCAAGAAAGACTTCTTGAATTTTAAATAATCGGGAAAGCAAGCCAAAGACTTGGAACACTCTCTTTTTCATCCCGGGTGTTTAGAAAAATAGACTCAAATAAATTTATCGTTTTTAGAAGGGTTTTTTAGAAGACAATTGCTCGGCTTAAGAAAGACTCCTCGGACCCAAACAATTGGGAGAGAGACCCAAAGACTTGGGACTCTCTCTTTTTCATCTAATATTAAAATTGTGTTTAAATAGTTATTAAGTATTTTAGTTTGACTTAAAATAAATTGCTTGATATGGATCAAGGTTTGAAATTTGCGTATGGAAAGAGCAAAGTGGAATTAAAGGATAGGAGGTCCTACGATATAGGGTAAGGTCGATGGCGAGGCCAAAGCACTCGACTTACAAGGATAGGAGGATTTGATAAGATTAAGTGTTAATGAAAGTTTATGATTAATTACACTTGTTTTAAGATACTCGATGTTGGATCAAGTTTGGAAAAGAATTAGATTTTAATTTTATACGTAAAGTGTGTAGCAAGCATCGTTGTACAAAGCCCAAGAGGTGGCTATAAGATCGATGGCAATCGTAAAAACAATCGACTTACAATGGAGTTTAAAAATGGGCTTGACATCAAGTCAAGATATTAGTTTAATAAAAGGGTAGTTCTGAACGAGCGTATGAACATCATATAATTAAGGTCTAATAATAACGCATGCATAAACATCACACAAAAATCGTGAATTAAATAAATGGGAGATGCGCTAACTTAATTAAATCCTAATTATCTAAGGTTAGTAAAAGAAATCAAATTAAATTGTTTTAGATTATTTTAGACTTTAAAAAGAAAATAAATAATTAAGATAAATATTAAATTAAAATAGAAAATAAAATCGAGATTAAGTATTTTTGTGTTGTCTTAGAATTAAAAGAAAAAAACTAATTCGAAATAATTAATCAAATTAAAATCAATTATTTAATAATATTAATTATAAAATGAAATATTTTAATAAAATTAATTAAGTTAGTAATAATTCATAATTTTCTTAATAGAAAATTAAATAAATAATTTTTTTGAAATTTTTGTTTTAAGATATAATATATAAAAAAGGTTAGTAAATAAAATGGGAAAAAAAATGGGCCCAGCATTCAAACAAAAGGAGGGGGGGCAGTCTGAAATTCGCGGGCCCAAAAAAGAGAAAAACCTACTAAGAGGAGGGTCCACCGTGGACCTTCAGGTCAACCAAGACCCCTGCCACGCATTTGAGGCGTTAGATCTAAAGAATCAAAAATTGACTCTCAATCTGACGGCCAGAAAAACGAGAGTGCACAACAAGCTAACACAGGACGTGCACAAGATTAAACAAGAGGGAGCCACCTCTGGTGACACTTGTCAATGGAGGGACAAGTGTCACCGGTCCCTAAAGTCGTCCAAACGCGTCGAGGAAGACGCTGAAAAACAAAACACAGGGGTGGAACGATAACCTGACACCCTTATCCTTCTCGTAACTCGACCTCTCTCTCTAAAACCATCTCACCGGAAACCTAGAAAGAGGCCGGAGAAGACGGTGGTTGGCGACGCCGCCCCTCCTCTCCGGCCAAATACCAATTTAAACCCTAAACCCACATGGAAACGTGCCTCGAGTCTGGTTCCGGACTCAGTTTCTTTTAATTCGCCCTCAAAACCTCAAATCCAAAACCCAAACGAAACCCTATATCTAACACAAATGGTGGAAACAACTCAAATCACAAGGAAAAAAGATCTAAACCATACAACAATCTCTAATCAAGCAACAACAGTTCAAGAAGGAGGAAGGAAATACCTGAGTCGAAACAAATCCGACCGGACGCTTTTTCCGGTGAAGGTAATTTTCGATCTTCCCCTTCTACTAGCCCGTCTTACGTATACGTCCTTTAACCCTCTCTACCTTATTTCCTTTCAGTGACTTGAAAGCTTGGAGCTTGAAAAAAAATTCTTCTTTCAATTTCTGGGTAAGGTCCTTCTCCAAGTTTTTTCGTGCGTTTTTGTTGTGTGTAGAAATTTAGGGTTTTTTCCTTCTCTCTACCGCCCCCTCCCTTGAGATGAACAGTATGCTCTTTTTATAAGGGTGAAATTAGGGTTAGGGTTTTTCTTGTACCAATTTCTGGGTGAAAAAGAAGTATGATTTCAGAATACTTTCTGGTAGTTCTTTGTTTGTTAGCTTTTCTGGGAATGTTTATCTTTTTACCCTGATTTTTCACTGCAAGAGATACCATTTTACTCCCCTTTTTCACCATAAACTCTTGTAAATTTTACTATGCAGTAGTATGATTATTTACTGTCAAGAACTCTTGATGTGAAGCTTGGTTAATTTGAGATAACCTGATATTCATTTGGTTGTTGCAGGGTATACTTGTTGGTTTCAAGGTTTACAACATATCTCATGTTCTGATGGTGAGTGAGCAAGGTGGTGAGAATTGTTATGTTGCTGCAGATTTGGAAACTCGTAAGTGCAATGATAGAAGCTTGTTGGTTTTGTCCTAAGTTGAAGTTATGAAGACAAGTTATGGTGTAGTTTTGACAGAACGAGGTTATATGAGGATAAAGGTGTGAAGTATATGCCATGAACCGCTTGAATGGTGTGCCATAGTTTAAAGGTGAGGAATTGGTCGAATGTGTTGCGGTTGTTCTTCGTCTCCTCGCGATGCCATCAGTAGCTCAAAACTGTTATCGACTCACAATACATCCCCAACAATATAATAGAAGTCACATATGAAGCTGTTATGTTGCCTAGGGGCTAACCTGTGACCAATGATTCTGAATCTTTCTTTCAGCCTTTGGAGCTTGTGTTTCTTATGTAATTGGGAGAGACCTTAATTTTCAAGCTCAGTTACTCGTGCTTTGCACTATAAATTAGGGGTGCAATGACTCCAAACTTTAGAGTCCTTTAACTCTTTATCAATGTCCATAATGGTCAGGCAATCTGAAACTCCTGGCTTCTCACAAATCATGCTTATATCTGCGTTCGGGCTCGAAGATGTTGCAAGTTCAATAGAGTTCACAAATTCCTACTTCGAGAGTGCAGTGTCTCCAATAACATGCTCTCTAATGTTGTTAATCCATGACAGGCCTGAGCGGTGCAGATTGAGTCGAGCTGAATGCGTATAGTTGTTGAAGATTTTTGGAGGCTTCACAGTAGTATTAGGAAAATTACGGAGTTGATTAACCCACGTACTGCATAAGAGCCATTTTAAGAGAAAAACAATAACCATTGAAGCAAATCTTTACACAGCTGCTACCAAACAGGCTTCAAGAAGACAAGCCAATTTCATAATGAGCTCGAACTATTATTGCATGTTGTAGTTGTGAGTTGTCGGTGAGAACATCTACATGTTGCGTAACAAATAGAGCTTGCGGCAGTAAGCTGACTATATGAACGTATCCGCGGCGGAAAGTTGAAGCTAGCTACGACAGTGGGAGAAGTTTTGTCACATTTGAAGTGTATGTCTATTAAAGATGATGATATTGAGGGTTGAGGAAAGGTCAAAGCTTGTTCTGCTGCTGTTGACAAAAATGGTGAATCGCAAACTGGTGGAAGACGGCATCATTCGTGGTGTATCCAAACATGTAAATTTAATTACCAGCTTCTAATATCCTCAGGTTTTTTCAGAAGAGTGACCGTGAATTGCTACGATGGTCTATGTTTGAGAAGAACGTTGCAGCTGTCAGCGTCAAAGCCAACATCATCAAACACAAGGTTGAGGGAGTTTCATGGAGGTTTATATTGAAGGAAAGGTGGGGTTATGAGGTTTGAAAGAGGATTTGAGGTGGTTGAACAAAACAAAATAAAGGCTCGTGGAATTGTAGTGTGAACTGACAGAAACTTGCTTCTCGTTCGTCTCGCTGACCGCAAATATCTGCGTAATGAATGCCATTGGATTGACTTGGTGGTTCACCTTCTGTAGCAGTGTTTGCAGACCCTTCATATTGGTATGTGATCTCCTCGAATCTTCCGTGAACAACAACGCATCCGCTTTTAGAACAACGGAAAAATTGAAGATTCTTGGCACATGGATTATTCGATGAGACATAATCAACTAAGGTATTGTTTGCAGCACAGTTGAGACAGAAACTTGCACTTGATGCTTCTGAAGTTCCATCTATTCTTGGTCCCATTTTCCATCCTGGTACCAAAGTTGCGATTTCATTATCTATCATATTCGCCAATTTTGTCAAATTTTGGTCAGTTATGTCAAGCTCGGCTACCATTTCATACGCAACACTTAAAGCGGTATCAGTCTTCGTGTCGAACGGGAAGTAGCTGTTTCGAACTCGACCTTCTTTATCTGGTATTCTGATTCTCAGAAAGATGCCATCATCTCTTCTCCTACCTTCGATCGAGGTGTCAACTTCATCCAAATTATCATCCTCTTCACAATCAAAGAGATCAAAATCATTTTGATAACCACCAGAATTATCAGTGTACAAACTCATTAAGTTATTGCTATAACTTCCATTCACAGTTTGTCTAATTGTTGGTGTAACCTCACTTTCAAACAGCTTGACATGTTTCATCTCTTGTTTCAGGTGCACACGCAACAAGGATATGGCGCTAGAAGGAGGGGTCAGTTTGGGCATGCTTCAGTTTGTTATTGATGTTGAAGAAGATTGGTATGACTTTGAGACGGTCTCGGTACCGCGCGGAAGGAAGACGGTTGAAGACTTTAGAAACTGATTGCAGGTGACATATGCTCACTAAGTTGGATTGCAGCAGAACTCTGCATAGAGAATCGCAACGGGCTGTATCTTGTAGTTTAAGAAAAAAACATTGAATTCCACCCAACTGTATTTTCATCTCCATGGTTTTGTACGCATCATGTCTTTCCATATTTTGTATCAAATACTTACTGTCTGTTTATTAAAATATGTTTGCACTCAAATGTACTGGGACCATCTGGTAATAATTGCAACACAACTTTGAAATCCGGAAAAGGCTCATAACTCGCCTGGTTCTCACGTTGACTTGATGTATGGACTTAAATGAGGAAATAACCAAATAATTCAACAAACTTTTAAGTAACTTGAACCATTGCTCGTGAAACTGGATTCATGGCGTGAAAACAGATTGAAACATCCTGGTATGAGTTGACCTTGAAATAACTTTTAAGGCAAGTTCCACATGGCTGGTAATGACCAAAGATCATGTCTTATAATTGACCCAAATTTTGATTTTTACTCTTATCTTGATAGTTTAGATCGTCTTAATGCACTCATGCTTTCCTCTAATGATTTCCCTTATATTTCAAAATAATTCACATTATGTCTAAACATGCAACGAGTCCAGTTTTGGAATTAAAATATGACCAACTCTTCTTAGCATCACATTGGAGTGCAACTTGAACCCCTCTTGATATGTGACTTAAAATTAATAAGACCGACCCAATAGACCTTAAAAAAAAATAAACCAGTCATATAACTTGAAACATCAATCTTGTTTTGAGATTTGATCATGGGAAAGATGAAGCATTTTTCTTCTTAACACCTTCATTTTGGCAAGAACTTATGATTACCACGAGCATAAACAAGGCCTTCATAATCCAAATCTCAAAAACAATACCAGAAGCCCAAATGACTATCTAGAGTGTTCATGAATTGACACAAATTCTTAGTGAAAGAGAATGAGAGGGTAGGGCAAATTTGGGGTATGACAGATGCCCCTATCTAATTGCCTTGAACCTGAAAGAGTGAACTACTGCATGACGTTCATTCTGAGGTGGAAGTCAATTAGATACAAGAAGACCCTAAAATTTGTCCAACAAGCAAGTAAAACGCAGTGAGATACTAGAACAGGATAGCTGGATGCAAAACAGATGAACGAGATAGCCTGACATTCTCTGGGTGGTCGAAGCAGTACCTTATCCAATAAGGTTCTTCGATAATACCCAAGCAGTATCTCGAACAAGACTTGAGATTCTTCGGGTGATCGAAGCAGCACCTTGTCCATTTAGGCTCTTCGATGATACCAAAGCAGTATCTCGAACAAAACTTGAGATTCTTTGGGTGGTCGAAGCAGCACCTTATCTATTAAGGCTCTTCGATGATACCAAAGCAGTATCTCGAACAAAACTTGAGATTCTTCAGGTGGTCGAAGCATCACCTTATCCATTAAGGCTCTTCGATGATACCAAAGCAGTATCTCGAACAAAACTTGAGATTCTTCGGGTGGTCGAAGCAGTACCTTATCCATTAAGGCTCTTCGATGATACCAAAGCAGTATCTCGAACAAAACTTGAGATTCTTCGGGTGGTCGAAGCAGCACCTTATCCATTAAGGCTCTTCGATGATACCAAAGCAGTATCTCGAACAAAACTTGAGATTCTTCGGGTGGTCGAAGCAGCACCTTATCCATTAAGGCTCTTCGATGATACCAAAGCAGTATCTCGAACAAAACTTGAGATTCTTCGGGTGGTCGAAGCAGTACCTTATCCATTAAGGCTCTTCGGTGATACCAAAGCAGTATCTCGAACAAAACTTGAGATTCTTCGGGTGGTCGAAGCAGCACCTTATCCATTAAGGCTCTTCGATGATACCAAAGCAGTATCTCGAACAAAAAATTTGCTGAGTACTGGTTGAGCTAAAATTCCTATTAGAGGAACAACATTGTCCAAACTCTGTAGGGGAAAGTCTTCAAGAAACTTTTTAAGATAACCTCTGCTTGGGGAGCCATAAGAGCAACGGTCGCCGGGGACTATCATTATCAACTGCATGGTTGAAAAATGACTTGCTGGAGATTAGAATTCCCTGAACTCACGGAGTAACAACTCTTTTCAGATTCACTACTGCCAACTTCACTGGAGGACTGGCCAAGATGTTTGCAAACTGATCTTGGATCCAGCTATGTTGCTATGCAATGCAATGCTTTATGATGCCCAACATGCAACTAAAAAATGCAATTGCTAGGGAGTGTAAGATGTGTATGCAAAGGATATGCTAACGCTTGATTATGATTATGATATGATGTTGCATGTCGTGCTTATGATAACGCAAAGGTATGCTAAGGATAAAATCTTGCCGGGGATGCTACCAGGGACTGGATTTGGTAGTTGCCAAACGGTTTTGGACTTTGGTTTCATGAGGATGCCATCGAGGGTGGACTTTTAGTAGTTGCCAATGAAGACTGGACTTTTAGGGTGAATTGGAGGCGCCAGCTGAAGTGGCTTTTTTAGTTGCCAACAAAAGATTGGGCTTTCTGCGGGGATAGTGAGAGGATTAGACTATTCGACATCCCGGATTTAGATACTCCATGACGACCGGGGGAACTAATTGCCCCAGTTTAGTTCTTGAACTCGACGCTGGGGGGAACCACCTCATATAAACCCTATAGAAAAGCAAAGCTTTTCATGATGACAAGCCTGGGCAGCTGACGACTAATGCAAGGCTTCTACCTGTTGAAATTTCTCTTGGAGACCATCTATTTTCCCCAATATCTTCGAACATCAAAGCAAACTCCCTACCTTGTCAAAAGTTATATTTTATTTTTATTATTTTTTATTATCATATTTTTTTAGCTGAAGTTTCGAACACAAATTATCAAAATAAAAATTAATTTGCAAACAATCAGATAAAGTAAAAGAGTGAGCACAATTTAATTGAGAAATCTCTCTTTATACTGATTTGTCCCTTGAATGGATAAGTATACAAAGATGTAATCCCTTAATGAGGTGATTACAGTGCAAGAAAAACACAATGGTAAAAATCAGAGTTCCTTTGAGTTTCGACACTGGTATAATCCCCATGGCTTTAGAAGTCTTCAACACCTTGCTTCGTAGAAAAATGGTCGGATCAATTATGTCTCTTGATTATGTACTAGGGTCGAGTGATCATGCATAATGGATACTTTGCCTTGGAATTTTGCCCCTAACTTTTGCCTGGATCGCCCTTTCGGGTTTTCAATCCACTGGGACGCCCTTTTTTGCCTGAGCCGCCCTTTCAGGTTTTCAACTCAGCGGGCCTATTCTTATTTTATCCCTAATTTTTGCCTGAACCGCCCTTTCGGGTTTTCGGTTCACCGGGATAGCCAATTTTGCCTAAGTCGCCCTTTTGGGTTTTCGACTTAGCGGCTTTATTATTCCATATTTTTAGGCAAAGTATCGTTTGACCAAATCTGCATTCACTGGATAAGGTAATTCCTCCCCATCCATGGTTGCGAGCTTTAGGGCACCACCAGAGAATGCTTCTGTTACCACATATGGGCCTTCATAGTTTGGCGTCCATTTGCCCCTAGATTCATTATACATAGCCATGATCCTCTTGAGTACTAAGTCTCCTTGCGCGAATGTCCTGGGATGCACTCTTTTGTCGAAGGCTCTCTTCATTCTTCTCTGGTAAAGCTGGTCGTGGCATATGGCTGTCAAGCGCTTTTCCTCAATGAGATTAAGTTCTTCAAACCTCGTTTTTACCCATTCGGCTTCATCAAGTTGAGCTTCCATTAAAACCCTCAGAGAAGGGATTTCGACCTCTATTGGGAGAACTGCCTCCATGCCATAAACCAACGAGTAGGGAGTTGCCCCTGTTGAAGTTTGTACTGAAGTACGGTAGCCGTGTAGTGCAAAGGGTAACATCTCGTGCCAATCTTTGTATGTGACCACCATCTTCTGGATGATTTTCTTGATATTTTTATTGGCCGATTCTACGGCTCCATTCATTTTGGGTCTATATGGTGTTGAGTTATGGTGTTCTATTTTAAAACTGGCGCACAACTCGTACATCATTTTGTTGTTGAGATTCGACCCATTGTCAGTGATGATGCGATTGGGCACTCCATATCTGCATATGATGTTGTGCTTCAAGAAGCGAGCGACTACTTGCTTAGTAACGTTGGTATATGAAGCAGCTTCAACCCACTTGGTGAAATAGTCTATAGCCACGAGTATGAAACGATGTCCGTTTGAAGCTTTTGGTTCAATCATCCCAATCATATCTATTCCCCACATGGAGAAGGGCCATGGTGAGGTTAAGACGTTCAATGGAGTGGTGGGTACATGAATCTTATCAGAGTATATTTGGCACTTGTGACAAGTTCGGGCATGATGGTAACAATCTGCTTCCATGGTAAGCCAATAATAGCCCGCCCTCAATATTTTCTTTGCCATGGTATGTCCATTCGCATGAGTTCCAAAGCAGCCCTCATGAATGTCCTTTAGAATCTGTTTAGCTTCACGTTTCTCCACACATCTAAGCAAAACAGTGTCATGGTTGCGCTTGTACAATACATTTTCGTTGAGGAAGAAGTTGGATGCCAATCTTCGCAAAGTTCTTTTGTCGATACCCAGGGCTCCTTCAGGATATTCGTGCTTTTCAAGATATCGCTTTATATCATAAAACCACGGCTTTTCATCTGCGTCTTTATCAGCAGTCAGACAATGCGCGGGCTCTTCAAAGCGTCTCAAATCAATAGATGGTCTATGATTTGGCCATATCAACTTGTACATGGATGCCAGAGTTGCCAAAGCGTCAGCCATTTGATTCTCTTCTCGAGGTATGTGAGCAAAAGTGATATCATCGAATCGGGGAAGCAATTTGGCCACATAATCCCGGTATGGAATTAAATTTTCATGCTTGGTATCCCAATCGCCTCTTATCTAGTAAATTACTAGAGCAGAATCTCCAAACACATCGAGAGTTTTGATTCTCAAGTCAATGGCTTCTTCTAGCCCTAGTATACATGCCTCGTACTCTGCTATATTGTTAGTGCACGGGAAACAGAGTTAGGCCGTAAACGACAAGTGAAAATTTTTGGGAGATGTAATCACTGCCCCAATTCCATGTCCATAAGAGTTAGAAGCACCATCGAACATAAGAGTCCATCGCTCCCCTGGTTCTGGCCCTTCATTTGGCCCTGACTCTTCGTAATCTATTGCCATCATGATATCCTCATCTGGAAAGTCAAATCTCAAAGGTTGGTACTCTTCCACCGGCTGATGGGCCAAATGATCTGCTAACACACTGCCCTTTATAGCTTTCTGAGTGATGTATTGGATGTCGTATTCAGATAGAAGCATTTGCCACCGGGCTATCCTACCGGTAAGAGCAGGTTTCCCGAAGATGTATTTGATTGGATCCATCTTGGAAATTAAGTATGTGGTGTGCGTCAGCATATATTGTCTGAGTCTTCTAGCAGCCCATGCAAGTGCACAACAAGCCTTCTCAAGCAAAGAGTATCTAGTCTCACAGTCGTTAAACTTTTTGCTGAGATAGTATATAGCATGCTCTTTCTTGCACGAATCATCTTGTTGTCCTAATACGCAACCCATGGACTCTTCTAGCACAGTTAAGTACATAATGAGCGGCCTTCCAGGAACTGGTGGTATCAAGATCGGTGGTTCTTGCAAATATTCTTTGATTGCATCAAATGCCCCTTGGCATTCATCATTCCACACAACCGGCTGATCTTTCCTGAGTAATTTAAAAATTGGCTTGCAAGTGGCTGTGAGATGTGAAATAAATCTTGCGATATAATTCAACCTCCCTAGAAATCCACGGACCTCCTTTTCGGTCTTTGGTGTAGGCATGTCCTGAATCGCCCTTACTTTGTCAGAATCCACCTCAATCCCTTTCTGGCTTACGATTAAGCTCAACAACTTTCCAGACCGCACCCCGAATGTACATTTGTTGGGATTAAGTCTCAACTTGAACTTCCTCAGTATGGCAAACAACTTTTCCAGATTACCCAAATGCTCCTCTTCAGTCTGGGACTTAGCAATCATGTCATCAACGTACTCTTCGATCTCTTTGTGAATCATATCATGAAAGAGTGTTACCATTGCACGTTGGTATGTTGCCCCCGCGTTCTTTAACCCAAATGGCATTACCTTGTAACAGAATATGCCCCATGGTGTAATGAACGTGGTCTTTTCCATGTCATCTGGATCCATCTTAATTTGATTGTAACCAGAGTATCCATCCATGAAGGAGAAAATGGAGAACTGTGCCGTATTATCTACCATCACATCAATGTGAGGCAATGGAAAATCGTCTTTAGGACTTGCTCTGTTTAAGTCACGGTAATCCATACACATACGGACCTTTCCATCTTTTTTCGGTACGGGAACGATATTTGCAACCCATTGCGGGTATTTGGCCACTGCTAAGAACCCTGCATCAAATTGTTTTTGGACCTCATCACGGATTTTCAGAGCCATATCAGGGCGAGTTCTTCTCAACTTCTGCTTGACGGCATGACACTCTTCTTTGAGTGGCAACTTGTGTACAACAATGTTTGTATCTAGACCAGGCATGTCCTGATACGACCATGCGAATACATCAACATATTCTCGGAGGAGCCCTACCAACTTTACCTTGACAACATCTTGAAGAGACGCTCCAACCTTTATCTCCCTTTTATTTTCTTCTGAACCTAGGTTGCTAACCTCGACATCCTCTTTATGCGGCATAATGACCTTCTCTTCTTGCTGCAGCAACCTAGCCAATTCGTTGGGGAGCTCATTCTCGTCTTCTTCATCCGCTCGGTATATTGGACAATCAAAATCATAAAGGCCTACAGCAGTGTCGATATCAAGGACCTCGGTAGTGTCTCTGCATGTTTATGATTTATGCAGCTTATTTAGGAAAGTGAGTGTGCGAAAGAAATGCCATTAATTATGAAAAAGTAGAAAAGAAAATGAGCAAAAATTGAATGCAAATCAAAGTTTATTCATGTTAAACATGTTTCGAAACATCAGGGGGCCCGATACAAAGCTCCACTACGCCTTGGGCAGAGCGTAGGGTTTTGACAATCAATTAAAACTTTATTTTTGAAGAGGGAAGAATTGGGGTATTTCGATGGTCTTCCAATTC
Organism: Lathyrus sativus; assembly: GCA_963859935.3. Lineage (NCBI taxonomy): Eukaryota > Viridiplantae > Streptophyta > Magnoliopsida > Fabales > Fabaceae > Lathyrus > Lathyrus sativus. The sequence continues at coordinate 705,135,066 of OZ012735.1, read as the reverse complement.
TTCAATTCTTCACCAGGTTCAGCCTGTCGGATCCAGCTTGCGGAGGCTTCTTTGTCATCAATCCCATCTTTAATTACCATGGCGGAGGTATGGTCGAAGATATGCCCAGCGCTCTTGAAGACTTCTGCTACAGGAGGAATCTGCTTCTTGCCATATGCAATTGTCACAGTGTTGGACGAAGGATGGTATCCTAGCCCAAATTTGTCGAACTTTTCAGCCACTTCCACCATTTTGCCCCAGCCTTGGGTGTTCCCTTTGTCTACAACCATCTTAGCTTCTTCATAAGAGGCCATTGTTGATCTTGAACTCTGACCCTCTGAAATTCGCTGCACCGCTAATGTATTCACCATTTCAAAAGATTGAAAAGGCGTTTCCACCATTTCCCCTTCAACTTCAATGTACCTGAAGGATGTCAAGTGGCTTACCAAGATATCCTCCTCCCCTCCAATCTGAACTACCTTGTCATTACTGACAAATTTTAGCTTTTGGTGAAGGGTGGAGGTAACAGCTCCTGCGTAGTGGATCCAAGGTCTCCCTAAAAGACAGTTGTACCCTGGATAAATATCCATTACTTGGAAAGTAATGGTGAAGACAGCTGGTCCGATTTTTATTGGTAAGTCCACATCACCAATCACAGCACGCCTAGAACCATCGAAAGCTTTGACTACCAGAGCACTCGGCTTCATGCTAACTCCTTTTACTAGCATTCTCTCCAGGGTAATCTTGGGAAGCACATTCAAAGAGGAACCCGTATCCACTAAGACTTGGGATATCAATGTGTCTTGGCACTTGATAGAAATATGGAGAGCTTTATTGTGGTTTCTCTTCTCTGCAGTCAAGTCATCATCATTAAACCCAAGAAAGTTTCCGGTTGTTACGCTAGCTATCACATCATCGAACTGGGCTACGGTGATGTCTGTAGCAATATGCGCATCGCTCAACACCTTCATTAAAGATAACCTGTTGGCCTCTGAATTAAGTAACAACGAGAGCATGGAAATTCTGGCAGGAGTCTGGTTTAGTTGATCAATCACTTTATAGTCACTTTTTTTTATGATCTTCAAAAACTCCTCAGCTTCCTTTGGCGTAACCGCTGCCTTTGGTGATGACACCTCAACAGGTGGCTCAACACTTGGTAGTTCAATTGTAGCTTTTTCTTTATTTCTGGCTGGCACTTCCACTGGTTTGACGACAAATAAACGACCGCTACGGATCATCCCACTAGGCCCGACAACTGCATCGCATTTTGCAGCGTCATACTCAATCACTAGTCTTCCTGGCCTCTGTTTAAAAACTTTGGGCTCAGATTCATTGACAGAATACTCTATTACCACTGGAGTTGGTCGTGCTGCTCTTTGTCTATTGACGTCATCTTCATCATATTGCATAATCACGGGTGCTGGTCGGGCGGCCCTCTATTGAAAGGCTTCCGAAGGATCATACTGTAAGACTACTGGCGCTGGTCGAAGGTGCTGGTCGAGTCTCTATGTTCTATCTGTATTATCCCATGCTCCAAGAACCTTTGCAGATGTTTTTTCACCAGTTCATCAGTCAACTTCTCTGCTTCTTCTTGGGGGATCATCCCACTTTTCTTCAATTGTTCTCCAATAACGGCCATCAGAGTACGGACATCTTCAACATTTGTAATTAGTCTCAAACCACTGTTTTCTTCCACAGCATTGACAGAAGGACCTCCATGTTTAGGTAACGGATCCTTCGTAATGTTGGCACCTCTAGATGTAAAAGTGAGATCTTTGGACTCTATTAAGTCTTGCACCCTGTTTTGAAACGCATAGCAGTTGTCTATGGAGTGTCCAGGGGCTCCCTTATGAAACTCGCAATGGGCGTTCGCATCGTACCCAGGGGGTATGGAAAGGTTGCTGGACGTAAATCTCGCAACATTAAGTGTCCACTCTGATTTAGCTGAGCAACAATTTGTCCATATGACATAGACAGTGGGTCAAGTTGTCTTCTTGGCTGTCTCGGTCTTTGTTGTCTTTGAGCCGGAACATTCTGATATTGCGGTGGAGGAACTCTCTGATAATTCTACTGCTGATTCTGCTGTTGAGCTGGTTGTTGATAAGGAGCATGGACTACTGCAGCTACTTGTGGATATTGGATGTTCACTGGAGCTCTATCTCCTCGTCCTCTCATCACGGCATTAGTTTCATCTTCCCTTTTCTTCACAAAAGGCTTCCTTCCTCCATTCATTGGGGCCGTAGTCTTGTTTTTCTTCAAAGTGCTCTCGATTCTTTCACCTACTGACACCACTTCAGCAAAGTTAGGGAAATTGGACCCGAGCATGCGATCCAAGTACTGAGGTTGTAGAATTCCCATAAACATGTCAGTTAACTCCTTAGTTAGCAATGGTGGTTGAACACGGGAAGCCAACTCCCTCCACCTTTGGGCATACTCCTTAAATGACTCATTGTTACGTTGAGTCATGTCTTGCAGCTGCGTGCGATTTGGTGCCAAATCAGTGTTATACTGATAATGTTGTGAAAACGCATCTGCTAGATCTCTCCACGTACTGATTTGTCCTTTTTCTAACTGCATATACCATTCCAATGATGCCCCACTGAGGCTATCTTGGAAGTAATGTATTAAGATCAAGTCGTTATCAATGTGAGCTGCCATCTTGCGACAGTACGCTCTCAGATGGGTTTTGGGGCAGCTGACCCCCTTGTACTTCTCAAAGTCTGGGACTTTGAATTTCTTCGGTATCACCAATCTCGGAACTAGGCACATGTCAACAGCATCCAACCCTGGAGTCTTTTTGATTTCCAATGACTTGATTTTTTCTTCAACAGTTCGTAGTCTATCTGGAGCAAAGTCATTAGTAACCCCCATATTGTGTTGAGGAGGAGGTGGTGGAGGTTGGTAGAAAGCATCATATTGTTCGTCCATGTCTGCTTCAGAGCCCTGATGCGCGGAAATGGAACGGTCGACAAGGTCCACGTGGGGAGTTTTAACAATCCCAGAAGTTCCTATATTGTCAGCCGCCTTCTTGGCATCAGCAAAAGTCTCGGCATTGTTTTCTTTTTGGGCTAGCGTCAGCATTGTCTCCAGCAGCTGGTCCATCTTCATCTTGAGAGCGTCGATGTCACCTCTCATAGTGTTCTGAGTCTCTTCCATCTGCTCCAGCGTCATTTGATAATTGCGTCGAGTTTCGTAACGATGTCGAATAGTCAGCTTAACTCAAATCTATATGGACGCAAAGGGTATTAATTTAGAATCGTGCGGCGTTGAAAAAAAAGATGACGTGTACCATGATATGCAAGATGATATGCATTTGCTTTTCAAGGAAGTCTCGAATTAATTGCTTAACATACACAAGAATATTGAGAACAATTTAAACCACATTCATTCATAGAAGGATAATATTCATGTGATACAAAAAAAGAAGATCATTCAAAATACAGCCCATAATGTTTAATTAATAAAAAAAAATGAACTTCAAACTCTTGGCCTTTGGGCCTCACGTTCTTTTAACTCTTCTTTGAACCTGCTCAACATGGCCTTACACGTGCACAGAAAGTCGCAGATACTGTGGGGAGTAGAGTCATCCATCGCTTCCATAGCATCCCTGTGCTTCCAAACCAGATCTTTGGTCAACCAGTTGCAGAACTCGATTAAATCGTTGAGTTTGTTGCGATACATGTCTCGGTCAGCTATCAATATATGGATAGACCTCTCATATCCTTTAAAATCACTAGCCGTTTTCTCTCTCGCAACAGACCATACGGCTTTATCTGCAAGGACATCTTTTACTTGCTGCTTCAAGTTAACTGCATAGTCTTTGACGGAGTTTAACTCTATGCACACCTTGTCCCAATCAGCAGTTTTAGCCTGAGCAACCCTTAAAGCCCCTTCTTTGAGCCTACGTTCCTCTATTTCAGCAGCTCTTGACTGGCGTAAAGCAGTGTCCAGCTTATGGATTTCTGCTCCCATCTCCTCTCGGATTGTCTTGTTTCTTTTGGTAGCCGCAAGCCAACACTTTTCATTTTGAATACATTTCTTCCTGACACTGTCTAGTTCTTCTTTCAGGCCCCTCACCCTGCTATAGGACTGATCAAGACATACCTTAACCTTTTTCTTTCGATGCTCTTCTTCGTCAGCTTTCTTCCCTACTGCCTCTAACTGGGTGTTCTTGCGCTGGAGCTCCCACTTCATATCATTTTTCTCTCTGGTGACTTCTTGAAGTCTCACCTGAAGGTTCTCATTTTCTTTCAACAACTTGGCTATGGTAGTTTTGAGGTCTTCAGCTTCTTTTATTGGAATATGAGTAGGTTTAGGTTCAGGCACAGGCTCATATACCTTTTCTTTAAAAGGCATTTTGACCTCATTGGCCCTCTCCCTAACCCATACAAAGTAAGGCTCTTTAGTTATACCATTTCTTCTTCCCAATTCACCTCTTCCCTTCTTCTTAATGGTCTTCCAAGCTCTTGTAATCTTTCTGAATAAATCAGGGTTCTCAGACCCTAAGTCGTGCATCAAGAAGGCTTCAAGGTCATTTTTCTCAGGAGGTGCTACCATAGGGTACCCAAGCTGCCTAACTGATAACATCGGATTATAATTAATACAACCTCGAGTTCCTATTAGCGGGATATTAGGAAATTCACCATAACTAGTGATAACTTCCTCAAAGTCTTGTGAATACCAAGAGAGATCAGCAGACCTAAGCGACACCATCCTTTGAGCCCAACTATCATCGGCTCGATCGACAAATGGTCCCTTAGTAGGCATGTGCAAATGCAACCACTGGTACAAGAGAGAGGCGCAACAAACAATAGAGCCACCTTTCCTGTCACTCTTCCAACTCAAGTAATAGAAGACATCAGCCAGAAGGGTTGGCACAGGATTTTTGGTTAAGAACACATGAATAGCTGTCACGTCTACGAAATCATCTATGTTAGGGAATAAAATGATTCCATAGATAGCTAAAGCCACCACTGCATAGCAAGCATCCCAACTTTGGGCCTTAATAAGTGCATCCGCTTTGTTTATAAGGAACTTGAGAGGAAGTCCTTTAACTCCACCTTTAGCCTTCCAATTATCATTGATGTCCCTCTTATGCATGTGAAGTGCATCAGCAATTACTTTGTCTTCTAAATCTTCTTTCACTCCTACAAATGGCAATTTATCCTTCATAGGAATACCCACTAGTTTCTCAAATTCTTCCAATGTCGGCGCCAGCTTAAAATCTTGAAACGTGAAGCACCTTAAAGGAGAATCATAGAACTGGGCCAAGGTGATAAGTGCCTTAGAATCCACGTCTTGCATTAACAGGCGAATAATCCTGCCATAATCCTTCGTAAAGTTAATTCTGAACACAGCAGGGATACGAGAAACCAAACTGCGCAAGTCTTCCAATTTTGGTCTCTTGAAGTTGTAAGGAAGTGGGCACCTGACGTTGCTTCCCATAATTCCTGTATGTTGACAATATAATTCTTAAATTCCCTGAAAATCAAAATGTAAATGTTATGGTATGAGTATGATGCAGATGCAAGGACGGAAGTAACCAAAACAAAGTCTGAAGTTAAAAGTTCTCTGATTCCTGAAATCCCATGGGTAGGTTCTATACGGGTAAGTGCCTAGAGTCATAGGTCCTTCAAAAATATTATTGCTAAGGTGAAGATTCATCCCACAATAATACCTATGAAAGAGTCTCTTCTAGGTGAGGTTTTCGTGTCGTCCCACGAGAAAGACTCCTCGTGAGCCTCTACTACACAACCAGCGAGTCCAAGGTTTCTTAAAGGGACTTTAGAGTCATAGATCGAGGTTGAAAATATTGTTGACAAAATAACGATACGTTCAAGGGATCTCATCTGATTGGGCGTTCGCATCAACCCATAAAGGAGTGATCTTCATGAGTTAACACTACCAACCACCATGGAAAAAAGGGTAAACGGTCCTTAGAGTTATAGATTCAACCTAAAAAAATACTACTGCCATGGCGAAGACTCACCACGACAATAACATCCTTAGGGAATCAACTCTAAGCGGGGCTTTCGCTTCCTCCCAACGAGAAAGACTCCTCGAGGGATTCCACTACACAACCACCATTCTAATCCTATATTTTTCCTCGGACTCGGGTGTAGAGCCATCTCACACAATTCCCAAAATTAGAGGACCCCAATAGCATCACAAGCAACAATAATAAGATATATAAAAGCAAGCAGATAAATAGCAAATAAATAAAACAAGCAAACAAATAAAAGAAAACTAAACAAGCGAATCTAACTCTTGCGAATCGAGTCAAGTTAGGCTTGACTCTCTCTAGCATAGGGCTATGCTTCTTTCCCCAGCAGAGTCGCCATCTGTCGTACCTCGAAAAATACGATCCTCGCGATGGACGCGGAAAATACGTTCGAACAGAGTCGCCACCGAACTTTATTTATTCCAAGGATGGAATAGGAAAATATCGATAAAACCTTAAAAGGGATAAGAATATGGTCATCGCAACCAATATTCTAGGTTCGGGAGTCGGTTACATGAGGGGAAGGTATTATCACCCCTCATGTCCGTTGTACTCAATGGAAACCTCTTGATTCGATTCGCAAGAGAAAGTTAACTATGTTTGTTTATCTTCTAAGGAATTGCTTGCTAAAGGGGAAAGGGTGGTTTTAAGATAGGGTGCTCGCCAAGGATTGGGGCCCTTGTGCCTACGTATCTTCACTTGTAAGAAGTGGAAAATCAGAGCATTCGTAGTTCGTGGGACTACGGGAAAAGAGGGGATTGTGCTTGCCAAGATCATCGCAATCTTGTGCCTACGTATCTTACATTCAAAGAAGAATGAAGAATCAGAGCAGCCGTAGTTCGACCAACTACGGTAAAAGGGTTGTGTTTGGAATGAACGAGAGTTTGGGTCGCATTCTAACTGCTAAACGTTGGCTTGTCTGCTCGCTAGGGGAGGCTGAAACACAAGTTTGTTATGTGCGGAAAAAGGGACTAAACAATGTTCTTGGTGAAAGGATTATTTGAATTGTATGGATCGCACGGGGGCGAGGAATAGAGTTTGATTGATTATTGGGATATTTAACTAAAGGCGACGACTACCTGAAGCTCAAGAAAGACTTCTCGGACCCAAGTAATCGGGAGAGTGAACCAAAGACTTGGAGCTCTCTCTTTTCCAACCTCAAAGGCGAAAGGATAGAATTGAGTATGGTTTGAATAAGTTGAACGGATGACGATTACTTGAAGCTTAAGAAAGACTTCTCGGATCCAAGTAATCGAGAAAGTGAACCAAAGACTTGGAACACTTTCTTTTTCATCGCAAAAGGAATTGTTTGAGCGGTGCTCGAAAGATAGGATGTGATTAAGGTATTTTAACAGGTGAGGATTATTCGAAGCTTAAGAAAGACTTCTCGGACCTCAAATAATCGGGAGAGTGAACCAAAGACTTGGAGCTCTCTTCTTTTCTCATCTAATATTATAAAAGATATTTAATGTGATTAGAGTGTATTAATCGGATGACGATTACTCAAAGCTCAAGAAAGACTTCTTGAATTTTAAATAATCGGGAAAGCAAGCCAAAGACTTGGAACACTCTCTTTTTCATCCCGGGTGTTTAGAAAAATAGACTCAAATAAATTTATCGTTTTTAGAAGGGTTTTTTAGAAGATAATTGCTCGGGCTTAAGAAAGACTCCTCGGACCCAAACAATTGGGAGAGAGACCCAAAGACTTGGGACTCTCTCTTTTTCATCTAATATTAAAATTGTGTTTAAATAGTTATTAAGTATTTTAGTTTGACTTAAAATAAATTGCTTGATATGGATCAAGGTTTGAAATTTGCGTATGGAAAGAGCAAAGTGGAATTAAAGGATAGGAGGTCCTACGGTATAGGGTAAGGTCGATGGCGAGGCCAAAGCACTCGACTTACAAGGATAGGAGGATTTGATAAGATTAAGTGTTAATGAAATTTTATGATTAATTACACTTGTTTTAAGATACTCGATGTTGGATCAAGTTTGGAAAAGAATTAGATTTTAATTTTATACGTAAAGTGTGTAGCAAGCATCGTTGTACAAAGCCCAAGAGGAGGCTATAAGGTCGATGGCGATCGTAAAAACAATCGGCTTACAATGGAGTTTAAAAATGGGCTTGACATCAAGTCAAGATATTAGTTTAATAAAAGGGTAGTTCTGAACGAGCGTATGAACATCATATAATTAAGGTCTAATAATAACGCATGCATAAACATCACACAAAAATCGTGAATTAAATAAATGGGAGATACGCTAACTTAATTAAAATCTTAATTATCTAAGGTTAGTAAAAGAAATCAAATTAAATTGTTTTAGATTATTTTAGAATTTAAAAAGAAAATAAATAATTAAGATAAATATTAAATTAAAATAGAAAATAAAATCGAGATTAAGTATTTTTGTGTTGTCTTAGAATTAAAAGAAAAAAACTAATTCGAAATAATTAATCAAATTAAAATCAATTATTTAATAATATTAATTATAAAATGATATATTTTAATAAAATTAATTAAGTTAGTAATAATTCATAATTTTCTTAATAGAAAATTAAATAAATAATTTTTTTGAAATATTTGTTTTAAGATATAATATATAAAAAAAGGTTAGTAAATAAAATGGGAAAAAAAATGGGCCCAGCATTCAAACAAAAGGAGGGGGGCAGTCTGAAATTCGCGGGCCCAAAAAAGAGAAAAACCTGCTAAGAGGAGGGTCCACCGTGGACCTTCAGGTCAACCAAGACCCCTGCCACGCATTTGAGGCGTTAGATCTAAAGAATCAAAAATTGACTCTCAATCTGACGGCCAGAAAAACGAGAGTGCACAACAAGCTAAGACAAGATGTGCACAAGATTAAACAAGAGGGAGCCACCTCTAGTGACACTTGTCAATGGAGGGACAAGTGTCACCGGTCCCTAAAGCCGTCCAAACGCGTCGAGGAAGACGCTAAAAAACAAAACAGAGGGGTGGAACGATAACATCACACCCTTATCCTTCTCGTAACTCGACCTCTCTCTCTAAAACCATCTCACCGGAAACCTAGAAAGAGGCCGGAGAAGACGGTGGTTGGCGATGCCGCCCCTCCTCTCCGGCCAAATACCAATTTAAACCCTAAACCCACATGGAAACGTGCCTCGAGTCTGGTTCCGGACTCAGTTTCTTTTAATTCGCCCTCAAAACCTCAAATCCAAAACCCAAACGAAACCCTAGATCTAACACAAATGGTGGAAACAACTCAAATCACAAGGAAAAAAGATCTAAACCATACAACAATCTCTAATCAAGCAACACCAGTTCAAGAAGGAGGAAGGAAATACCTCAGTCGAAACAAATCCGACCGGACGCTTTTTCCGGTGAAGGTAATTTTCGATCTTCCCCTTCTATTAGCCCGTCTTACGTATACGTCCTTTAACCCTCTCTACCTTATTTCCTTTCAGTGACTTGAAAGCTTGGAGCTTGAAAAAAAAGTCTTCTTTCAATTTCTGGGTAAGGTCCTTCTCCAATTTTTTTCGTGCGTTTTTGTTGTGTGTAGAAATTTAGGGTTTTTTCCTTCTCTCTACCGCCCCCTCGCTTGAGATGAACAATATGCTCTTTTTATAAGGGTGAAATTAGGGTTAGGGTTTTTCTTGTACCAATTTCTGGGTGAAAAAGAAGTATGATTTCAGAATACTTTCTGGTAGTTCTTTGTTTGTTAGCTTTTCTGGGAATGTTTATCTTTTTACCCTGATTTTTCACTGCAAGAGATACCATTTTACTCCCCTTTTTCACCATAAACTCTTGTAATTTTTACTGTGCAGTAGTATGATTATTTATTGTCAAGAACTCTTGATGTGAAGCTTGGTTAATTTGAGATAACCTGATATTCATTTGGTTGTTGCAGGGTATACTTGTTGGTTTCAAGGTTTACAACATATCTCATGTTCTGATGGTGAGTGAGCAAGGTGGTGAGAATTGTTATGTTGCTGCAGATTTGGAAACTCGTAAGTGCAATGATAGAAGCTTGTTGGTTTTGTCCTAAGTTGAAGTTGTGAAGACAAGTTATGGTGTAGTTTTGACAGAACGAGGTTATATGAGGATAAAGGTGTGAAGTATATGCCATGAACCGCTTGAATGGTGTGCCATAGTTTAAAGGTGAGGAATTGGTCGAATGTGTTGCGGTTGTTCTTCGTCTCCTCGCGATGCCATCAGTAGCTCAAAACTGTTATCGACTCACAATACATCCCCAACAATATAATAGAAGTCACATATGAAGCTGTTATGTTGCCTAGGGGCTAACCTGTGACCAATGATTCCGAATCTTTCTTTCAGCCTTTGGAGCTTGTGTTTCTTATGTAATTGGGAGAAACCTTAATTTTCAAGCTTAGTTACTCGTGCTTTGCAGTATAAATCAGGGGTGCAATGACTCCAAACTTTAGAGTCCTTTAACTCTTTATCAATGTCCATAATGGTCAGGCAATCTGAAACTCCTAGCTTCTCACAAATCATGCTTATATCTGCGTTCGGGCTCGAAGATGTTGCAAGTTCAATAGAGTTCACAAATTCCTACTTCGAGAGTGTAGTGTCTCCAATAACTTGCTCTCTAATGTTGTTAATCCATGACAGGCCTGAGCGGTGCAGATTGAGTCGAGCTGAATGCGTATAGTTGTTGAAGATTTTTGGAGGCTTCATAGTAGTATTAGGAAAATTACGGAGTTGATTAACCCACGTACTGCATAATAGCCATTTTAAGAGAAAAACAATAACCATTGAAGCAAATCTTTACACAGCTGCTACCAAACAGGCTTCAAGAAGACAAGCCAATTTCATAATGAGCTCGAACTGTTATTGCGTGTTGTAGTTGTGAGTTGTCGGTGAGAACATCTACATGTTGCGTAACAAATAGAGCTTGCGGCAGTAAGCTGACTATATGAACGTATCCGCGGCGGAAAGTTGAAGCTAGCTACGACAGTGGGAGAAGTTTTGTCACATTTGAAGTGTATGTCTATTAAAGATGATGATATTGAGGGTTGAGGAAAGGTCAAAGCTTGTTCTGCTGCTGTTGACAAAAATGGTGAATCGCAAACTGGTGGAAGACGGCATCATTCGTGGTGTATCCAAACATGTAAATTTAATTACCAGCTTCTAATATCCTCAGGTTTTTTCATAAGAGTGACCGTGAATTGCTACGATGGTCTATGTTTGAGAAGAACATTGCAGTTGTTAGCGTCAAAGCCAACATCATCAAACACAAACCCGCTACCTCTGTAAGTGTCACGAACCATTCCCTCATAGTTCACTGTTGCCTTAGTTGTGAGTTCATCAAAGGCCATAACCGTGTTAGTTTTCATGTAGACAATCCTGAGTCTGGGTCTTGCTCCAAGTATGCATCAAGGATGGCATCTGAGACCTGGTTACAGATCTTATCTAGGTGACCTTCATTTGAAAATTCTGAGGTGAAGAGGAAGGTTTCTGCATATCGATGTGAGTGTTAAGAGAAGGTTGATGCTGTTGGTTTTCTGTAGTGCATTTGTTGTGGTTGATGTAGGAAGTTGAAGAAGGCTCACAACGATGATGTTGAAGGAGATTGGTATTGTGTATTGTTATTATTTTTTGCAAGTCTTCTGCTAGGTTGCTATTATTTTTGTTGTATAGCGAAGACAGGAAAACACAAGGTTGAGGGAGTTTCATGGAGGTTTATATTGAAGGAAAGGTGGGGTTATGAGGTTTGAAAGAGGATTTGAGGTGGTTGAACAAAACAAAATAAAGGCTCGTGGATTTGTAGTGTGAACTGACAGAAACTTGCTTCTCGTTCGTCTCGCTGACCGCAAATATCTGCGTAATGAATGCCATTGGATTGACTTGGTGGTTCACCTTCTGTAGCAGTGTTTGCAGACCCTTCATATTGGTATGTGATCTCCTCGAATCTTCCGTGAACAGCAGCGCATCCGCTTTTAGAACAACGGAAAAATTGAAGATTCTTGGCACATGGATTATTCGATGAGACATAATCAACTAAGGTATTGTTTGCAGCACAGTTGAGATAGAAACTTGCACTTGAAGCTTCTGAAGTTCCATCTATTCTTGGTCCCATTTTCCATCCTGGTACCAAAGTTGCAATTTCATTATCTATCATATTCGCCAATTTTGTCAAATTTTGGTCAGTTATGTCAAGCTCGACTACCATTTCATACGCAACACTCAAAGCAGTATCAGTCTCCGTGTCGAACGGGAAGTAGCTGTTTCGAACTCGACCTTCTTTATCTGGTATTCTGATTCTCAGAAAGATGCCATCATCTCTTCTCCTACCTTCGATCGAGGTGTCAAATTCATCCAAATTATCATCCTCTTCACAATCAAAGAGATCAAAATCATTTTGATAACCACCAGAATTATCAGTGTACAAACTCATTAAGTTATTGCTATAACTTCCATTCACAGTTTGTCTAATTGTTGGTGTAACCTCACTTTCAAACAGCTTGACATGTTTCATCTCTTGTTTCAGGTGCACACGCAACAAGGATATGGCGCTAGAAGGAGGGGTCAGTTTGGGCATGCTTCAGTTTGTTATTGATGTTGAAGAAGATTGGTATGACTTTGAGACGGTCTCGGTACCGCGCGAAAGAAAGACGGTTGAAGACTTTAGAAACTGATTGTAGGTGACATATGCTCACTAAGTAGGATTGCAGCAGAACTCTGCATAGAGAATCGCAACGGGCTGTATCTTGTAGTTTAAGAAAAAAACATTGAATTCCACCCAACTGTATTTTCATCTCCATGGTTTTGTACGCATCATGTCTTTCCATATTTTGTATCAAATACTTACTGTCTGTTTATTAAAATATGTTTGCACTCAAATGTACTGGGACCATCTGGTAATAATTCCAACACAGCTTTGAAATCCGGAAAAGGCTCATAACTCGCCTGGTTCTCACGTTGACTTGATGTATGGACTTAAATGAGGAAATAACCAAATAATTCAACAAACCTTTAAGTAACTTGAACCATTGCTCGTGAAACTGGATTCATGGCGTGAAAACAGATTGAAACATCCTGGTATGAGTTGACCTTGAAATAACTTTTAAGGCAAGTTCCACATGGCTGGTAATGACCAAAGATCATGTCTTATAATTGACCCAAATTTTGATTTTTACTCTTATCTTGATAGTTTAGATCGTATTAATGCACTCATGCTTTCCTCTAATGATTTCCCTTATATTTCAAAATAATTCACATTATGTCTAAACATGCAACGAGTCCAGTTTTGGAATTAAAATATGACCAACTCTTCTTTGCATCACATTGGAGTGCAACTTGAACCCCTCTTGATATGTGACTTAAAATTAATAAGACCGACCCAATAGACCTTAAAAAAAAATAAACCAGTCATATAACTTGAAACATCAATCTTGTTTTGAGATTTGATCATGGGAAAGATGAAGCATTTTTCTTCTTAACACCTTCATTTTGGCAAGAACTTATGATTACCACGAGCATAAACAAGGCCTTCATAATCCAAATCTCAAAAACAATACCAGAAGCCCAAACGACTATCTAGAGTGTTCATGAATTGACACAAATTCTTAGTGAAAGAGAATGAGAGGGTAGGACAAATTTGGGGTATGACACCTTCACCATAGGAATAAAGATACATCCTCAACCTGCTTCCTTCTCAAGGTTCAACCTGATCAAATCTTTTCTAGAGATACTTCCAGCAGAACCTACCATCTACACACAGATAATCAGAATTCACACAGTCTTGACCATACTGGATAATTCTCTTCTGATCTAACTGGTGAGTAACAACTTTCCTGAGATGATGTTTCAAACAGTAGTTAAGACATCATCCTCAATCATAGGAACTATCTACTTTGGTTCTAGAGTCAACTTCCATATGAATAACTATTTGCATGGTAAACCATACACTTCCTTTTGCAAGGGATACATGAGGATTCTAATAGATCAAAGTTGCAGTAGATCACAGACCATCATAGAGGGAAAATTACCACAAAGAGAAACAAACTCTCACAAGCCTCATGAAACTTTAACCTAGAAGCACAATGTTCAGACATCTTGTCTGACATTACAGAGTCAGCGCCCATCCTTAAGCAACTAAAGAGGAGATTCCCTCTAACAAATATTATTATGACCGACAATAAACACAAAGGTATAGACTGAGCATCATACCATAAGCAAACTTCTCAGCAAGGTCTTCTTCGCTTCGACCCTTTAGTCTTCTATCCTTCAAAACTCCACCTTGCAAGACCATAATAACTCCATTAGCACTTACAAAGGCTAATGTTCCTGCAATAAGCTCGAGCATATAAGTCCTTAAGGCTCTCACAAATAACAAGTTTATTTGACACATCTTCCTCCAAATAGACCAATAAGGAACCCTTTCACAGGGTCTTTGATCAAGAGGGAACCACAACAGGACTGGAACTTCTAGTGCTAAAACCTTCTTACTCCAGATAGAAATCTGGATCACTCATACCAAACAACTTAGATGAGACTCTAAGAAAAAGATATGAATACACCAAGCAATCAACAACTCCATTGAGCTTTTGCCATTGCATGATTCACAAAGGTTGAGATAGACTTTAGCACCAGCCATACATATGAATAGCACATAAGCCTAAAGAGACCAAAAAAAGGACAACTTGAGTGCATACTTTCTGCCTTTAGCATGAACATTCTGATTTCAGCATAATTCCATCAATGACTTGGCTAGTCAATTGATGAACCATACTGAGTTCCACCTTAGCTGATACATTTTTGAGGATCTATCCCTTTTAGGCTTCCAGACACTATCTCATATTGAAAGAATTATCCACCATAATAGAATAAGAGTTCATAGACATGATAACAGTCTGCTTCAAGCATAATTCTCCAAGAGAGTCATCTACACCCGATCAGATTCCACACCTAACCTTAGAAGAGGTAGTCACAAGATAGACACAACTATCTGTACGATCACTCAGATCTAGCTTTGAAAGACCAGAAAAGTCTCCAAGATGTCAGGGTGAATGTCCTAAACATTTTCCCTTGACTTCCATTTGCACAAAATCCAGTAGAGATGTCTTCACAGTCCTCCTCTAGGAATTAGAACACATACTCCTATAGGAGATACAGGAGCATAGCTTTTGTATCCCTATGCACTTAGATCATAGATAAATTGATCCAAGGAATGTTCATCAAAATGACCATGAATGAATCTTGACTTCCACCAGCACATCTATCCATAATAAGTTTCTTCGATAGAGACTTCCTAGACTCCAAACCAAATGACTCTTCAAGACCAATCTGAACAAGATTCCCATCACTATTGATAAAAACACATTTTTTTTATCATCCATAACATATGCTACAACCCTCCTTTTCCCGTGAAGTTCACTCCTTGGATCAATGAGATTCTGCACACACTCTTCTGAAGTGATGTTTCAACATCTGGTTAAACATCAGTTCCTTTTCCCATGAACAGATCATTGAAATTAGTTCTGAAGTCATTACAAGAATTACATACCTCAATTATATTTAAGGATAAGATAAGGACCTATTGAGAACTCCGTAGATGATACTGTCTGTATCCATTCTTTAAGACATATTAGATACATAGTAAAGGTTCTTGAGTTCTTGCAACTGTCTGAAGCTGCACCTTCAGGTGTGACATTTTGACATCATCTTTCTTGAACACCACACAAAAGGATAATCAATTAAATACTTTCTAAGGCCATAAATAGCAATTGATTTTAAATCCCAATTATGTATTCTTTAGTCACAAAATGTCATAAGATAGTCCTCCTTACTCTGACAACAACCTTTAAACATGTCATAGATTGTTTACCAAACCCATAGATCACGAGTTTGATGAACAAAATCTGAACTCAACCTTTTCCTCCTATTACCCTTCATCGTACCTGGTTGACACCATCTCCCAAGTAACGTAGGAGGATCCTTCAGTGGAAGACAGATCACAATGCTTACTCCTTTAAATAACTCCGAGCTAGTGACGACATGAACATCTAGAAAGGCTGACACCATCTTCAGCAAGTCTGGGTGAGATGTCAGAACATTTTAAAAGGCACCATGCGTAACAATAACATCATTATCACCAGCAGTGGAAGAATCTACATAGAAGTATCAGTCAACCAACAGAAGTTGTCAGGCCGAATTCAGAAAGCTATCCTCATAGCTTCTAGCCCCCTTGAACACAACAGTAATGGATGGTTTGATCATATAATCTCATTCCTTGTTCAAAAGACCATAAAGTATCATCCCTAGAACTCATCCAGAAACAGAACAGGATGCCAACTCTGATACCATTTAAAATTATAGTATACAGATCTCAGATGTCTAAAGAGATGTTGAGACATTGATCTCTGCTTAACTAAACAAGGATAGAACATGAACATTCTAATATCTCAAAGTCATAAAAGTGTCACGACAGATGTTTCAACATCTGTTTGAACAGATATTTGAGAGTATAAGAATAACTGAAATATACAATAGAATGATAAATAACACCAAGATATGATGACTCAGATCGGTGTACAACAACACCTACATCTGGGGGTGTTGCACCCTAAAATTTGACCAACCGGTTCTCCTATCTGACTCGTGGTTTAATTTCATATTCGCAAATCAGACGTATGATATTTGTGCACAGACAGAGGATATCAGGGTTACAGCTTGATTTTCGTCTATCAGATATGGCAGATCCAGTCCAGATCATCAGGGTTTTATTTTCGGGAATTTGTGCGCTCCTCGGTGATTTTTTAGCTTACATAGTGATTTTGCGATATTCTGATGCCCAGGGTTCTCTGTTCGATTCGATCTGGTCTCGTGCACTCTTTTATGGTGTTCATTTGCATTTGTCTGCATTCTTTAGGGTTTAATAGGCTTTTGTGGATTTTCAATAGGCTTTATAGATTTTTCTGGAATTTAAATAGGGTTTTTATATTTTTTAAATAGTTTAAATCATTTTTAGAATTTTATATAAATTTTAAAATAGGTTTAATAGTTTTTTAATCATTTTTAGAATGTTAGATTTTAAATTTAGTTTTAATTGTTTTAGATAATATAGAAAATATTATAGATTTTTCTTTTAGGTTAATGGAGGTTTAATAGTTTTAAATAGAAATAGATAGAATTTGTTTAATATAGTTTTCCTTTTCAAATAGACATTAAATAATAAATAGAAATTAAGAAGAATTTTGTAGAGTTTTATTAGTGCTAGTTAAAATAGGTTTAATTAGTTTTTTTAATCTTTTTAGAGTTGATTAGGGGAATTAGTTTAATTAGAGTGTTAATCATGTTTTAGATTTAATTAGGATTAATCTTTTGTTTAGAAGTTAATTGAATTTGTTAGAATTAATTAGGATAGATTAATGTTAGTTAGAATTAATTGTAGTGTTAATTAGTTAATTAGGATTAATTCTCGGATTAGCTTCTAATTGAGCTTGATTTTCCATTTAATCAGATTTAGTTTAATTCAGTTTTTTTAAGGTTTTTTAGTCATTTTTCGTGGGCCCAGGAGACAGTTTTTGGAGGCCCACTTCACTAGTCAGTCCAATTCATTTTTTGGTGCAGGTTTTGGCCAGAGTGTGACACTTGTCACTATAAGAAGACCCCCACGCGTAACACATAGAGGACCCCACCACACACTCAGATTCTCCCCAGCTCACGCCACGCGTCCCACTCAGCCACCACTTTCTCTCTCTCTCTGTGCATGTGTGCCACGCGTTGCACAGGCAAATCTCCCCTTCGCCACTTGTCACCGTCTAACCTTCACCGGAGCCTCACCAGAAAACACACCGGCGGCCATGCATCCGCCCTGATCCTCCCACCGCCGGTCACCCCAACGTCTTCCGGCCACCGCAACAGCTCGCCGGAGCTCGTTTTCCACCCAGAATTCCCATAAACACTCCTCCTTCATCTTCTTCCTCCATCCGACTTCATCATCACCTCGCCGGAAAGCTCATACACGCCGGAAACTTCATACGAATCTCCAGAAACCTCCATCCACCAACGAACGTCAACAATCTTCAAAGAGGATCCTCGTGGTTCGTCCTCCCTCATCAAGATCTTCAACGATCTTTTGAAGGTCTTCCTCAGAACATCCAAGCAAATCAAAGGACCTTCAAGATCTACCAGTTCTGGAACCATCGTCTTCATCAGTTCTTGAAGCTTTCTTCCCAGATCTTCATAGAACTCATTGAGTTCTTCCCTGTTTGCCCAAAAATCACCGAACAAGCGTCAACGTTCCCCTCAGGGCCTCCACAAGCTCCTTCAACAGTCAGGAAGACGTCAAGATCTTCCTCTCTCGCGACGATTTTCGTTGAGCCTTCAAAGGACCCCAGCAATTCCATCGTCTCAGGTTCGTCTTCTTCTCTTCATCGCCTCCATTAGTTGTTTGTTCAGTTGGATTATGAGATTCGTTTGAGATTTGCATGTTAGTTCCTATTAGGTCCAGGTTAGGTTTAGTTGATTGTGAATTAGGGAATGGTTCCTCATGTGAGATGTGTGAAGTTTGTTTGGGTTCTTTTTTCTGGAATTGGGTTGCAGAGAGAGTGAGGAAGAGGAGAGGACGACGGCTAGGGTTTTGGTTGGGAGTGGTGAACAGTGATCTGAGTCATGGAGAGGGAGATTAGTTTTGTTAGGGTTAATTGGGTTAGGGTTAGGTTTGGGCCAAGCCCAAACGTGTTTGCTGAGAGAGCAACCCCTGTTTACTCATTCAAAACCCCCCTTGGCGTGTGAGAGACAGAATGATATTGATTTGGGCCTTAGGCCCTAATGCTATCCACACCCCCCTCGTCTCAGCCCAATGAGAGTTAACGTGAAAAGCCTGCTAGCTGCACCCCCCCAGGCGTTTTTTTATTTTTATTTTGTAGCTGGTTTCTGGTAGTGCTGGGCTTAGGCCCTGAGTGTTTTTCGCACCCCCCAGGATCAGGGCCCAATGCAATAATAACTGAGAAGCATTGCTTTCAGCACCCCTCCCCTTTTCTTTTCAATTTTGTTTTTTTATTTCTTTTACTATTTTCTTGCATATTGAAAAAATTCATAACAAAATAAAAACAATTGATTTTTTAATTCTTCTTTTTTCTACCACTTTATAATAATGTCTAGAAAATTGTATAAAAATAAAAATGTCATTTTATTTTTGTTTGCTATTTTTGGCATGTTTTCCATTTAATTGCTTTTTTTAATATTTTTTAGTGCATGCATATTATTAGAAAATTCATAAAAAATAGTAGGTTTAGTCAAATAATTCCGTTCTTTTTTCTGTAGACTCGTAATTCAATGTAGAATTTTATAGTGCTAAAACATTAGCTTAATCATGCATTTTCAGTCTAATTGCATTTTTTGTATTGCTTTGATATTGAATAATTGGTTTGTGGATATGTCTGCTTTGTTAATTTTGGTTCTTTCATCTGGTATTGAGTTCTGCTCTGATTTTTTAGTATGTTGTGCTAGACTAATGTAGGTTTCCCATAGGTTTTTGATAGATTTTTGTAGGATGTTCTGATATGATTTGTCTGAGCTTGAGGATAGGAGAAGTCTTGATGACTTCTGACTTTGAAGTTCAACTGTGGTTGAACTTCAGAGATAGTGGCTTGAGGCTTAGTCTAGGAGCTTGTTATCTGTTTGTGAGGTTCGAGACCCTGAAGTTTGAAGGGAGTTTATGGTACTTTCCCGAGGAAGGCACTATGAATGACTTTCATTCTTTCTTCTCACCTCTTTCTTAAGTATCCAATGATGTTGGAGCCAACTTGTGAGTTTAATTTCTCCCGAGGAGGAATGTAAACTGATCACATGTTGTTGAGCCACATGGGATACGATTCCTAAATGGAAGCCTCCTAGTACTTTCCTGAGGAAGGTCCTAGGGGTCTATTCACTTAGTTCCATTAGTTTATCTAGGATTTCTCAAGTATCCAATGATGTTGGAGCCAACTTGTGAGTTTAATTTCTCCTGAGGAGGAATGTAAACTGATCACAGTTGTTGAGCCACATAGGATACGATTCCTAAGTGTCAGCCTCTTAGTACTTTCCTGAGGAAGGTCCTGTGGGTCTGTTCACTTAGTTCCCTTAGTGCATATAGGTTTTCTTAAATATCCAGTGATGCCGGAGCCTTCATGTGAGTTTAATTTCTCCTGAGGAGGAATGTAAACTGATCACAGTTGTCGAGCCGCATAGGATATGACTCCTGAGTGGTAACCTCCTGGTACTTTCCTGAGGAAGGCACTATGAGTTTGTCTGCTTAGCTCCCTTTCTCTGGTAAGCTTGTTCTGAAGCTTGGAGACTGGGATTGATTCCCCTTGCTTAGGGTTCTGATTAGAGTTTTTGCTTAGATCTTTGCTTAAGGTGTTGCATAGAGTTTTGTTCAGAGATAGATTAGAAGTTTGTTTGTTAGGGGCCTTGCCCAGGAGTAGTTTCTTGTTTTGTAGATAGAGGCTTGTCAGGTTAGCTAGCCTTCTCTTTGTATTGTTTGACTTGTGTGATGTTGTGTTGCATTAGACTTAGGAATTCATCTAGATAGTTCTGAGGTAGGAGCATTTTAGAAGTAGACTTTGTGTGCATGAGAAGTTGAGGTGGTCCTCCTTCTGCTTGTTTGTTATTGAGTGGCTTTGCTTGTTGGTATTTGGTTGAGCTGAGCTCCCTTGCCTTTGTGGTTTGCGGCCTTTGCGCCTTGTTTGTTTAGTTGCTGCATTCATGCATATTTTCAGTATTTCTTTACTTTGTAGTTAATTCTTGTTTGTCGTTTAGTCCTGTTGCCATGATCCCTTAGGAGCTCTGACTTCTCCGCTGCGGAGTCGTTATGATAGACATTAGGATGGTCAACCAGGTGTGATAGCAGTAGGTAGGTTCCCCTTTCTCAGCTATAGTTTTAGGGTTTCCCTTTCCTTTCCGTAGGAGCTTTTGAGTAGCTTGACCCGTAGGTAGCCGAACTACAGCTGCTCTGATTCTTCGTACCAGACGAGGATATGTAGGCATAGGATGCGATATCCTAGCGAGCACACTAACAACTAACTTTGGTTCTCTCGCGGCTGTGCGATCGAGACTTTCCCGCTAACGGCTAATTGTTATCCCTTTCTCTTGCCCGAGTGCATTTGAGACCAGATCGTATTTGTAGGTTCCCGAGCCTTAGAGACCAGTTTGTTTTCTCACTGCTGTGTGAGAGCGCCAGTTTACCCGTAGTTAGCCGAACTACGTTTGCTCTGATCTTCCATGCTGTGTGGAAGTACGTAGGCACAGGACGCGATGTCCTGGCGAGCAACCTTTTCCCCGTTTAGACGTAGGTAGTCGAACTACGTTGACTCTGACTTTCCCATTGCACGAGGGAATACGTAGGCCCAGAACACCGTATGTTCTGTCGAGTCCTGTCCCTTTATTTTCTTTTCAGACTGACCATTAGCGTAGATAGATAAACACCCTTTTCCTATAAACACCAAGCGTGGATCCCATCGAGTACGATGGACGTGAGGGGTGCTAATACCTTCCCCTTGCGTAACCGACTCCCGAATCCAGGTTTTGGTTGCGATGACCATACCTTTTCCCCGTCTTTGCGAGGTTTACTTCGAGCGTTTCCTTTCCCGCCCTAAGGGATAAATAACGCACGGTGGCGACTCTCCTGTCAAGCCGGCGCCGATTTTCGCAGTAGCGACAGCTGGCGACTCTGCTGGGGAATTATAGCATCTAGGGACTTTTCCCACCCCTTATGCTGGGACCGTTTCCCATCCCCTACGCGAGTCAATCCTAGCGCTTGGGTGTTTATTTGTTGGGTGTTGTGTATATGTGTTTTACCTTTCTGCACTGTACTTTTCCGTACCTTTACCTTTCCGCATTTATTTTCCAGCATTATATTATTGTGATTATTGCTGTGGGCAAGGGAGGTTACTGTGAGTGAGAAGCCGGACCTGGGCTTGAGTATGCACCTAGATATAGTTGTGGAGAGTAGTAGACGAACCTGTCTGCTGAGCAGGCACAGTTCCCTACGAAATCTACGCTCAGACGAGATTCTCGCAGAGGTGCTCCTTTCCGGTCCTGAGGATCTGAGGGGAGTCCAGACGTGAGGATTGTCGACTCTGGGGACCGATCATTTGGAAGTCAGCTAAGTGAGGCCTCTTCATGACTTGATGATGCCACTCCTTCTGGGAATCGTATCGTCGTTCATGAAAGTCTGTGACGCTGATGACCGCATAGGATGCCGTACCTTTGTCCGTGGATTAGGTCTATCCTACCTGTGAGAGGGACTGGGTTATTACAGGAAAACTGGCCTTCAGAAACCATGATTCAGTAGTTATCAGACGATGTTCTTGATTCATCTCCAGGTTTGTTGCTTGGATCAGATGGGTTTCTTATCTGAGGGTGATACTATTATCAGATGGTTTTCTCGTCAGATACAGAGGTTCAGATGGATTTCTTACCAGGGGATTGATATTTTGAGTATCAGATGATAGTCAGTGTCATGAGGTTCTGATGACCGTGGTGGTTTTCTGTTCTTGATCACAGAGATATTCCTCTTCAGGCTACAGCATAGCCCCTGTGTTCGCAGATCGCATTATTTATCATATTGCATCATTGCATTACCATCTGCATTCAACTAACGTGTGTGTATTGCAGGTACATATTTTCCCCTTCCAGTTCTGGTGTTTGTTCCTAGCAAGACATGGAAGCCACGAAGAGAATATTGCTCTACAAGTTTCCGTCTCCGGATATCAGTCTATTGTTAGAATTGATTACTATTGCTAAGAAGAGGGTAATGGGTGACTTCAGAAAGAGATATGGGAGGATTCTGACCTATGTTTATCAGCCATCGGCCTACGAGACCAGCGGCATCTATACTCTGTTACAGTTCTATGATGCGGAGCTCAGGTGTTTTGTATTTCCTGACTTTGTTTTGGCTCCTACCCTGGAGGAGTATTCTGCACTTCTGGATATACCTATCCGCGAGCAGATGCCTTTCTATCGTACGGACGCTGGGCCTAATCTGGCTGAGCTTTCTGCCATCATGTGCTTGAGAGAGTCTGAGCTGTCTGGGAAGATGATCAGAAGGGGAGACGTATGGGGATTTCCGTTGGATGTCTTGGTAGAGAAGGCTCGGGAATATGCCCAGAAGGGTAGCTGGGGTGTTTTTGACGTCATCCTTGCTGTATGTGTTTATGGCATCGTGTTGTTCCCGAACATTCCTGATTTTGTTGATTCAGATGCCTTCTATATTTTGGCTGCGAAGAACCCGGTTCCTACTTTGCTGGGAGATATCCACCATTCTACCCACTACCAGAACGAAAAGCGGCAAGGAAGGAATGTGTCTTGTTGTGTACCTCTCCTGTGCAGGTGGTTCACCAGTCATATGCCTAAGTCAGGCCCTTTTGTCACCTCTCTTGATTCTCTAGGATGGCCCGAGCGCTTAATGGGATTGACTGTTGAGAACGTGGTATGGGTCAACGAAGAGGTATTCGGAGTTGAGGTCATACTCAAATGCGAAGGATTCCCGAATGTTCCTTTAATAGGAAGGAAAGGTTGTGTCAATTACAACCCTTCCTTATTGATCAGGCAATTTGGGTATGTACCTCAGGGAGCGCCGAAACCCGAGGAGATACAGGAATCTCTGTATCTCACTGGGGCAATAGGGAAAGAGATGTTGACCAAGCTCGAGAAGGCATGGAAAAACTTGCACAAGAGAGGGAAGCTTTCAGGTAGTAGAGGGGATACTCGAGTTCCTGGCCCATATGTGGAATGGATTCGGGAGCGAGCTACGAAATTCCTTATGCCGTATCCAGCCGTTCAGCCATTGCATCCTTCTCCGGTGGAGGAGCCTACCACTGTGGACGTACAGGTATTCAAGCAGCTGATGGCGGAGAAAGAAGAGCTAGCAAAGGCTAAAGAGGCTTTAGAGCAGGAGAATGCCCAACTTCGTCATGAAAAGATTGAAACAGGATATTTTTCCAAGCAACAGGCCGAAACTCTGAAACATCTAAAGACTACGTTATTGGAATTGACTGAAACCAAGAAGCGTCTGGAGTTAGATGTAGACTCAGTTAGCAGTGTACTGGCTACTAAGAAGCAAGAGCTGGAAAGGGCCTACACGAAGCTAGCTAAGTTCAGAGAGCACTGGGATCTCACTATGAACAAGCGCAAAGAGCGGGAAGAAGAGCTGAAGACGCAGGTAGCTCAATTAGAAGAACAGGTCAAAGGGAAGACTGAAGAGCTTGAAGAGGAAGCCTGTCGCCGATACGAGGCCGAGCGCAAGCTGACAGATGCCATGAAGAATTTGGAAGATTTCCAGCATAGAGCAGATGCCAAGAGACCCAAACCTGGGGGCGGTGCCAATGATAAGGCTTGGGAAGACTTTGTCAGAGACATCCAGGGAACGGTCAGGAAGAGGGATCAGCTAATAGAAGGTTTGATTCATCGACCAGATCACGCAGAGACGAGGAAGATGGTCGAGGACTTCCGCAACCGTACCCGTACTTGATTTTTCTCTTGTATTCTGTATGTTGAGATCACCACCAGGCATGTTGGCTGGGATCCTCCTTATCATATCAGCTGTATGAAGCATAGTTATGTAACCTCTTGACAAGACAGTTATTCTAATAAATATATGAGGGTTTTTCCAAATATTGTCTTTATGGTTTATCTCGTCTTGCTACCACTGACACTGGAATTGGAGGGGAAATATCTCCAATGCACACATGCACGTTAGCATTTTTCTTGTATTTCTGTTTGCATAAATCATACTGCATAGCATTTCTCTAGCAGGTCAGAGCACTTATCCAGCCTTTGTTTTCACCAGAAAGTGATTCTCGGGGAATTGTCTGAGGCAGAAGTGGGGTGTTGAAGACGACCAAGGGGCTGAAGCAGAGTTGAGCAGAATCGAGCAGTGTAGTCCGTTACAGGTAATTGGTAGCTATGTCTGAAGGCAATTTCCAGGCTCCTAGCACCTTGGCAGGGTTTACTATGGCGTCCAACCATCAGTATGATTCTATGGAAGGCTTCCCGCAAGCGAACAATCTTACTGCAGACCAAGTTGTACAGCCTGCTGTCCAGAACCGAGATCGGCAGGAGCAGTTTGTTGCCCGAAATGAACGTTATCCTCCTGCTAACAATCAAAGTGTTGCTTTCCCTGTGATGAATTACCGGAGAGATATTCCAATGGCCGGGATGGTAGATCCAAGAGCTCATGAGCAGGACAGAAGACTCCGAGCATTGGAAGAAGGTATAAAAGCCTTAGAAGCGAAAGATGCCGTTAACCTGGATGCTGTAGGCATGTGTCTGGTTCCTGACCTGGTGTTGCCTTACAAGTTCAAAGTGTCGGAATTTGAAAAATACACGGGAGATAGCTGTCCAAAGCTGCATTTGATGATGTTCTGTCGAAGGATGACTTCGTTTGTGCGAAATGACCAACTAATGATCCATTGCTTCCAGTATAGCCTGACGGGGGCATCTTTAAGATGGTATGTGCAATTGGAGAGTAATCAGATTCGATCATGGGTGGATTTAGCCAGAGCTTTCATGAAGCAGTACGATTACAACCTGGATTTGACTCCTAGTCTCGTAGATCTGCAAGAATTATCTCAGTCGGAGAATGAATCGTTCAGAGGGTATTTGCGAAGATGGAAAGAATTGGCTGCTAGTGTTCAACCACCGCTTCCGGAAAGAGAAATGGTTGACGTCTTCTTGGGTACTCTGAAAGGCCATTATTTTGACAAATTGTTCAGTTGCACAAACTTTGTGGGCCTGATGAGACTGGGAGAGATTGTTGAGAGAGGACTCAGGAGTGGAAAGTTTCGAGATGTTCCTTACGTCCCAGTTGATAAGATTGAGTCAGTTGTCAGTTCTCAAGAAGAGTGGGAAGGAGATGACGTCACCTCAGAATCTCTAGCATCTCAGGATCAGTTTTCAGACACTTCAAGTCAACGATCATCCTATCGCCGATCGCGTCAGCACGCCCCACGAAGACCAAGGAAACCTGAAAGGCAGTTTACTCAGCTACCGGTGTCGTACAGTCAGTTGTTACCAGATCTGGTCAAAAGTGGATTGATAGTGCCAAAAGAGACTAAGCCGGTGATTCCACCGTATCCTCCAGGTTTTGATGCCAGCGCCTGCTGTGAGTACCATGTTAGGGCACAGGGGCATTCAACAAATGATTGTAAGGTGCTTAGAAGCCAGATTCAGGATCTGTTAGACTCTAACCGGATTTGCATCACGCCTCAGGGTTTTGTTCAGATTAATGATTTTCCATCATCCAGTTGTGTGGGTTCGTCGGTTAATGTCATGGAAGACTCCACAGGAAGTGTGTGCTCTGAAGATTGTCAATCAGAGAGTTCAGTTGTGTGGGAGAAGTTTCTAGAGGTTTTTGCGCCGGGTGTCGCATCTGTTTTCTCTGCTTAATCCGTTTAGCTTTTGTGCACTAGTGTCTGCTGACCACCACCAGGATTGTTGGCTGGGGTCATTGTATTCATACTCATTTGTGCTTACGTGCTGCTTTTGTTGGTTGTACATATGTGCGAGATGTTCGTCTGTGTGCTTATAGCTTGAGTTTCTCTTTGTCTCGCTATGAATGTGTGTTTGCTTTCCGCATTGCATTATGATTTAACAGGTACATCAGAACCGTGGGTCTCATTTCCTCATCGCTCAGTTTGTTGCAGGAACTCCTTCAGAGATATGGAACAGAATCAGTTTGAATTGATTGAAGTCCAAAGCCAGCTGGGGCAGATGATGAGAGACATGCAAGAGATGCGTTTGGAGCAGAAGATTCTCAAGGAGGAGAACAGTCAGCTGAAGACCCAAATGAGCTTGATCATGGAAGTGGTCAAGAATGTGCTTAGGAAAGAGGACGATCAGCTATTTGAAGCCGCAATGAAGAAGCTCGCGCCACCCGTGCATGTGGAACCTGAGCAGCAGCAACAGAAGATACATCCGGCTCAATGGAGGATCCAGGAAGGGAAGCCAAAGAGAATATTTGAGGTGCCGCCTATAACATATGCTGAGCTCTTGCAGGCTTTATTGAGGTTTAATCTGGTTGAGAAGAGAACGTTGGAACCACCAACGAGAGTGTTTCCTCAAGGGTACGATGCCAGTAAGCAATGTGAGTTCCATTCTGGGGCATTCGGACACGACATCGAGGGTTGTCATGCTTTTAAGCACAATGTTCAGGACCTGATTGACTCGCACGATATTGAATTCACGCCGAGCGGCGTAGCTGTGCGTATTGCTCCTGTCTCAGTCGATGCTAAGATGACAGATGTTTCTAAAGCTGCAGTGGGTCAGAAGCGTATCCTGGACTCCATGGTGTCAGAATCTCCAGGCCCACAACTGTTGCCTATTCCTGGGGCAGATCTGAGAAAGAAAATGGCTAAGCATAAGGAGGGCGTTAATCAATACATTGAAGGTCAAGAAACCGATGTTGCATTTGATACGAAGGGTGTTCAAGAGTCAACCCGATACCAGCAGCAGCAGCCTCAGCAGCAGGATAAGCAGGGGTACAAAAGATATCAGAATCGGGCTCCTCTGGCAAGCCGTCATCTTGAAACTCCACCTATGCCATATGCACAACTTCTGCAAACGTTGCTTCAGCTCCAATTGGTTCATAAGAGGATAATGGCTCCCTTAACAGGGGCACCACCACCGGGGTATGATGCCAATGCTACTTGTGATTTCCATACTGGGGCACCAGGCCATATGATTGAGAGTTGTAAAGCTTTTAAGCACAAAGTGCAGGATCTACTTGATAGTGCAGCAATCAGCTTCGGGCAAGGTCCCCAAATCATCTGAATGAAGGAGGAAGGGCTCTATGATTTGGTTGTGTCGTTGCAAGCAGATCAGGACATCATCAGGATGCCTCTAATAATTGACTGTGAAGATAGCTGGTTCAGCAACAGGACAGATGTGAAAGCCCGGTTCTCGGAAGCTAGCAGTTTTCTTTGTTTTAGCTTGTCATTTCTTTACATTTGTAGTTGCTTTCCTGTTTGAATTTGTAATCTTGTTTGTAAAACTTGTTGTTTTCATTCAATTGATGATAATGAAATAAATATGCATGTTTTGATTAAATCCATTCGTGTTCACTAACTGTTTTTGCAAATGTCCAACGCTTGGTTAAGAAGAATTTGGGGAGGATGACGAAAATGACCGACATGCAACTACCAATATTGTATGCTTTTGAAATAAAACCTGTTGATGATGTACAGGCATTGTTTCAAATCCCTAAACACCGGAGATATAAGGAAGATAATCCCTTGTTAACCCCTTTGAGCCTTGTAGTAGGAGTTCTTTCTGCAAGCGAAAAACCCTCAATCTTAACCTGGGGCAGGGTAGGTGTTAGCTAATTTGACCGAGCGTCCAAATTGCAAAAGGAGTGTCCGTTCGAGGATCAATCACACCTCTAGAGGTTGTGCCTAAAAGACCACAATGGTTCAATCAAGAGTGAGACAGTCACATCGTTCCCCAAAGAGTCAGGCAACCGGCGTCACACGACTCGTTCGAAACAAGAAAAAAAAACGAAAGAAAAAGAGTCAAAAGCCCGCTAAGTCAAGAAAACTTCAAAACAAATGACTTAGGCAAAAATGAGGGCATCCCGCTGGACTTAAAAACATCAAAAGAAACTCAAAAGGAGTCAGTCCAGGCAAAAGTTAGGGATATGAAAAGAAAAAGATGAAAAGGATCAAAAGAAAAATCCCCAAAAGGAAATACGAGTCGTGTGACCTCAAGTGTCAAAGACGAAAAATGAGTGGCTGTCACTCCGAAAACTCATAGTTTCTCGAACTATCATTCCTATCTTTCAACCTCTGAGAGGTGAGCGCTAAGGTTGAA
The DNA here is from genome assembly GCA_963859935.3 of Lathyrus sativus. Classification (NCBI taxonomy): domain Eukaryota; kingdom Viridiplantae; phylum Streptophyta; class Magnoliopsida; order Fabales; family Fabaceae; genus Lathyrus; species Lathyrus sativus. The sequence continues at coordinate 705,106,296 of OZ012735.1, read as the reverse complement.
TTAGCTGAATGTAGGATGGGGGAACATCAAGGAGAATGGGTGGGTTAAAATAAACTTTGAGCCTTTATCCTTTCTTTCAAAACCGTGAACCTGACCACGTTACAACCCTCAAAAGTCCTAATTGAAGCAGGTTGTTTCGAAAGCATACTCCGGTAAAGGTCGCGTCGATTCTGACTCTTAAAAGGGTTCCTCTTACCATGTTGATACTAATGTTGATAAGTGTTTTGTGCATTATATGCCATGAACTGTTTTTCTTTTTCCCAGTGAACAAATTGGATGTCAAAGCTGTCATATGTGTTGCATTAATACATCTTTTACGCAAGAACAACTTGTTTTACTGGCGAGTGAGCGCTTGACAGCGGAAAAGCTTCCTACAGTGGAAAGTATGGTCAAGATAGAATGCAGAACGCCCGAATGTTCCGAGAGCAGGGGCAAGCTATTATAGTAATCCCCAGTCAGGGCAGCCTTTCGAAGACAATTATCCTGGGGCAATCAGGTTGAGATTCAGGAAAATACGGCGTAGTCAGGGGTACTACTCTGAATCAAATTATCAGGAGCGAGGTCATTGCAGTCAGGGGCAGGCTGTCTTAAGAGCGCAGAGTTTGTTCTTTATTCGAGGAGCATTTGATGTGAAGCGTCTCTCCGAGGTTCAGAATGCTGGGGCATTTCGTATCAGACCATCAGGGTACAGATCTGCAGATTTCCTTTCAAGGACTATCCCCACGGAGGTCCCGTAGGCCGGGGCATATCAGAAGAGAAAGGATTGCCTTCTCCGTATCAGCAGGGTCGTTCAGAGGTATTCGAGCAGATTTAGCCAATTCTTCGAGAACGAGACGAATGCGGGAAGTCGTGTCAACTAAAAGGCTGCGTATTCAAATAGAGTGTTTTCCAGCGTCAGTCGTACCTGACCCATCATAGGTAGCCCAAAAAGCATAGATCCGTGTTGGCGATCGCTGTGAGGCCCATCCGTGTTGGCGCATCGGTTTCCAGATCCGAGCTTCATCAGTACGCGGGAAGACTCCCTCCATTTTCTCCAGCAAAGTCCAATTTGTCATTGGCATGGGTCAGCTATCCCCAGAGGAGTCCAATCATACTCGGCACATCTGCTATTTCGCAGCAGAGTTATATTCACCAGCAGGGTATTACTTCGTCGATGATGTTCGGTTAAGTTCCCAATATTCTCAGCAGAGTTGATTTCACTCTCCTAGCATTTATTTTGCTGGGATAATCCTGTGATATCCGGTTCATCCCCAGCGGAGTTGGCTTCGTCTTCAACATTTATGTTGCTGAAGTGGTTTTCTGTACCCGACTTTCTCCGGCAGCTCGAGCCTGCATTAGCATATTGCATGCATTATCATATTTGCATCATACTTGCAGGTCGTTGTCAAAATGCGTAGCATTTCTATCCAGAATGGAGCATTACGCCGTGAAAAGATTAAAGCATTTGCATATGCATACGAAGCATAAGTCAGGTTTTCCACCAACCTCACATGGCGCGTGAATTACTCTGTGATCAGTTCAAGGGCATTTGTCCTGCAGCAGTGTTCAGACAGTTCAGCAGATTATTTGTATCAGATCACGCAACAGTTATGCTTTGATCAGTCGGTCATCTGGTATCGGCAGAGTTTTCTTCCTGTCAATTCATATTGACGATGTATTTCCTCCAATAAGTGGATTTCTCCGTCTACCATTAGACGTCTTGAGTACGAATGTGGTTTTCTTTCCGTCTATCCTTAGACGATGTGAAGTTGCGGGTGATCGCAGTAGGGTTTCAAGAAGGGGTTTCCCCAGGATATGCTTTTCTTCCCGTCTATCAGTAGACGATGTGAAGTGTTGGTTGATTTTCAGTGGGGTTCAAGACGGAGTTTCTCTAGCAAGGGGCTTTTCTTTCCGTCTATCAGTAGACGATGTGAAGTTTCAGGTTGTTGTTCAGCGGGTTTCTTATTGCCAGATCATACGTATGGTGAGTTTCCCCAGCGAGTCTTCTCCGGCTACCCTTGATTGTTGAGGGGTTTCAAAACGATATTTCGGATAGTGGTTTTCTTTCTGTTTATGGATAAGATGACGTTTCAAGAGGGACTTTTCTGACTGTCAATCCTTATTGATGTCGAGGCTCTTCAAAGAATGTTCAGTTTTCGCGATTGTCGATTCTTATTGACGACATGGTTCGTTAAAGGTGGTTTTCTTCCCGTCGGTCCATACTGATGATGTGGCCCCTTCAAGGATATTGATCTCCCCATCAATTCCCATAGACAGAAGGATTCTGAAATTCAAGGGATGGTGTTGAAATTGCGTAAGAATGTCTTTCCGTCTATCCTTAGACGATGTGAGTATTCGATCAGGATGATTCCGTCTATCCTTAGACGATGTGAATATTGATTTGTTTCATCAATCAGAATGATCCCGTCTATCCTTAGACGATGTGAGTATGCGATCAGGCTTTCTTCCCGTCTACCCGTAGACGATGTGAATTTGGAGATTATGGTGTCTTTCCGTCTATCCTTAGACGATGTGAGTATTCGATCAGGATGATTCCGTCTATCCTTAGACGACGTGAATTGATTTGTTCATCAATCAGGATGATCCCGTCTACCCGTAGACGATGTGAATTTGGAGATTATGGTGTCTTTCCGTCTATCCTTAGACGATGTGAGTATGCGATCAGGCTTTCTTCCCGTCTACCCGTAGACGATGTGAATTTGGAGATTATGGTGTCTTTCCGTCTATCCTTAGACGATGTGAGTATTCGATCAGGATGATTCCGTCTATCCTTAGACGACGTGAATTGATTTGTTCATCAATCAGGATGATCCCGTCTACCCGTAGACGATGTGAATTTGGAGATTATGGTGTCTTTCCGTCTATCCTTAGACGATGTGAGTATTCGATCAGGATGATTCCGTCTATCCTTAGACGACGTGAATTGATTTGTTCATCAATCAGGATGATCCCGTCTACCCGTAGACGATGTGAATTTGGAGATTATGGTGTCTTTCCGTCTATCCTTAGACGATGTGAGTATTCGATCAGGATGATTCCGTCTATCCTTAGACGATGTGAATTGATTTGTTTCATCAATCAGGATGATCCCGTCTATCTTTAGACGATGTGAATATTGATTTGTTTCATCAATCAGGATGATCCCGTCTATCCTTAGACGACGTGAGTATGAAGATTATTTCTTCCCGTCTATCAGTAGACGATGTGAATTTGGAGATTATGGTGTCTTCCCGTCCATCGTTGGACGATGTGGGTATATTTCTCTTCCTGCCTATCAGTAGGCAATGTGAAAGAATCAGGCGTTTTGTTGCAACCCTAGGGTTTGTTATATACGGTATCACAGGTAATTGGCATTCAAATCAGGAGTTCTTTACCAGATGATGGATCAGTTTATTGCCGTAATGACTAGACTCGGTTTTCAGGACTTTATTCCCCAAGCAGTTTGCAGTATATGCTCGCAGTTGGCAAATTTTCGGGTTTTATTTGTATTCAACCATCTCGCACCTCCGAATGTTTGAAGGCTGAGCGCTCTTCAAACCCTTCAGGTCCAAGTCGCTTGAATAGGGGCAGCTGTTGCACCCTAAAATTTGACCAACCGGTTCTCCTATCTGACTCGTGGTTTAATTTCATATTCGCAAATCAGACGTATGATATTTGTGCACAGACAGAGGATATCAGGGTTACAGCTTGATTTTCGTCTATCAGATATGGCAGATCCAGTCCAGATCATCAGGGTTTTATTTTCGGGAATTTGTGCGCTCCTCGGTGATTTTTTAGCTTACATAGTGATTTTGCGATATTCTGATGCCCAGGGTTCTCTGTTCGATTCGATATGGTCTCGTGCACTCTTTTATGGTGGTCATTTGCATTTGTCTGCATTCTTTAGGGTTTAATAGGCTTTTGTGGATTTTCAATAGGCTTTATAGATTTTTCTGGAATTTAAATAGGGTTTTTATATTTTTTAAATAGTTTAAATCATTTTTAGAATTTTATATAGATTTTAAAATAGGTTTAATAGTTTTTTAATCATTTTTAGAATGTTAGATTTTAAATTTAGTTTTAATTATTTTAGATAATATAGAAAATATTATAGATTTTTCTTTTAGGTTAATGGAGGTTTAATAGTTTTAAATAGAAATAGATAGAATTTGTTTAATATAGTTTTCCTTTTCAAATAGATATTAAATAATAAATAGAAATTAAGCAGAATTTTGTAGAGTTTTATTAGTGCTAGTTAAAATAGGTTTAATTAGTTTTTTTAATCTTTTTAGAGTTGATTAGGGGAATTAGTTTAATTAGAGTGTTAATCATGTTTTAGATTTAATTAGGATTAATCTTTTGTTTAGAAGTTAATTGAATTTGTTAGAATTAATTAGGATAGATTAATGTTAGTTAGAATTAATTGTAGTGTTAATTAGTTAATTAGGATTAATTCTCGGATTAGCTTCTAATTGAGCTTGATTTTCCATTTAATCAGATTTAGTTTAATTCAGTTTTTTTAAGGTTTTTTAGTCATTTTTCGTGGGCCCAGGAGGCAGTTTTTGGAGGCCCACTTCACTAGTCAGTCCAATTCATTTTTTGGTGCAGGTTTTGGCCAGAGTGTGACACTTGTCACTATAAGAAGACCCCCACGCGTAACACAGAGAGGACCCCACCACACACTCAGATTCTCCCCAGCTCACGCCACGCGTCCCACTCAGCCACCACTTTCTCTCTCTCTCTGTGCATGTGTGCCACGCGTTGCACAGGCAAATCTCCCCTTCGCCACTTGTCACCGTCTAACCTTCACCGGAGCCTCACCAGAAAACACACCGGCGGCCATGCATCCACCCTGATCCTCCCACCGCCGGTCACCCCAACGTCTTCCGGCCACCGCAACAGCTCGCCGGAGCTCGTTTTCCACCCAGAATTCCCAGAAACACTCCTCCTTCATCTTCTTCCTCCATCCGACTTCATCATCACCTCGTCGGAAAGCTCATACACGCCGGAAACTTCATACGAATATCCAGAAACCTCCATCCACCAACGAACGTCAACAATCTTCAAAGAGGATCCTCGTGGTTCGTCCTCCCTCATCAAGATCTTCAACGATCTTTTGAAGGTCTTCCTCAAAACATCCAAGCAAATCAAAGGACCTTCAAGATCTACCAGTTCTGGAACCATCGTCTTCATCAGTTCTTGAAGCTTTCTTCCCAGATCTTCATAGAACTCATTGAGTTCTTCCCTGTTTGCCCAGAAATCACCGAACAAGCGTCAACGTTCCCCTCAGGGCCTCCACAAGCTCCTTCAACAGTCAGGAAGACGTCAAGATCTTCCTCTCTCGCGACGATTTTCGTTGAGCCTTCAAAGGACCCCAGCAATTCCATCGTCTCAGGTTCGTCTTCTTCTCTTCATCGCCTCCATTAGTTGTTTGTTCGGTTGGATTATGAGATTCGTTTGAGATTTGCATGTTAGTTCCTATTAGGTCCAGGTTAGGTTTAGTTGATTGTGAATTAGGGAATGGTTCCTCATGTGAGATGTGTGAAGTTTGTTTGGGTTCTTTTTTCTGGAATTGGGTTGCAGAGAGAGTGAGGAAGAGGAGAGGACGACGGCTAGGGTTTTGGTTGGGAGTGGTGAACAGTGATCTGAGTCATGGAGAGGGAGATTAGTTTTGTTAGGGTTAATTGGGTTAGGGTTAGGTTTGGGCCAAGCCCAAACGTGTTTGCTGAGAGAGCAACCCCTGTTTACTCATTCAAAACCCCCCTTGGCGTGTGAGAGACAAAATGATATTGATTTGGGCCTTAGGCCCTAATGCTATCCACACCCCCTCGTCTCAGCCCAATGAGAGTTAACGTGAAAAGCCTGCTAGCTGCACCCCCCCAGGCGTTTTTTTATTTTTATTTTGTAGCTGGTTTCTGGTAGTGCTGGGCTTAGGCCCTGAGTGTTTTTCGCACCCCCCAGGATTAGGGCCCAATGCAATAATAACTGAGAAGCATTGCTTTCAGCACCCCTCCCCTTTTCTTTTCAATTTTGTTTTTTTATTTCTTTTACTATTTTCTTGCATATTGAAAAAATTCATAACAAAATAAAAACAATTGATTTTTTAATTCTTCTTTTTTCTACCACTTTATAATAATGTCTAGAAAATTGTATAAAAATAAAAATGTCATTTTATTTTTGTTTGCTATTTTTGGCATGTTTTCCATTTAATTGCTTTTTTTAATATTTTTTAGTGCATGCATATTATTAGAAAATTCATAAAAAATAGTAGGTTTAGTCAAATAATTCCGTTCTTTTTTCTGTAGACTCGTAATTCAATGTAGAATTTTATAGTGCTAAAACATTAGCTTAATCATGCATTTTCAGTCTAATTGCATTTTTTGTATTGCTTTGATATTGAATAATTGGTTTGTGGATATGTCTGCTTTGTTAATTTTGGTTCTTTCATCTGGTATTGAGTTCTGCTCTGATTTTTTAGTATGTTGTGCTAGACTAATGTAGGTTTCCCATAGGTTTTTGATAGATTTTTGTAGGATGTTCTGATATGATTTGTCTGAGCTTGAGGATAGGAGAAGTCTTGATGACTTCTGACTTTGAAGTTCAACTGTGGTTGAACTTCAGAGATAGTGGCTTGAGGCTTAGTCTAGGAGCTTGTTATCTGTTTGTGAGGTTCGAGACCCTGAAGTTTGAAGGGAGTTTATGGTACTTTCCTGAGGAAGGCACTATGAATGACTTTCATTCTTTCTTCTCACCTCTTTCTTAAGTATCCAATGATGTTGGAGCCAACTTGTGAGTTTAATTTCTCCTGAGGAGGAATGTAAACTGATCACATGTTGTTGAGCCACATGGGATACGATTCCTAAATGGAAGCCTCCTAGTACTTTCCTGAGGAAGGTCCTAGGGGTCTATTCACTTAGTTCCATTAGTTTATCTAGGATTTCTCAAGTATCCAATGATGTTGGAGCCAACTTGTGAGTTTAATTTCTCCTGAGGAGGAATGTAAACTGATCACAGTTGTTGAGCCACATAGGATACGATTCCTAAGTGTCAGCCTCTTAGTACTTTCCTGAGGAAGGTCCTGTGGGTCTGTTCACTTAGTTCCCTTAGTGCATATAGGTTTTCTTAATTATCCAGTGATGCCGGAGCCTTCATGTGAGTTTAATTTCTCCTGAGGAGGAATGTAAACTGATCACAGTTGTCGAGCCGCATAGGATATGACTCCTGAGTGGTAACCTCCTGGTACTTTCCCGAGGAAGGCACTATGAGTTTGTCTGCTTAGCTCCCTTTCTCTGGTAAGCTTGTTCTGAAGCTTGGAGACTGGGATTGATTCCCCTTGCTTAGGGTTCTGATTAGAGTTTTTGCTTAGATATTTGCTTAAGGTGTTGCATAGAGTTTTGTTCAGAGATAGATTAGAAGTTTGTTTGTTAGGGGCCTTGCCCAGGAGTAGTTTCTTGTTTTGTAGATAGAGGCTTGTCAGGTTAGCTAGCCTTCTCTTTGTATTGTTTGACTTGTGTAATGTTGTGTTGCATTAGACTTAGGAATTCATCTAGATAGTTCTGAGGTAGGAGCATTTTAGAAGTAGACTTTGTGTGCATGATAAGTTGAGGTGGTCCTCTTTCTGCTTGTTTGTTATTGAGTGGCTTTGCTTGTTGGTATTTGGTAGAGCTGAGCTCCCTTGCCTTTGTGGTTTGCGGCCTTTGCGCCTTGTTTGTTTAGTTGCTGCATTCATGCATATTTTCAGTATTTCTTTACTTTGTAGTTAATTCTTGTTTGTCGTTTAGTCCTGTTGCCATGATCCCTTAGGAGCTCTGACTTCTCCGCTGCGGAGTCGTTATGATAGACATTAGGATGGTCAACCAGGTGTGATAGCAGTAGGTAGGTTCCCCTTTCTCAGCTATAGTTTTAGGGTTTCCCTTTCCTTTCCGTAGGAGCTTTTGAGTAGCTTGACCCGTAGGTAGCCGAACTACAGCTGCTCTGATTCTTCGTACCAGACGAGGATATGTAGGCATAGGATGCGATATCCTAGCGAGCACACTAACAACTAACTTTGGTTCTCTCGCGGCTGTGCGATCGAGACTTTCCCGCTAACGGCTAATTGTTATCCCTTTCTCTTGCCCGAGTGCATTTGAGACCAGATCGTATTTGTAGGTTCCCGAGCCTTAGAGACCAGTTTGTTTTCTCACTGCTGTGTGAGAGCGCCAGTTTACCCGTAGTTAGCCGAACTACGTTTGCTCTGATCTTCCATGCTGTGTGGAAGTACGTAGGCACAGGACGCGATGTCCTGGCGAGCAACCTTTTCCCCGTTTAGACGTAGGTAGTCGAACTACGTTGACTCTGACTTTCCCATTGCACGAGGGAATACGTAGGCCCAGAACACCGTATGTTCTGTCGAGTCCTGTCCCTTTATTTTCTTTTCAGACTGACCATTAGCGTAGATAGATAAACACCCTTTTCCTATAAACACCAAGCGTGGATCCCATCGAGTACGATGGACGTGAGGGGTGCTAATACCTTCCCCTTGCGTAACCGACTCCCGAATCCAGGTTTTGGTTGCGATGACCATACCTTTTCCCCGTCTTTGCGAGGTTTACTTCGAGCGTTTCCTTTCCCGCCCTAAGGGATAAATAACGCACGGTGGCGACTCTCCTGTCAAGCCGGCGCCGATTTTCGCAGTAGCGACAGGGGGCTACCAAGCCAGGAATGAATTCACTATTAGCAGTATTAATTCAGAGTTAAACAACCTCCGGTTGACAACTCCTCACTTAATCCTACCCAATGCAGCTTCTACCTAGAAACTCATATAGATAAGAGAAACTCATCTCAATTCCTAAAACATATCAAGGATATCTAACAGTCACAACCTCCAATGACTGTATCAAACTGTTCAATTGAAAACAACCCTTTTAATACAATATTCAGTCAATACTCATGACTAACACTAATACTTGAATTTGCTTAAAAGCTTCATTCAATAAAAATATATAATTCATTAGCTACAAGCTTCTAAGTATGAAAACTATGTCTACCATAGTTTATCAAACCTGATACAAAGGGTGACTTACAATACAAGAAAGTCACGCGACTCTCAAAATCCTAAACCATTATTTTTTTACTTTATAAAAGTCTTAATAAGGAATCTACTTTTGCTCTAGGTCTTGGTCTTCCTTTTATAATCTTCAGCAATCCATGGGCTTCGAAATCTCTATCTAATCATTCCTTGATCCATGTTCTAATTGCACCTTACATCTTGGAACAGATCTGTAACAAACCTGTTGTATCAGACCAAGATGTCGAGTCCTCAAGATAGAACATCTTGTCTGACATGTTGTTCTCTACAGATTTCTTATTGTTAGAACATCTTGTTCAACATCATGTTTTACCAAAATTTGGTCAAATCTTTAAACCTTCATTACTTACCTTTTCCATCTTTCCTTATAATCAGGACATCACCAATACCTTCAACTTCTAGAGTATTGTCATTTTCAAAATTCATCATTCATCGAGAGTTTTATGTTGATAAACCAATCTTTCCTACCAGTCATGTGTGATGAGCATCCTGAGTCCAGGTGCCATTGGTCCTTGAATATTACTTAATTTCTTGGTTGTGACCATCAAAAACATCTCTTCTTTTTCATGCTTTGCCAACTTTGCATTATTTTCTTAATTCTTTTGTTTTTAGGACAATCACTATAGTAAAGACCATACTTCTGACAATTGAAACACTGAATGTGACTTTTTTCAGGTTTTCGTCCACTACCTCTTCCTCTACTTGAAACATCACCTCTATGGTTGCTTTGGTATGGGGGTCTTCTTTGATTCAATGAGTTTCAGTTTTGCTGGTTTCCTCTACCACTCGAATTGTTGTAGCCTCCTTTACCTTTGTTATCGAAATATTTTCCTTTTCCTTTCTTTCTCTTGCTGAGTGCACCAACAAAGAGACATCACTCTTTGACTTGCTTTCAGCCATTCTATGTTCATGAGATTCATGCGTCCCTTGAAGTTCTTCCTTTGTCAATCTTGACATGTCTTTCAATTCTTATATGGATACTACCACATGATCAAATTTTGGAGCTAATGATCTTAAGATCTATGCAACACTTCTCGGCAAACCTTTATTTAATTCACTAGTCTTGTAACCCTAGTGAACAAATCAGTTATGTTTAGAGATGGCAAAAAAAATCGTACCTGTGGATAAAATTCGTCACGAATATGGGACTGATAGTTTGAAGGATATCCACGGATAAAATAAATGAATATTTAAATACCCGTTTGTTAATGGATATGGATACGGGTTTAATGATCTTTGTGCCCGCAGATATCCATATCCGTTAATAAGTTATAAAAATCATTTAAATATTATTAATTTATTATACCTTATCTTTTATTCTTCTAAAAACAATTAGTCTTCTTATATATATATATATATATATATATATATATATATATATATATATATATATATATATATATATATATATATATATATATATATATATATATATATATATATATATATATATATATATATATATATATATATATATATATATATATATATATATATATATATATATATATATATATATATATATATATATATATATATATATATATATATATATATATATATATATATATATATATATATATATATATATATATATATATATATATATATATATATATATATATATATATATATATATATATATATATATATATATATATATATATATATATATATATATATATATATATATATATATATATGAACATTTCTTTAAGTAAAACCTTTTCACATTTCATTCAAATTTTATTAGTCATATCATATTTAAACTCTTTATTATTTTATACCTCACTTCAACAATTTCATAGTTCAACCAACTAGTGTCGTCGTTCCTCTTTCAAACCAGTGTCTCCCTTCCTTTTCCTATATCTTCCCCTCTTCCATCATAATTCACAATCATAATATCTTTTATTTTTTTGGTTAAAAATGAATTGTATGAATATTATGTTTGGATCTAATTATTTTTTGGTGAATAAGAAAATTAATGTGATAAAATTTTATTCTTAAATTAAGAGTGAATGACATCGATGTTATGTGATAATAACTTTTTGTGTCTTTAAAAGAAGTTAAAAAAAATTTCAAAAAAAATTTAATAAAAAATTTATTATCCATGGATATCTGTAAATATTCATGGATATCGTTAAACCCGTGAATTACCCGCTTAACGGATATCCGCATGGATATGGGGCAGATATGGATATCATATTATCCAATGGGGTGGATATGGATATCATAGTATTCGTCCCCATGGATATCCATTTACATTCCTAATTATGTTTTCACTTTCGCCCATCTGAAGCAATTCATACATTCTTTTTGTGAGTTTGTATCTCACCTCTTCCACCTTCTTAGCTCCTCCAAACAATTTCCGCAAAATTTCTCATGGTTCTTTCGCTATTAGACATCACTCAGATTTTCAAAATTGTCTAGATTAACATATTGGTGAATCATAAAGAGAGTTTTATAATATTTTTTCTTCAATTCTTTATGTGCAACCTTTTCTTCATTTGTCGCGTTTTCTGCAAGTGACATTACTCCTTCCTTCATAAGATCCCACATGTCTTGATAACAAAATACCATCTTCATCTAATTACACAAATTATCATAGTTATTACCATTCATATTTTGAAGACTTGCTGGAAAAAGCTCGTTCGGATGATTCATCGCACTATGGTTCCCAAGAATCACACAACCAGTGCTCTAGATACCAGATGCTGGAATTTCGATGAATCCCTAATGTTGGACTTTCACTCAAAACTTGGAGAATTCTGAATCAATATTGATGAACAAGCATCAATTCTTCTGATTGATTCTTTCTCTTTTTCTTCAATATTTACTCGAGTGAATCAACTACACCTTGGATTCAAGATGATTTCGTTGCACAAAATTTGAGAAGAAAGGAAAATATGAATAGGGAAAGAAAAGAGAAATGAGGGTTTGAGAAAAAAGGGAAGAGGGAGAATACTTATGCAGAGTTTTACTCTGCCTTCAAACTGAAATTTTATTCAATCTTTTCTCTATACAACTGTATTTTACAGTGATGGGGTACCTCTCTAATTATAGGTTGAGATTGTTTGCACACCAAATAAACTCCAACTAACCTAACTCAAATAAAAAATACAAAATAAAGTTATGCCTTAAATTTATGTCGAAGATACACTTCTTCAACCGTTCGAAAACTATATAAATTTCTGCAAAGAGCATTTTGATAATAATAATAATAATAGACTATGTGAAAATGGTGCTTTAACCAAACAATTACACTTTCAACAAACATTTTCAGATTTTTTTTAAATAATAATTTTTAAAAAAAATACTCAAATAACCAACAATTCAATAAATTTACTAAAGTAACCATGTTTCAATAAACAAATTCATCACATAGCGGATGCACCACAACCTGTGACGCATGCACTCTAACTTGGTCTTCGGCGTCATTGTCTCAAGTTTTTTTGTAGTGTCATGTCAATGGCAATGACGCATGCATGCAGACATTATGAGCATTTGTAACACCCTTTTTTACCCCACAAATATAATGGCAAATCAATCACATTTATCAGAGTAAAATATTAAACACAATAAAAATCACCTCAAATGGAAAATATCTCAATAACTCAAAAAAGTCAATGCTCCGTAAACAACGGGTTTTTCCAAAATTACTCAAAAATTGCTCAAAAGGCAGCGGAACTCAAAAAGGTAAAATCCAAAGTTTTCCTTACGCAGAAACATAATCAAAATAACAATAATCAATAAAACATGGTTTAACTCAAAGACCCCAACCCGATGTTATATTATCAGAGAAAGACCCTCTAAGTCAACCAAAAGTCAAAAACTCCAAAAAGTCCTCGACGGAATCCACGGCTAAATCAGGTCATCTGCACGTTACCCACGTGGAGGCAATATTCAAATAGGCAGGGTGAGTAAAACTATTCATAATAATAAATATAGGAATCAATATATGAAATAACGTCATTTTCGTATTCAACATCATCATAATCATCAAGGAAACATCAAAAGGTCATATCATAAATTACACCAAATTGTCACATAAATGCAAATAAGACTCATGCATGTGGTACCAATTCAATAAAATTCAATGGACACTAGGCCATCAACCCTCCTTAGATCCCCATCAATAGGATTGATTCTACACAAGAACTGGAGCACAACAAAATACTTCACATCCACACAATGGGACTGAAGCCACAAGAATAAAACACTAGAGCGAAGTCTGGAATGCATATGAATGCATGATGCATACGTCGATATCATCCTCAAAATAAACTCATTAGGTGCATCATCATTCATCAAAATCATCATAATAATCATGTCATCATATAATCATCAAAAACTCATGGAATCAACATCATAACTCATCATCATTACTCATAGGAATCATCATACAATCATTTATTAATCACATATGAATCACAGTCATACTCAAGGTAATCCATCCAGAAAATCATAGCATCAAAGCATCAAGACAGCACTGCATAAGAACACAATTCGCGAAACTCTGGTACGTTCGTTGGATAGTTCGTCGTGCGATTCTGGGGCGAATGTTCGCCGTGCAAAGGATTGTTTGCTGTACGAACTCGCGATTACAGCAAAATGCTGTTACGCACCAGTAGCAAAACCAGCCCAAAAGTCCCTATGATTTCCTTCGCCAATGCCCCCAAAAACATCCCTCAATCATTCCTAAGGTATTACGGCGATAAAGGCACAAAATCTACGTCTTATTAGGCCAATCCTGTATCATATTTATGCCTCCAATTCCTATAAAATTCTTACAATTTTCCCACATTCATTAGAATTCTCATAATCAATTACCATGTACGGTTAAAACCTCAACAACAAATTTTGGCCACCAAGGCCTAATTTCCTTTACCGCTAAATCAGCCTCAAACCTATCAGACCATCGGTTGAAATCCTTCAAACTCATTAAACTCACTAGAAAGGCAACAACAATTCAATACTCAAAATCCCTAAACCCTTAAATCATCTTTAAACACATTGAATCACATATTGAAAACAATGAAGGCAATACTCCCCATAGTTAAACAACCTCAAAAATATCCACAAATGCCTAATTTCCTTAAACTCAAAAACCTCCTAAATCCTTAAATCGGCTTTAAATATATTGAATCACATATTGAAAACAATGAAGGCAATACTTGCCATAACTTAATTGCCGACTCTAAGCCTTTCTCCTTGATTCTAAGAAACCTCGCGAAACTTTGCCTCAATCTTCTTCCTCAGAGTTTTGGCCTCTATTTCTTCCCTTTTTACGGTCTAACAAGAATGAATCCTAATTCCCTTAAAATTCCTTTTTGTTAAACCTAACTTTGGGCCTTAAAATGGGCTTTCCAATTTCACCCTCACTAACTCCTCCTCAAAAGTCCACTTTGCCCTCAATTCACTTATATTTATTTAAATTAATAATAATACCAATATATTCATATTATATACAATTATTTAAATAAATAACTCAAAATCCATAATTCTCAATATTCACACTAACCACCGAAAATCACCAAAAAATGAACATTCATATTTAAATAAATTAAATAAATATTCTAATAAATTTGGGGTGTTACAACTCTCTCCCACTTAAAAGAATTTTCGCGCTCGAAAATTACCTCAACGAAACAGAGTCGGATATGACTCCCACACCTGATCCTCACGCTCCCAAGTCCAACTCTCTCCAGCTGGTCCTCCCCCCCCCCCCCCCCAAATGCATTTACTAAGGAAATCTCTTTACCTCACAGTTGTTTCACTTCTCGTTTATCAATCTGTACTGGCAATGCCTTAACAATCAAATTATCTCTCACTTGTACATCATCCATTTGAATCACATGTGACGGATCTGGAATGTACTTCCTCAACTGAGACACATGAAACACATCATGCAAATTTGCAAGCGGCGGCGGTAAAGCTATCTGACATGCTACTTCTCCCATGCTCTGCGAAATCTGATATAGACCAATAAACGCGTTGTGAGCTTTCGAGACTTAAAAGCTCGGCCAACACCAGTTACCGGCATAACTCTCAAAAACATGTGATCTCCCTCCTGGAAATCAAGTGTTTTCCTCCTCTTATCGTGATAACTTTTCTGACGACTCTGCGACGCTTTAATCTTTTCTCGGATCATCTTGATCTTTTCAGTCGTCTCTTGCACAATCTCAGGTCCGAGCATAACACTCTCGCCTGACTCATACCAACACAAAGGAGTCATATATTTCCTACCATACAATGTCTCATATGGTGCCACTTCGATACTAGAATGGTAACTGTTATTGTAGGTAAACTCAATCAACGACAAATAACTATCCCATGATCTACCTTGATCCAATATATAAGCTCTCAACAAATCCTCTAAAGACTAGATAGTTCTCTTTGTCTGTCCATCCATTTGCGGATGATAGGCAAAACTCAACCTCAGCTTAGTACCCAAAGCTGTCTGTAAACTCTCCCAGAACCTCGATGTGAATCTCAAATCTCTATCAGACACAATACTTGAAGGAATACCATGCAGTTTCACAATCTCATCAATATACAATTTGGCCAGCTTCTGTAACGAATAATTGATCCTCATCGGTATAAAATGAGTCGATTTGGTCAATCTATCAACAATCACGCAAATTGAATCATATCCCTTTAAATTCTTCGCTAGACCTGTCACAAAATCCATAGAAATGCTATCCCATTTCCACTCTGGAATATTCAACGGTTGCATTAGACCCAACGGTCTTTGATGTTCAATCTTCGACTTCTGACAAGTCAAACAAGCATACACAAACTCAGTCACTTCCTTCTTCATCCCTGGCCACCAAAACAATTTCTTCGAGTCTTGATACATTTTTGTGGCACCCGGATGAATACTTAACCCACTTCTGTGACCCTCCTCAAAAATGATCTTCTTAATTTCTGGCACATCTGGAACACACACCCTATCCCTGAACCTCATCACACCATTCTCATCAATCCGAAAATCACCCCCGTTACCTTGGTTGATTAACGTGAGACGGTCCACTAAACTCAAATCAGATTTTTGACATTCTCTAATTTCTTGGAGAATACCACTAGTCAAATTTAGCATACCCAACTTTACAATGTAGGAGTCTCTTCACACACTAGACTCATATCTCTGAATTGTTCAATCAGTCCTAACTCTCAAACCATAAGCATAGACATATGCAAGTACTTCCTACTTAATTCATCAGCTACAACATTAGCCTTACCAAGGTGGTAACTCAATTCAAAATCATAATCCTTCATAAGTGCAAGCCATCTCCTCTGCCTTATATTCAACTCTTTATAATCAAACAAATACTTCAGGCTCTTGTGATCACTGAACACTTCGAATCTGGACCCAAAAAGATAATGTCTCCAAACTTTCAACACGAACACCACAGCGGCCAACTCTAAGTCATACGTAGGACAATTCCTTTCATGAACCTTTAGTTGTCTGGAAGCATAAGCAACAACCTGACCATTCTACATCAGTAAACCACTAAGACCCTTTTTCGACGCATCACAATATACCACAAAAGACTGACTCAGATTTGGCAAGATCAGTACTGGAGCAGTCATCAACATCTTCTTGAGTTCTACAAAACTCCTCTCACATGCAACATCCCACACATAAGCTTGACGCTTTTGAGTCAACTGAGTCAATGGCAGCGCCAACTTCGAAAAGCCTTCTATAAACCTACGACAATACCAGCTAAGCCAAGGAAACTTCAAATCTCAGTAGCAGACTTCGGAGTGTCCCACTGCAACACGACATCAACTTTGGACGAATCAACATCAATCCCTCCACTAGAAATCACATGGCCAAGGAAACTCACTTCCTTCAACCAAAAATCACACTTGGACATCTTGGAATAAAGCTTCTTGTCCCTCAAAGCCTGCAATACAACTCTTAGATGTTGCACATGTTCTTCCTTTGACTTTGAATATATCAAGATATTGTCGATGAATACTACCACAAATTGATCTAAATAAAGATGAAAAATCCTATTCATACACTCCATGAATACACCAGGTGCATTAGATACACCAAACAGAGTTACAGTATATTCATAGTTTACATACCTTGTCCTGAAAGCTGTCTTCGGAATATCATCCGGCTTAACGCGAATCTGATGATAACCAGACCTCAAATCAATCTTACTAAACACACAAGCGCCCACCAATTGATCCATCAGATCATCAATCCTCGAAAGTGGATACTTATTCTTGATCGTCACTTTATTCAACTGTCGATAATCCACACACAATCTCATGCTACCATCTTTCTTCCTCACCAACAACACAGGAGCACCCCACGGAGAAACACTCGATCGAATAAACTTCTTCTCCAACAACTCTTTCAATTGTTTCTTCAATTCTCCCAACTCAGATGCAGACATCTGATAAGGAGCCATCGATACATGACTAGTTCCAGGAACTAAGTCGATCGTAAACTCCACTTCACATTCCGACGGTAAATCACTTATCTTATTAGGAAAAACTTTCGGACAATCACAAATAATTGGCAAACCACCAACTTCCCCACTTTCATTAACACTCAAAGTTTCCATCAAAATAAACATCTCAGCACCATCCTGTACCGACTCATCAAAATAATCTGTAAGCACTTAGCTTAACTCAAAACAATTCACTACACACATCATCTAAGCTTGCAAGATACGTCTATTCCATCCAACATGATCCCATCTACTATCAACAAGAGATTAAGGGTGATTAGTTCCTCAATTTGTCAATAGATAGCCGAAAATCATGATGGGGCATAAACCATCTTTACCAAACTATAAGAGCGTTCATCGACACACTGAGCCACCACTCCACACTTGAAGCATCTTGGAGAAACACAAATTTATCCCCCACTTGTTTCATTCCCACTTCTGCAGACAAAGGTTAGAAAACAAACATGTATCGATAGTGTTTTCACACACATGTCGCATACTATGGAAAGAATAACGTTAGACAACTTGGTCGGACAGACCGACCTGCTCTGATACCACTAATGTAACACCCTTTTCTATCCCACAAATATAATGGCAAATCAATCACATTTATCAGAGTAAAATATTAAACACAATAAAAATCACCTCAAAGGGCAAACATTTCTCAATAACTCAAATAAAAGTCAATGCTCTGTAAACAACGGGTCTTCCCAAAATTACTAAAAAATTACTCAAAAGGCAGCAGAACTCAAAAAGACAAAATCCAAAGTTTTCCTTGCGCAGCAACATAATCAAAATAATAATAATCAATAAAACATGGTTTAAATCAAAGATCCAAACCCAATGTTACACTATCAAAGCAAGACCCTCTAAGTCAACCAAAAGTCAAAAACTCTAAAAAGTCCTCGACGACATCCACGACTAAATCTGGTCATCTGTATGTTACCCATGTGGAGGCAACATTTAAATAGGCAGGGTGAGTAAAACGATTCATAATAATCAATATAGGAATCAATATATAAAATAGCGTCATTTTCGTATTCAACATCATCATAATCATCAAGAAAACATCAAAAACCCATAACATCATAAATTACACCAAATTGTCACATAAATGCAAATGTAACAAGTTTCATGCATGTTGTACCAATTCAAAAAAATTCGATGGACACTGGGCCATCAACCCTCCATAGATCCCCATCAATAGGATCGATTCTACAAAAGAACCGAAGCACAAAAAAATGCTTCACATCAGCACAATGGGATTGAAGCCACACGAATCAAACACTAGACCGAATTCCGGAATGCATATGAATGCATGATGCACACATCAATATCATCCTCATAATAAACTCATTAGGTGCATCATCATTCATCAAAATCATCATAATAATCATGTCATCATATAATCATCAAAAACTCATGGAATCAACATCATAACTCATCATCATTACTCATAGGAATCATCATACAATCATGTATTAATCACATATGAATCACAATCATAATCAAGGTAATTCATCTAGAAAGTCATTGCATCAAAGCATCAAGACAACATTGCACAAGAACACAATTCGCGAAACTCTACTACGTTCCCTGGAGAGTTCGTCGTGCGAGTCTGGTGCGAGTGTTTATTGTACGAACTCACGATTACAGCAAAATGCTGTTACGCACCAGTAGAAAAACCAGCCCAAAAGTCCCTATGATTTCCTTCCCCAATTCCCCCAAAACATCCCTCAATCATTCCTAAGGTATTATGACGATAAAGGCACAAAATCTACGACTTATTAGGCCAATCCTGTATCATATTTATGCCTTCAATTCCCATAAAATTCTTACAATTTTCCCACATTCATTAGAGTTTTCATAATCAATTAACCTATACAGTTAAAACCTCAACAACAAATTTTGGCCACCAAGGCCTAATTTCCTTTACTGCTAAATCATCCTCAAACCTATCAGACCATCGGTTCAAATCCTTCAAACTCATTAAACTCACTAGAAAGGAAACAACAATTCAATACTCAAAATCCCTAAACCCTTAAATCATCTTTGAACACATTAAATCACATATTGAAAACAATGAAGACAATACTCCCCATACTTAAACAACCTCTAAAATAGATTTGGCCACGAAGGCCTAATTTCCTCAAACTCAAAAACCTCCTAAATCCTTAAATCGACTTTAAATACATTTAATCACATATTGAAAACAATGAAGGCAATACTCGCCATAACTTAATTGCCGACTCTAAGCCTTTCTCCTTGATTCTTGGAAACCTCGCAAAGCTTTGCCTCAATCCTCTTCCTCAGAGCTCTGGCCTTTATTTATTTCCTTTTCACGGTCTAACAAGAATGAATCCTAATTCCCTCAAAATTCCTTTTTGTTATACCTAACTTTGGGCCTTAAAATTGGCTTTCCAATTTCACCCTCACTAACTCCTCCTTAAAAGTCCATTTTGCCCTCATTTCACTTATATTTATTTAAATTAATAATAATACCAATATATTCACATTATATGCTATTATTTAAATAAATAACTCAAAATCCATAATTCTCGATATTTTGACGCACAAACATATTGCATTCCTTAATTTCTGGTTGTTGAGGTATGTGCTCTGCTTTCGATCTATTCAGGTGGCTAAAAAATATGTGCCCCTTGAAACCCGACTCTATGAAGGTAATAAAATATGTATGAGCCAATTGATTCTCATGGAACTTTATGAGTCCCTGGCTTTGGCGATTGCAGACATGGTCAGGCCAGACCTTCTTGACAGCCTACAAATAGGTGGACCTATTCGTCTTCTACAGTTGTGGTTGAATGCCACTTTCGAGTCTTCCTTGAAGTCCAAAATTCCACGTGATCCGAGAGAGAGAATCTAAGGTCCTCGTTTAGCTAAACTTACCTCGGATGATAGGAAGGCTGCCTTTCTACAAACCTTTGAACACTACTTTTAGATGTTTTACCAATGTAGAACTTCTGTTGAGTCGATGGCCCCATTCGCCGGTCGACAGTTTGGTCCTGAATGGTTTAGGAAACCTTATCCCAACCCGTCCAAATGAGAGCAAGATAAAATCGAAGGGGTTTTATTTTCCTGCTTCAATCCTACCCTTTCACGGACAGGGCTTACCACTTACACGACGGGTTTGAGGCTAGCTCCTTAGCAACCTAACATGGTGGCTAGGAAGTTTAGGTTGAGCGAGCTACTCCCCAAGTGTCTTAGTCTGAGCATCAAAACCTTCTTCTTTATACTCGATACAACTATCAAATGGTGGCTTAAAAGCATTCGTTTATTCTATAAATAGAAAGAAGTTTTTTTGCACGCCTTAAATTACACTCTCTCTTATCATTGCACTCGAGAATTCAAAGAAAGGTGGACACAACATTGGTCTCTTGTACCTGACCAGACAGTCATAACCCAATGTTTAGTCAACACATTTTCTATTCTCAAGGAAAAAGGTATGTTGGTCATAATCCTTCAACCGTTCTCTGTTTTTTATTTCACCCTATCATTTACCACATGCCATTCATTTTGCAGGCCTCCCCAAGAAACAAAAAAAATTGACCAGTGGCTCCCTAGGAGCCAGTATTTTGGCCACAAGAGAAGTAAGTCCTCAGCCTCTCAAACAACTTCCTTGAAGATAATTATTTAGGGAAGGATAATAGATGGACTCTCTACTTCAGGGAGGACGACACACACGGGAAATTCAGATGATATCAACCTTGCATCTTCAAATGACGACACCTTGGTTTGATCTTTGACTGTTGATTCATTTTTCATCATGACATAATCCTTTGCTCATTCTATCCAATTTTGTTAGCCTCCCTAGAAAGATAGCAAATTCGACCCTAGTGAGGGTGAAACAAAGGCTCTGATTCCTCTCTTGCCTATCTTTGACTCTAGTGCAAAATTTTTCGATGGTGTTGTTGGTCTTCCTAAGGATGTCGTAAATTCGTCAGGACCGTGGAATTTCCAAGCCCCCATATCAAAAAGAGCTTCCTTAATCTTAGTTTTTTTCCAGCTTAGAACCTAAATAACTTAAAGTTCTATAAGATAAGATAGGAAACCTTTGATGGGTATGAAACTAGTTAACAATGTCAATCTCAGAAGTGAGGAGATTTTTATAACTTCTCTGTCTCCAGTCTAAGTATTATTGTTGTCTTTAAGCACATTGATGGCTTTCGCCTTCTCTGCACTGCTCTAATGTGATAGAAATTGGTATTTCTATCCTTATCCACCAACTAATTGACTTTGGCCCGTTGAAACCAAATCATCTCTTCTTGATATAAAACCTTAGAGAAGTTGATTTGAAGCTACTTTTCAAGATTGCAAAGACCCTCGTGGTCTCTACCATTCTAAATAGCATGTTGAAAACTTTGGAGCCTACTAGTCAGGTGGATTTTAAGCATTCTAACACTGCAAATGTTGTGAATATTTCACTGCATAGCAGTAACTTTGAAGGACTCCAAATTCTGAAGCAAAAAGTGATTGGTGTCCCAAACATTTTTTACCATATGATCAAATGTATCTTCAATTACCCAGGCGCATTCGAATTTATAAGATCTTCGCACCTTTCTAAATGCTTTATCCACAAGAGTAAGAAGAACAAGATGGTGATCTGAAATTATTTTCGTTCGACTGAGTTGATGCTACAATTTATATTTGGTGACATTAATTTTTTTTAGGGAAGAAGAAATGTGCATGACCAATATAAAATAATTATACACTATCCATCAATGGATGATGAGTATTTTGTCAAATCACGCTTTAATTTTTAAAATAATTACATGATATGGTTAATATAAATTTTTTAATTGATTGTATGTGTAGTATTATTTTACATTGTCGGTATATTGTCTTAAAATCTTATTTTTATTTTTATTTTTTAATTAGTGTCTAAAAATCCTAAATCTAAATACTTTGAACTTATAGTTATATAAATAGAGTGTATTATTATTGAAGCTAAAAAAAATTGATCCAAAATTTTCCCTTTTATTTTCAATTATCCCTCATTTTATTACAAACACTTGCCTCCTATTTTTATTTACAAACACTGCCTTCTCACTTTTTTTACAAGATAAAAAGATAATTAATAAAAAGTTGGTGTAGAGTTTGTTCCACATTTTCTCTACATTATATTTTGACCTATCATTCTCTTAACTTAGATCACTCATTATTATCCTTTGAATGTTTTGCATTTGCATTTTGCTAAGCTGATGGATATCTCTCGAATAATTGAATGCTAAAACGTAGTTTGCGTCGAAATTCTAATGTTTAATGTCTGCTTTCAACTTACGCTAAAATATAATTTTCTTATAATATGTAGTACAAAATATCAAGATAGTACAAACTCAATTCAACTTAAAAGAAAGTAATTATTTCACATATATTTTTTTGATATAAGAAAATAGAACTATATATATATATATATATATATATATATATATATATATATATATATATATATATATATATATATATATATATATATATATATATATATATATATATATATATATATATATATATATATATATATATATATATATATATATATATATATATATATATATATATATATATATATATATATATATATATATATATATATATATATATATATATATATATATATATATAATGTTTTATGTGCCATGATGGCCTCTATGGTCTCTTGGGTTGTGTTTTGGCGGTTTTGGGCTCCAGTTTGCTTTCGGTGAAGGAGGTGGACTTGGCAAATTTCCCAATTTCCTTATTTTAATATCTACAAAATCAATTAAACATTATTATCAACAATTCAAAATATATTTTAAGATTAAATAAATTGAAATACTTTCTAAACGTTACTATGTATGCATATGCATGTTTTTGTATTTCCATGTGAACAAAAAGACAAACCTGCACTAACTGGAGACAACGGCATAAACATAGTAATTGCTAACAACAGAATAACAAAACGCAAAGAAATAGAATTAGCAAGGTTGAAGATATAACCCATCTCTGTATTCTGTGATATCTACTAGTCTAACTAAGACAATTTATAGTGTCACGGTGTTTATTATTTTCGTTGAAACATTCAAAGAAATTTCATGCAGAAAAGTACATGTTGATTAATATATATTTGTGTCATTCTCCATTTGACAAAAGGAACTCTAAAGTTAACCAAAATTAATTATTAATTTTTATTTTATCATATTTTTAAACAAACTAATAAGTCAAATTTTTTTTTTCATATTTAAATTTAAATTCATAAGCTATTAGTATTACATTATAATTATATTTAAAACTAATGGCTTGTTTATTATTTTTTAAATTTAATTTATATATAAAATTAGACAATGGGGGCCAAGAGTACCAGGGAACCACACCTCGAGCAAATTAAAATACTCCATTTGATTCTATTTAAAAAAGAAAATTTAATTTTTAAGGTATTTAGATTGTATACTAAATCAAATACATTAAATATGCAATGAATTTAAAAACTCAACTTTCTCTTATATATAGGACCAGAGGGAGTACCTATTCATAAGTGTATTTAACAATCAATCATGAGTTTGAAAGTTCTTGAGATTAACTTAAAAAATCTCGGAAATTTCCATGTGCAAAAACTTTTACAAAAACGTACGTGTAGAATGTGATTACAAATGTCTGGCTGTAGATATTGTAAAAGTAAACATTAAAGACAGTGAAGCTTAAATTAAAGTAAAAGAAACTTGAAAGGAAAAACATTAAATGAATGTAGTAAATGACAAGAATAAATGGTGTTTTGATTAAGGAAACATAAAATGTACAAAGAAAAGAGGAAGTAGACTCACATAATTGCTCACAAAATTTATCACTCTTTGACTTGGATACTCTAGTTCTATAGAAAAAATTATGAAATTTGCGATCTTGATTACAACGTATGAGTATGCTATATATACTAAACTACAAATAACTGTTCCCGATAGTTTACCCTAAAGAATTGACACATCTTCGAATGCATGTAACTATGCTTCCAACATTTTTACACGTTACCAGGGCTTTAAAACTGCTGAAATCATTATCCCACGTTCTCTAACTGTTCTTAACCACTAGTAAATTCTTGCTCATCGAATGTAGTTGTTGATAGTTGTAACGCCCGTTCATTTTAATTAAATTATTTATGAATTGTTGGTGTGCCTTTATGTGAGAGTGTGTCTGAGAGCGTTGGTGGGTGTCCTTAAAGTATAGGAAACCATTTAATAAATCATTGAGTTTGATAATAATATAATATGATTAATAATGATGATAATTTAATAACTATTATTATTATTATTATTATTATTATTATTATTAGTGGATGGAATAAAGGGAATTAGGGAGTTATTAGAGAAGTTGTGGGAGAAATAGCAAAAGAACGATAAACTGCTCAGAAAATCAAATTGGAGGAAAAAGGCTGAGAAAAGAGGAAAAAGGACGTGGCTATGGAGAAAGGAAGAACAGAAGAATTAACCGCCGGAGAGAATTGAAGGTTGTTGCAGAAGAGTCACCGGGAGAGCAAAATCGGAACCGGAAGTTTAGAGTTGTCCTCAATCCAAAGGTAAGGGTGGGGTTCAATTCTATAACCGTGGGTATGATCGATTTCATGTAGGGAATTGAATCATAGGGTTAATGTTCCTGTAGATCGATAAATATTAAGGATTAATGTTCCTGTAGATCGATAAATATTAAGGAGTAATGTTCCCGTAAGTTGAAGAAATATTAAGGATTAATGTTCCCGTAGTAATATTTCCGGGGAAATGTTCCCGTAGGTTGAGCAATATTAAGGGTAAATGTTCCCGTAGGTGAGAAATATTAAGGGTTAATGTTTGTCTACGCCTGCATTAGTGTTTATGTTGAATTGATGCAAGATAATTACTTGCTGAATTTTAATGGAGTTTTGTTGCAAGTTTCATGGTCTTGCTTTAATCATGCTAAATGTTGGAAATGTTTTATATTCCGCTGCAAATTAATAAGATGCCTTGTAATCAAAATGTTAATCAAGTTATTGTTGTATGTTCGTCCAATGTATCATTACTAAATGCATGTTGTCCAATTGAATTGTGAAATGTATGTTTCTATGAGTTGAAATTGTAACGCCCAGAATTTGCTGATGTGACGACCGTCACACCTTCATTACGATCGTCATGCGTGCAATTTTTATGCTATTGCACTCTGTTTGTTATATGAGTTATTGTCTTTCCTGTTATCCGCAAGTAGTAGAGTTGGGGTGTTACATTAGTGGTATCAGAGCAGGTCGGTCCATCCAGTCAAGTTGTCTAATGTTGTGTATTCCCTGGTATGCGACATGTGTGTGAAAACACTGTCGGTACATGTTTTGTTGTGGAACCTTTGTCTGCAGGAGTGAGAATGATTCAAGTGGGGGAGAAGCTTGTGCTTCTCCAGGATACTGCAAGTGTGGAATTGTAACTCAGTGTGTGGTTGAACGCTCTTACAGTTGGTAGAGATGGTTTATACCCCCATCATGATTTTCGGCTGTCTATTGACAAATTGGGGAACTGATCAGCCTTAATCTCTTGTCAATAGTAGTTGGGATTGTCTTGGATGGGATGAACGTATCTTGCAAGCTTAGATGGCGTGAGCAGAGAATTGTCTTGAGTTAAGCTAAGTGCTTAAGAATTGTTTTGATGAGTCGGTGTAGGATGATGCCGAGATGTTTAATTTTGATGGAAACTGTGAGTGTTTATGAAAGTGGAGATGTTGGTGGTTTACCAATTAATTGTGGTTGCCTGGAAACTTTCCTAGCGAGATAGTGATGTACGGCTAGGGCGTGAAGTGGAGTTGTGACCAACTTAGATACGGAAACTAGTCCGAGAGTGAGAGCTCCGTATTTTATGTCTGTTTGGATGGTCAATGGATTAAATTGATTAAGTAGTGTTGAAACTTGGGTCTGGCGTGTGTGCTAAGGCAACAGAGTGTGAGGTTGAGTACATAAAAGGTGGGCAGTGACTCCGGATGATTAATAAAGAAAGTAAGATATGGAATGCAATATTAGTATAATTAAACCTCTAGATATTCCAAGAGTTGAAGATGTGTTGAATGACCTTCTGAGTGTGAAATTGTTGTCGTACGTCGAATTTCGAGATCGCAGCTTGTTACGGAATCAATATTTTTACGGACGAAAGTTGGAATAGATTACGCAGTTGTGTCGGATAATGTTAGGCCGTGATCGAGTATACTTGTTTTATCGGATTTGATTGATTTTTGTAAGTTTTTGCATTTTGGAGATTTGAGGATTTAAGATTCGGATTGAAATCGAAAGTCATAGATTTCATGTTTGATGGTTCTAAATCACTAATATATGTTTGGTATGAAGGAGTATGTGTTTGTTTCGAAGAAAATAATTGAATCGGTCGGATTTTCGGGCGAAAATGCTCAAACCCGTAGCAGTCTTTATGCAGAAAAATTCTGTTTTGGAAAAACTTCGAAAATTCATAACTCTTGAACCGTATGTCCGTTTTGACCCCCGTTCGAAGCGTTGAAAAGCTAACGAGATGCTCGTGCTAGGAAAAATTGTTTAGAGGCCTGTACCTGGTTCAATTATAGCAGAAAATTGAAAACGTATCGTGTGCTGATTTTTGCCGAACCCGACAGGACCATTTGTTGCGTTTATGATACCCTGTTGATATGCTAAGTGAAACTTCAGCGAGTTTTGGTTATGCTTTAAGGGAACTTGAAGTACATAAGAGGAATCATCTAATAAGTGATTTAGAGTTGGTTGCTGTTGTGGTTGTGTCGGAGTTGGAAGCTTCAATTAGTTAGTGTGAGACTTGAAATGTTTGGTGACCTCAAGAGCTTAAGGTATTTATTTGATTTGGAAGAGTTGAATATGAGGTAGAGGAAATAATTGGGACTACAGAAGGATTATGGTTTGGATTGAATTTCTATTCGGGAAAGCAAAACCGTGGTAGCCTATGCAGTGATTTGGAAATCTTTGCATATGCCAATGATGGTAGTGAAAAGAGTTAGGACTGATTGAAAATTTTTGTGATATGAGTTTAGTTTGTGAAGAGAATTCTTATGAAGTTTAGCTTAGTATATTGGACCTTACTCGTAGTATTCCTAATGAGATTCGATAAGGTCAGGACTCTGGTTTGAGTTGGTAGATTGGTTGAATCTGAGGAATTAAAGTCGAAGGGATGATTTTCAAATTAATGGAAATGGTATCATGAGATGTCGTGATAGAGTTGTGTTTTAGATATTATTGAATGGAATGAGAGTATTGAGGTAGATGGAGTATCCACCCCGGTGCTATGAAGATGTAACCGGATTTGAGGAAATTATTTTGAGGACCATAGTTGAAGAGATAAGTGGTTGAGTTTGTATATGCTGGTTAGACTTGTTAGAAGTCAAAGAATAAATGTCAGAGACTGTTGGGTCCGATGCAACAGTTGAATATTCCAGAGTGGAGATCGGATAGTATTTCCGGAGAATTTGAGTGATATGATTTTACTTGGGTGATTTTGGATAGAATGACTAATTGGCTCTTTTCCTAATAAGTGGGATTAATCATTCTATGTTGAAGCTAGCTGAGATTGTGCAAGAGACGACTGAAAAGATCCAAAGGATCCAAGAAAGACGTGTTTTGAGAGTTACGATAGTAACTGATGTTGGTCGAGCTTGACGTCTCGGAAGCATACTGTGTTTCGTTGATCTGTACCAGAGTGCCGCAGCGGAAGCGGGGAAAAAATAGCAGGTTGGATTGTTTTACCGCTGTCACTCGTGAGAATTTACGTGATGTGGCATGTGCATAAGTTGAAGAAGTACATTGATTCGGATGGATGGTGTACAAGTGAAAGGTGATTTGATTGTTGAGGCATTGCTAGTTCAGGTGGATGAACGAGAAGCAACTTCGAGGTGAAGAAATTGCTTTGGTGAAAGTGGTCTGGTTGGGAGCTGTTTGGTTAAGATAATTTTGAGGACGAAATTCTTTTAAGTAGGGGAGAGTTGTAATGCCCGTTCATTTTAATTAAATTATTTATAAATTGTTGGTGTGCCTTTATGTGGGAGTGTGTCTGAGAGCGTTGGTGGGTGTCCTTAAAGTATAGGAAACCATTTAATAAATCATTGAGTTTGATAATAATATAATATAATTAATAATGATGATAATTTAATAACTATTATTATTATTATTATTATTATTATTACTATTATTATTATTATTATTATTATTAGTGGATGGAATAAAGGGAATTAGGGAGTTATTAGAGAAGTTGTGGGAGAAATAGTAAAAGAACGATAAACTGCTCAGAAAACCAAATTGGAGGAAAAAGGCTGAGAAAAGAGGAAAAAGGACGTGGCTATGGAGAAAGGAAGAACAAAAGAATTAACCGCCGGAGAGAATTGAAGGTTGTTGCAGAAGAGTCACCGGGAGAGCAAAATCGGAACCGGAAGTTTAGAGTTGTCCTTAATCCAAAGGTAAGGGTGGTGTTCAATTCTATAACCGTGGGTATGATTGATTTCATGTAGGGAATTGAATCATAGGGTTAATGTTCCTGTAGATCGATAAATATTAAGGATTAATGTTCCTGTAGATCGATAAATATTAAGGAGTAATGTTCCCGTAAGTTGAAGAAATATTAAGGATTAATGTTCCCGTAGTAATGTTCCCGTAGTAATATTTTGGGGGAAAGGTTCCCGTAGGTTGAGCAATATTAAGGGTAAATGTTCCCGTAGGTGAGAAATATTAAGGGCTAATGTTTGTCTACGCCTGCATTGGTGTTTATGTTGAATTGATGCAAGATAATTACTTGCTGAATTTTAATGGAGTTTTGTTGCAAGTTTCATGGTCTTGCTTTAATCATGCTAAATGTTGGAAATGTTTTATATTCCGCTGCAAATTAATAAGATGCCTTGTAATCAAAATGTTAATCAATTTATTGTTATATGTTCATCCAAGCTTCTGTGCTATGTATCATTACTAAATGCATGTTGCCCAATTGAATTGTGAAATGTATGTTTCTATGAGTTGAAGTTGTAACGCCCAAAATTTGCTGATGTGACGACCGTCACACCTTCATTCCGATCGTCATGCGTGCAATTTTTATGTTGTTGCACTCTGTTTGTTATATGAGTTGTTGTCTTTCCTATTTCCATTCACTAATAATAATAATAATAATAATAATAATAATAATAATAATAATAATAATAATAATAATAATAATAATAATAATAATAATAGTTATTAAATTATCATCATTATTAATTATATTACATTATTATCAAACTCAATGATTTATTAAATGGTTTCCTATACTTTAAGGACACCCACCAACGCTCTCAGACACACTCTCACATAAAGGCACACCAACAATTCATAAATAATTTAATTAAAATGAACGGGCGTTACAACTTTCTTACGATTGTCATGACCGTCACGGTCGTGACAGCCCCTTACGACCGTCATGTTTACAAAATTTGTTGCACTCTGATTCTGTTTTCCTTAATTATCCGTCGGGTTAGATTGAGGTGTTACAATAGTGTTGAGTATCCTCTATCTTTTGTTTCCTAAATTTTCTAAGTCTTTGGGACTTGACGAAGGACTTGTCCTTAACACGTTGTTGAGTAGTCACTCACGTTTGTTCCTGAGACTCCTCCAAATCCAATCTCAAGATCTACTCTTGAGATTCTTCCAAACTACATCTTAAGATGTCAGTCGGGAGGTCTTATATGACATATCATCACGGTCAACTCCTATCCACCAATGCTAACACTTAGCATTTCACTAATGCAACATTCATTTGGCTTTCCTTACTAAGTAAAGAAATTCCAAGCTAACAATAGCTATCTTAGATTTTATTTATTGGTGTAGATTCTAACATCTTAGTGGATATTCATAATAAGGGTGTATTGTTTACTTGGCCTAATGGCAAATTAGAAAATGACTTAGTTGAAAGAAGACCGGATAATGTTTTTTTATAATAAGAATTCGTGGGTTGATTGTGTTTTAATGTCTATTAATACATTGCCTATATTGAGATTTGACCATTGTCCTATCGCCTATATTGAGATTTGACCATTGTCCTATCTTATCTAATTTTATGTTCTTTATTGCTAAAAGGATTTCTCCTTTCAAATTTCATAAGATGTTGTTTATGCATGAAGAACACAACCACTTTATTCAGAACTGTTGGAGTGTTCATGTTGCGGGTTGTCCTATGTACTTTCTGAACAAGAAGCTACAAATCCTTATGGTTAAGGTCAAATAGTGGAACAAGGATGTTTTAGGGATGTGAACATCCAGGTGAAAAACTTTACTTTCAATCTCTTCAAAATTAAAGAATCAATTTAAGAAGTGGGAGGCACAATGGATATACATAGGAAGGAAAAGATGGCCTATATGAAATTGGAGAAGGCTTTGGATAGAGAAAAGTTGTTCTGCTAGGAAAGATCTAAAATTACTTGGCATCATGAAGGTAATAGGAACATATCTTTCTTTCATATGGTGGCCAAAATTAATCATTCTAGAGGTTAAATTACTATGCTCAAGGATGGGGAAATCATTCTCACACTAATTCCCAAGACATTGCAACGCCTGCAATATCTTATTTCTCTAATATTTTTGCTCATGCAGATTCCACTCAACATTGAAGATGTAATTCCTGAATTAATGGATCAGAATATGGATGTGCTTCAAAACTCAAATACATATGTTGAGGAAATTTCCAAAGTAATGTTTAATTTAAGCAAAGATAGCTCCCTAGGTCCTGATGATTTTGAAGGATTCTTTTATCAATGTTTTTGGGATATTGTTAAAATGAATATGTGTAATTGTGTTATCTATTTTTTCATATAAAATTGGTTTATGCCCAACTTTAATGCCAAATTAATAGTTCTCATTCCAAAATCATTTGATGCTGAAAAATTGAGAATTATATCCCAATTACTATATCTAATTTTTTATTGAAAATTATATCAAAAAAGATGGATGCAAGGCTTTTGACACCTTGAATTATGTATTAGGATAATTTTATTAGATCTCAAGTAAGAAGGCCCATGAGTCTTTAATAAAAGTCCATTGTCTCAACATCGAGTGGGCATCCAATAAGTAGTTACACACCAGCCAATGTAGGGCCTAAGGCCTCCCTAACAATGGAGATAGATTGCCTGATTGGGCGTGAGCCTCCCGAGCTAACTCCCACCATCAATTTACTTGATAAAAGAAGGAGATGATGTGTCCTTACAGTAACTAAGAGGAGAAGTTGTTCAGGAGAGAAAAATGGTCTACCTCATGATCCAAGGGAGAACAAGTCCTCGCTTCTCCATGTTTCTGATAAGGATGTGAGAGTAACCATTGTCAGGCCTAGGCCCAAAGGATCCTTATACACATCTCTCATCCTTGAACCGAAAGAGATATCCAATTTTTCTCATAAAATGATGTATAAATAGCCTCTCACAATCCTACGTGAGCAACTGAAAAGCACAACCAAATACCCAAAAGCACCACAAACAACCTCACACAACAAGGGGATAACTTCATTGTATTTTTTAGCAAGTACAAATGGAGGTTTTCTTCTAAGAGTGATATCTAGGTTTGGTTTCAATAAGAAGTTCTTCAACTAGATATCTATTATTCTCTCTTCTGCTTATATATGTGTGTGCCAATCCATGTCTCTGTTCATGGTTACTTCAAGTGTGCTATTGGGGTCAGACAAGGTGACCATCTATCACCTCTTCTCTTTTTCTTAGCCAAGGAAATGCTTAGTAGGAGTATCTCATTGTTGGTAAGTGAGGGTAAGTTGGATCTTATGAATGGTATCAGGTATTATGCCAATTCATACCTTATACGATGTCATATTCATCTAAGGTTCTTGATTTAATCTTCTGATTGGTTGTTTTTTTTGCTTGAAATTAACTTGGGATTTAGGCTTAGGGTATGATTTCATTTATTTTTTATGTTGGGATTTTTGTGATTTGGCATAGTTTGGTGTGATTCTGGATTTCACATTAGTGTTCATTGTTCATCTCCAAAAAGTGGCATTTGATATTTTTTTGGGTAAAATGAATTTGTTTGTTGTTTTTAGAGATAAATAGGCAGTGGGATATATATATATATATATATATATATATATATATATATATATATATATATATATATATATATATATATATATATATATATATATATATATATATATATATATATATATATATTGTTGCTTCCGCGAAAATAAGGTGCCGGCAAAACAGAAGAGTCGCCACCTTTCGTTATTTATCCCTCGGAGCGGGAAAGGAAACGATCGGAAAAACCTGACGAAAAGGTATAAGACAAGGTCATCGCAACCAATGTTTGGGTTCGGGAGTCGGTTACGCAAGGGGAAGGTATTAGCACCCCTCACGTCCATCGTACTCGATGGGATCCACGCTTGTTGTGTTTACTTGGACGAGTTGGTTTATCTATCTACCTATCAAGGCTGGCTTAAAACAGAAGAAAATGACTCGGCAAAGCGTCGCACTTTATGCCTACGTATTCTCATCAGAGAATGAGAAATCAGAGTCAACGTAGTTTGACTAGCTACGGGTTACGGGGAAGGTGGCTCGCCAATACGTCAGTATTGTGCCTACGTACTCTCAACAGGTATGAGAGATCAGAGCTTACGTAGTTCGAGAAAATACGGATTACGGGATTTCAGATTCATCTGTTTTTATCGAGTAGGGTTAAACAACAGTTCCAGCAGTTAGGGACAAAGCTTGTTTGCGTTGGCGCTGAAGTTTAACGACACTCTTTTCTTCAGAAAAGCTTTCCTTTGAGTTACGGGTCCACGGGGCAAAAAGGTTTGAAGTTTGTTTTCTGTCTTTTACGGAAGAGGTGTTTTTTATTGTGTTTGCAATTTCAATCGCACTAAAGACTATGACCTGAGAGTGAATGCATCGCATGTCACCCAAAGGGTACCATACTAAACATCCAGACTGTTGGAAAGAAACTCTCGAACAATCCTTTCTCAGATAGCTTAAGGCTCGTAACGTACGAAAGAAATCATTCATGATTACTGTATCTTAGGCTGTTTTGAGATGAGAAGAGAGAACAGGCTCAACTACGGGGAGACTATCAAGTCCTACTGTTGTCATGCCAAGGATTCATCCTATGGTTGAGGTTTGAAACAGGGAACTCCTAGAAGTTGTCATGCATAGGTTTCAACCTAAAGTTCTAATCATCACTTCCTTATCAAAGGAATGAGAGTCCTAAGGGATCATGTCAATGATACACAGAAACAGATAAAGTATCAGCTTAAACAGTAAACAGTAATACAGTAAACGACTGTAAAATGTATGCAATGCAAGTGAGGGAGGAAAATATGTGTGGGGCGTCAGCCACCACAAGCTCGTCTCGACCTCAAGCCAAAATGAATAACAGTAATCATACTGAAAAATAAACAACTTGCTATCAAGCAAAGTACAGTAAACTGCAATCATACAGATAAAATAAAATCATGTTATCAAGCAAAATAAACCACACGGGCAAGGGAGCAGGGCTCTACCGAATACCCGCAAGCAAAGCCATACAGTAACAATACAAGCAGAGGGAGCAACTCAACCTCTAGTGCAATCATGCTCCTAGATTAAAACTAGCCTAGATATGAACTTATTCTAATGCATCAAGCAAGTCAAACAAGGCACATCAATACAGAAAAGAAAACAGACAAGAAAGCAGATCAACTCCTCTCAATCCCAAGCCTCGGCTCTTCTAACAACAACTCAGTCTTCAGACCTCAATCACTCTTGACAAATATCAATTTGCTTCCCCAGGTTTCAACCCTTCAACACAAGTTTCAACTTATTCTCTCTTCTCTAAGCTTCAGCTCCTTACTCAGCTACACCTTCAGGCTTCACTCTTAACCACAAGTATCAACTTGATTCCTTCAAGATCTCCAAGCTTCAAAGTAAGTATCATCTTATCCTTTGCTCTTCAAGCTCCAGCTCTACTCTCAACTTGGTCTTCTCTTCCTATAAGCTTCAGCTTCTCAGGGTAGCCTTTAATCACTTAGAAGTGTCAACTTCATCCTTCAATCTTTAAGCCTCAGCTCTTCATTCAGTCTTTACTGGGTCTTCAAGTAGTCTTCTTGCTCTTGTTGCTCTTCAAGCTTCAACTGAAATGGCAATGCTCAGGGAATCATCCCCTTCCATACTCTTCAATGAAGTCTTCATCTTCACTCCCAAGCCCAACATCTCCCAAGATACTCAAACCAGGAGAAATCACTTAACTGGATAAGCTAGGATATTAAACTGCTTACTGACCACCAAAGGTGGCCTATAAGGGTTCAACATCAAAAGAAGGGCTCCCTCAAAGGTTCTACTTCCTAGGTACCATCACTTATCCCTCCAAAGGAGAGAGGTGAATACCATGGAAGGACCTTGAATCATGTGGAAGAATGGAG
Source organism: Lathyrus sativus (assembly GCA_963859935.3). NCBI lineage: Eukaryota > Viridiplantae > Streptophyta > Magnoliopsida > Fabales > Fabaceae > Lathyrus > Lathyrus sativus. The sequence continues at coordinate 705,071,380 of OZ012735.1, read as the reverse complement.
GTGAAAGATGCCATCCATGTTTAAGAAAGAAATTAGCTAGGTCTAGGCTCTTCCTAATTCCTAACCCTAAAACAACAACAAAACAAACAAGCCTTCAAGCTCTCAAGCTCCTTCTTCAACTTTCAAGTCTTCTACTATGCTCCTCCATGCTCCTCAAAGCAATACCAAGCCCACCAAGCCAAGTAAAAACCCACAAAGCAAGGCAAAACAAAATACAAGCCCACAAGGGCAACACAAACAACCATCAACTACAAAAATCAATTAAAAATAGCATACCATTATATTAAAATCTAATATAATTTCTAGGGGATCCTACATACCTACCCTTAATACCCTATATGTCCCAATATCTATCTTGACCTAGAAACCCAAAATTCTAGTGTTATTGTGGACCTATGTTAAGGATTGACCTAATTCTACACAACCTAAAGTTATCTAAGCAAAACTAATCAAACATTAATCACAAAATTATGTAATAAATCCAGAGGGGAGCTAAAGTCCTAATCTAACTATCCTAAAAAGAATGACCTAAAAATTCAAAGGGAACTAGCTAAACAAAATTCTACAAATCTATGCATCAACATAAAAGGGATTAAAATGCTATTAAAAGAGAAAATATAAGAAAAATATTAAAAATGCATGAAATGCAAATGTTTTGATTTTATAATTTTCTAGACATTAACATGAAATGGGAGAAAAAATCCCCATGGAAAAATCATCATTTTTCTATTTATTATGATTTTTCAAAGATTAAAGAAAAATGGAGAAAAAGAAAAGAAAAATATGAAAACTATGGTGTGAATAGCAATTCAGTGCAGTTCAATTCATGAGTGAGCTCAAAATGGGGGTGGAAATAACAATGTGCGCCAGACCCAATTATTATCAGAAAATCAATTCAAAAATTTTAAAGAAAAAGAAAAATCCACGGTGCAAAGAGTAAAGAAATTCAGTTCAATATGCAAATGGGCCATGGATGAGGGTGTGGATATCAATTGAGCCCAATACCCCAGTTTAATGAAACGCTTCGTTTCATTGTGTCCTCAGACTTCTCTTCACACGCAAAATCAAATCTCAGCCTTTGGATCTCCACTCAGTCAAAGGGTCCACGCATGATCAAACGTCCAACATTTCGTCTTCTACCTTCAGCCATGGAAATGGAGGGAAAGCTCCATAGTTGCAGAGCTCAAAACCCCAATTCGAACTCCATCCAAATTCAACCAAAAGCCATGATTCAAAACCCTAATCTACTCTAAATTCCATGCTGATCACAACCATGTCCTTAAAAACAATTGAAATGCCCTAAATCTCCAAACCCGATCCAAGATCAAAAATAAACTCAAACTTCAACTTTGATGATTCTTGAAACTGATTACCTCAGAATGATCACCACCTCACACTGGTTAATTCTTGATATCAAACTCATGCTATAGCTCACTATACCTCGTGTTCTTGGTCCAAACAAAAATGGTGTCATCAACTCAAACTTCACCAATTGCTCTCAAACTTTCCAGAATTCATCTCCTACTTGTCTCTAACCATTCTAACCTAACAATTCTACCTAATCATGCTTAAATTATGGTGTAGAAGAAAAGTTACAAACCTGTTAAATCTTGAATATCAGATAGGTCAAACCTCTACTTCAGCCTCTCAAACTCTTCAGAAAGCTTCCTTGATTGATGATAAAGCTTCTGTTTGCAAAAGATTGGACCAAGAAAGCCTGAATCTCCAAACCCGATTGTGACTTGCAACCTTCAAAATCCAAAAGCTAACTCCTCAATTCTCCATGGTTTTGCTCTCAATTTGGTATGCACACATTCAGTATGATCAATGGAATGTGTTTGGATTGAAAGACGCAATGAAAATGGTGTGGAATGAAGAATTTGATTCCAACTTGCAATGGAAGAAATTGAAATGGCTATCTCACTCTTCTCTCAAATCTCTCACCAACCTTGCACCTGAGCAAGTTCTATACACTATATAGGATGGTTTAGACTCATCTAGAACCTTCTGGAATCATCCAATGAGAATTTGGGGTTCTCATGCCATGAGTTTATGACTTCCATCCATCTCATGTATCATCTCATGCTATGCCTCTTGCAGCACTTGTAACTGACTTGAAAATCTCCCTAGATGAGATATATGACATGTTGGGATGCTTTACTAGCTTGTACATTGCCTTTCCTTGTGTTTTGCATTTGTGCCTTAATATGCAAGCAAGCATTTTCCAAAGCATGTCCATGATCTAACCCTTAAATCAAAAAAGTGGCTGAACCATTGTTTCTAAAAAATTTTTTAGAGTCAAAATGACCTATTATATGCCATGGTTTGGATGTGTAGCTTGGAAATTTCAATTTCCAACTTGGACTTATTTAACTTATGCCTTCATTTTAGGTCATTTTTACCATTTTTTGCTACAAGCCTTTTCAACATCTCATGACCTCCTTACTAGCCTTAAAACATCATTTTAAGCAAGTTTGATGTTGAAGATTTTTCCATTTGAAGCTTGGAAATAGGAGTTATGGCCTTATGCTTGAAATGACCTGTAATCTCCAAATGACCAAAATGCCCTTGACTTGTCAAAGCCATAACTTGAGTTCTACAAATCATATCAAGGACTTACAGTACTCTCTAGAAAGCTAAGAAGATAAGGAACAACATTCATGTTGAGCAAAAGTTCATATGAATCATCCTTCTTGGGAAAAAGTGGGATGCAAGTTGGGTGACTTTCAAGGTCCCAGATTCACATACCTCAGATGACCTGTAACTTGTCAAAGTCATAACTTGAGCTCTACAAATCCTATCAAGGACTTCTAGTACTCAAATTAAATCTAAGAGCAAGCTCTACAACATTCATGTTGGGGGTAAGATGAGATGACAATCACATCTTGAGCTAAACTGTCTTGAAGATAGGGGTCAAACTAGGGGATTTTACACTGTCAAGCCTTAGAAACCCTAGCTTGAAACTTCTCAAACTCTTCAATCATGATGAGTTGACCTTGGAATCATCCTTATAGCATCTCAATACATCAATCCATGATCACATGGCTCTTGGATTAGGTCTCAAACCTCTCCAAATCATCTGTTGACCTAGGGTTGACCAAGTCAAACCCTAATTACACCACTCATGGCTAGGTCTTCTTATTCTTGCCCAATCACCTGTATAGGCTTCATTATGGCTTTCAAGACATCTCATAAGCTCTCTCAAGGCTTCCAGTTCACATTCATGGCTTCAGAATCATCTGAGGAGCTCCCACAACTCTCAAGTTAGGAGGCACACAACCTTGGTTTCAACCAATCTCTCTGAGAATCTCTTAACTTTTCTGACAAAGGTATCAACCCTTGAACACTTGAATAACCCTCTTGGCCATCTTCATAGTCTTGTATAGATCTTAATTGGTAATCATACCTCTTGATCTCCTGCACACATGTCAATGAAATGCAAGTGATAATGCTAATGTGAATGAGATGCAACACAAGCTAGGTAAAGAAATGTTGGTCAAATTTTGGGGTGCAACAGCTGCCCCTATTCAAACGGCTTGAACCTGACTGGGTGAGAAGCGAACAACTCTCAACCAATCAAGGTGCGATACGGTTGAATACCGATAAACCCGGAAATTTGCCAACTACAGAAGTACACGGTACTCTGATGGGAACACATCTTCGAAAATTGAAATATTAGCTGCACGGCAACTAGCTGGGGAATTGGTCACACGGTAACCGATGATACATGGTCGATCATGCTGTCAGGCATCAGGATTCTTCGGGACTCATCAGATCAACGATCAAGTTAATCATGCCATCGGGCATTCAGAGAGAACTTTCGGGCATCAGTCGAACTCCATCAATAAGTCGGGAATAGAATTCTCGGTCAATCATGATATCCAAATTTCTGCCATCAGGCACTCCGCATCAGCTGAGAGGACTGCTTCGTTAACACGGTCGGACTTTAATCATCAAGTCTTCGAGGGAAGTTTCAACTTCACTGTTCAGCAACCTGCTGGGGATGACGCATCTCCGCTAGGGATTCTGGAGAACTATCAAGTAACTCTGCTTCGGGGATCCAGAAATCATTCTGGATGAATCAACTCTGCTGAGGACTTCAAGACTCATCTTGGACAAATAACTCCGCCGGGGACTTCAAGAATCATCCTGAACCGATAACTATGCTGGAGATTTCAGGAATCATCCTGAGCGAACACTCTGTTGGGGATTTCAGGAATCATCCTGGGCAACCTTTACTGGGGACTCTAAGTGTCAACTTGAGCAACCAACTCTGGCGACTGCACTGGGGATTTTAAGAATCATCTTAAGCAAATGACCTTGCTGGGGAATTCAAGAATCATCCTGAGCAAGCGACTTCGTTGGGGAGAATTCAAGAATCATCTTGATCAAGCGGCTCCGCGAGGGATTCAAGAATCATCTTGGGCAAGCGACTTTGCGGAGGAACACCTGCAAAACAAGAACGGTAACGACCTAGCTCATGTTTAGTATGCATATGCTTCGGAAATGGTGCAATGCTCCACACGGTGGAAATGCTACACGTTTATGATAAATGCTATGCAATCATGCAAAATGCTACGATCCCGTCAGCAAAATAAATGCTGAAGGGAGAATCCTCCTGTCGAGGAGAAAGAAGCACTCTGATAGGGGGAAGGAATCATCCTGCTGAGGAGAAAAAGTCACGCCAATCACAATCGGGCGCTATGGGGAAGTGAACTTCAGTTGACTGCTGTAGGGGAACGAAGCTCTATGAGAACCTGGACCTGCTGAGGAAAGCGATGTCAATCGCAGAGATAAACTGCCCGGTATTCGCAACCAGACCCTTCTGGAGATAACGACTCCGGTGGGGAAATACAGCATCAGCTATTCAACACTCTACTGGGGCGAACCAATCATGGCCCGAACGGCTTCCAAGGACTCGACTCTCTTGGGGAACTGCAAACTCGGCTGGGGAAGAAGAAATCATTCTGCTTGCTGGGGAGAGTACGACTCTGTGGGGGATCTCAATTCCGATGGAGACTTCAGTCTTGAACTATCAATTGCTGCACACTTCAGTGGATGGTCTACTACGAGGCCTGCACTTGTGACCCGGTGCTAGGGGATGAACACACGCTTCGACGCCTGACTCAGCTGGGGAGATGCCGCTCCTTCAGGATGCATCTGATTAGGGAGAGAATCTTCTCGGCCTGGGGAAACATATCAATTCTTATGATCTCATGTTCAGACTCCGCGGGGAGAGGTTGCTGAACTTTGTTGGAGGGGAGGAATCATCCTGCTCAGGGACGCGTACGGCGTACTGCCTGGAATCTGCTACACCTGTAACAACACAAACAAGCAGACAAGATACCCTTCTCAAAGGGACCTATCAAGGTTATCATCTTGTGACAATGTTCGAGTAATTCATTGTTTCAACAACCAATGGCCTAGGCCAGTAAGTTTATGTATGCGCATTTTATCAAAAACATCGGCGTTCTTTTTCGCAAACAAAACAGATAAATGCTAGACAGACAAACAAAATTGCTGAATAGTATACATTTTATTGATAACGAACCCCTGAATGGGTAAAAATGTTTTACAATAGATGCAAGCTCCTGGAATGAGGAAGCCGCGTAAAATAAACATAAATATACATCAGTATATACAAATGTCGGCAACGAGGCGTAGACGAACACCATGAGTTGATCCCTCTATGACCCACTCGACTTCGATACTTCTCCGACGCTTCAGCTTCAGAAGAGATTGATTCAGATAAACGGCCCTCAGGTCTTCCAAACCACTGAACAAAGAAAGTCCACACGCGGAATGTAGTCATTTGCTTTTTCAAAATCCCTAACTTTTGCGTGAACCGCCCTTTGCGGGTTTTCAGTTCACCGGGATACCCTTTTTTGCCGAAGTTGCCCATCCGGGTTTTCGACTTTGCGGGTGTACATTCTTTTCAATTTATATCCCTAATTTTTGACCGAACCCTTTTTCCTTTTTTTTATGGTTCGCCGGGATGCCCCATTTTTGCCTGGACTCTCTTTTTACTGTCCAGCGAGTCGCTTTCAAGCAAAGTATTTTTTAACTGCATCCGCGTTCACCGGGGATGCAAAATCTTCACCATCCATCATGGATAACAACAAAGCTCCTCCCGAGAAGACCTTGCTGACAACATACAGACCTTCGTAATTGGGAGTCCACTTGCCCCGGTGATCGGAGTGTGGAGGAAGAATCTTCTTCAGGACGAGATCACCCGTCTGAAAGCTTCTAGGACGCACCTTCTTATCATAAGCTTTCTTCATTCGGCTATGGTATAGACGACCATATGCAATCGATGCTAACCTCTTCTCGTCCATCAGGCTGAGTTGGTTCAGTCGGTTCGTAATCCATTCTGCCTCGTCGAGTTTCACATCAACCAAAACTCGCAAAGAAGGGATCTCCACTTCTAACGGTAGGACAGCCTCCATACCGTACACTAAGGAGAAAGGAGTTACCCCTGTTGACGTACGCACCGTGGTACGATAACCGTGCAATGCAAATGGCAACATCTCGTGCCAATCTTTGTAGGTCACAACCATCTTCTGAACAATCTTCTTTATGTTCTTATTGGCCGCTTCAACGACGCCATTCATCTTCGGCCGGTAAGGACATGAGTTGTGGTGTTCAATCTTGAAACTCTGGCACAACTCCTTCATCGTCTTGTTATTCAGATTCGAACCATTATCAGTAATGATCCGCTCGGGAATTCTGTAACGACAGATGATGTCCTTCTTTATGAATTTAGCCACCACCTGCTTGGTCACATTAGCATATGAGGCTGCCTCCACCCACTTGGTGAAGTAGTCGACAGCTACTAGAATGAAGCGATGACCGTTAAATGCAGTGGGCTCGATCTTGCCTATCATGTTGATGCCCCACATGGAGAACGGCCACGGGGAGGACATGACATTTAACGGGCACGGCGGCACGTGAATCTTATCAGCATAAATCTGGCATTTATGACATCTCTTCGCGAATTTAAAGCAATCCGACTCCATCGTCAGCCAGTAATATACTGCTCTCAGGATCTTCCTCGTCATGGCATGCCCGCCGACGTGCGTACCAAATGTGCCTTCATGGACTTCTTCCATGAGCATACTCGCCTCTTTCTCATCTACACATATGAGTAGCACGAGATCGTGGTTTCTTTTATACAACACTCCATCGGGATTGAGATAAAAATTTCCAGACAGCCTCCTCAGAGTCTTCTTATCCTGGGTTGACGCACCCGCAGGATACTCCTTAGTCATAAGGAAAGTCTGGATATCATGGAACCATGGCTTGCTGTCGGCAGCTTTCTCGATCGCGAAGACGAATGCAGGTCTATCAAGACTGGAAATGACAATACTCGGAGCTTCATTCCAAAAATTGACTTTATACATCGAAGCCAACGTGGCTAAGGCATCAGCCATCTGATTTTCATCCCTGGGCACATGATGGAGTTCCACTCGATCAAAGAACGGAAGTAGCCTTCTGGCATAGTTCATGTATGGCACCAAATTCGATTGACGAGTCTCCCACTCCCATTTAATCTGGTTAATCACAAGTGCCGAGTCACCATATACGTCTAGGTTCTTGATTCTCAAATCAATTGCTTCTTCTAGACCCATAATGCATGCTTCGTACTCTGCTTCATTATTGGTGACCGGAAACGTCAGTCTCGCAGTAAACAGGATGTGGGATCCATGGGGAGTCGTGATGATCGCTCCGATACCACTTCCATAAGAATTAACTGCCCCGTCGAATATCAACTTCCACTGGGATTTCCTACCTGGCCCCTCATCGGGCAACGGTTCATCGCAATCTTTTGTTTTGAGAAACATGATATCCTCATCAGGGAATTCAAATTTCATCGGCTGGTAATCCTCGATCGGCTGTTCGGCGAGGTAATCGGACAATACGCTTCCTTTGATGGCCTTCTGGGAAACGTACTGAATGTCATATTCCGTCAACACCATTTGCCATCTGGCAATCCTGCCCGAAAGCGCTTGCTTCTCGAAGACGTACTTGATCGGATCCATCTTCGAAATTAGCATGGTCGTGTGATTGAGCATGTACTGTCATAAACGTTTGGCAGCCCAGGCTAGTGCACAACACGTTTTCTCCAGCATCGAGTAGCGAGATTCACAGTCAGTGAAGTTTTTACTCAAGTAGTAAATGGCATGCTCCTTTCTGCCCGTCTCGTCTTGCTGACCGAGAACACACCCCATACTATTCTCAAGAACTGTCAAGTACATGATTAATGGTCGTCCAGCCACTGGGGGTATCAAGATTGGAGGTTCCTGTAGATACTGCTTTATCTTGTCGAATGCCTTCTGGCAATCCTCATTCCAGGTAATCGCCTGATCTTTCTTCAAAAGCTTGAACATCGGTTCACACGTGGCCGTGAGCTGAGAGATAAACCTTGCAATGTAGTTTATTCTGCCCAAGAAACCACGGACTTCTTTTTCTGTTTTTGGCACTGGCATTTCTTGTATCGCCTTAATCTTCGCAAGATCAACCTCGATGCCTCTTTCGCTCACGATAAACCCCAGTAACTTTCCGGACCGTACTCCGAAAGTACACTTGTTAGGATTCAGCCTCAACCTGAATTTCCTAAGCCTCTCAAAAAGCTTCAGCAAATTGACCAGATGTCCCTCCTCCGTTTGGGACTTCGCAATCATGTCATCAACATAGACTTCAATCTCATGATGAATCATGTCATGAAACAAAGTTACCATTGCTCGTTGGTAAGTGGCCCCTGCATTCTTCAGACCGAAAGGCATTACCTTATAGCAAAACGTTCCCCAAGGGGTGATAAACGTAGTTTTCTCCATGTCCTTCGGCGCCATCTTGATCTGGTTGTAACCGGAGAAGCCATCCATGAACGAAAACACAGAGAACTGGGCTGTATTATCAACCAAGACATCGATATGAGGCAACGGGAAATCATCTTTAGGGCTCGCCCTATTCAAATCCTGATAATCGACGCACATTCGTACCTTACCGTCCTTCTTCAGTACATGCACTATGTTGGCGACCCACGAAGGGTAAGTAGTGACCGCTAAAAAGCCAGCATCAAGCTGCTTTTGCACTTCTTCTTTGATTTTAACGGCCATATCTGGTCTCGTCCTTCTAAGCTTCTGCTTAACGGGAGGACAATCTTCTCGCAGCGGCAAGTGGTGAACTACGATGTCAGTATCAAGTCCGGGCATATCTTCGTATGACCAAGAAAAGATGTCACTATACTCTCGAAGCATCTCGACCAATCTCAGCTTGACATCACTCTGCAATGCAGACCCTATCCTGACGTTCCTGACAAGTTCTTCAGAGCCCAGATTCACAATCTCGATCTCCTCCTCATGAGGCAGAATAACTTTCTCCTCTTGTTTCAACAAGCGGGCCAACTCTTCAGGAAGGTCTTCGTCGTCACCAATCTCTTCTTCGGCTTGATAGATCGGGCAATCGAAGTCGAAGTGAGCCGTAGAAGGTCCAGGGTCGATGTCATTTGTTATGTGGATCCTGCAATAACAAGGGTTAAGCTTAAGACAAGAATATGCAGGTTAGCACAAACCTCATTGCCATTTTATTGTTTTTCAAAACAAATATAAAACAGGAATACCAGAGATCGCAATATTTGAATACGAAGAAAAACGCCTTTGATTTATTAACAAAATGCATGTACATAATCCAACAAGGCCCTGACAATAAAACCACTATGCCCCGGGTAGGACATAGGGTTGTACAATGATTGGAAAAAGTAAATCATTACTCTTCGCTTGTCATCTGGATGATATCCTTGACGGACCAATTGTTGAGGCTCTCGCCTGGCTTGCTTGGCTGGATCCAAGAGTCGAGGTCACAGTCGTTATCTCCACTGTCTTCAGACACCGCGTTGATGCTTTCGAAAATCGTCCCGCCACTGGTAAACTGGATCGGCCCTTTACCCCGAGATGCACTGCTAGAAGAAGAAGAAACTTCAGCTCTAGGAGAATATCCCAACCCAAACTTATCTTGCTTGTTAGGTATCTCCAAAATTCGCCCCCAGCTTGGGGTAGCTCCGGCTTGAACAACGGCCCAGGCTTCCTTGAATGAAGAGAGAGTCATCTCTGGCTTTTCGGTGACTACAAGAGCTACGTCCTTGACTTTGACAGCTTCGAACGCTTGGCATAGAGTTTCATGGATTTCGCCATCCATCTCCACATACTTGAAGGACGACAAATGGCTCAACATTATGTCTTCCTCGCCATACACGGTCACGATGCTACCTCCGACGGTATACTTGAGCTTTTGGTGCAACGTGGAGGTCACGGCACCAGCAGCATGGATCCATGGCCGGCCCAAGAGACAACTGTAGGCAGGCATGATGTCCATAATGTAAAAGACTGCGTCAAATGTTTTCGGCCCGACTTGGATTGGCAGGGTCACCTCCCCGAAAACATGGCGTTTAGTCCCATCGAACGCCTTCACAACCAGATCACTGGGTGTGCAGATCACTCCACGAGTATCCAACTTCATTAATGCCTTCTTCGGAAGAACATTAAGTGACGAACCCATGTCCCCCAACACGTGCGACATAATCGTGCCTCTACACTCTATCGAGATGTGCAGGGAGCTATTATGATTCCTCCCTTTCGGCGTCAGCTCCAGGTCCGTGAACCCTAGCCCATTTCCAGCATTTACGTGGGTTACGACCTCTTCTAGCTGATTTACCGATATTTCCTGCGGTACGTATGCGGCGTTCAACACCTTCAGCAGCGCGTTGCGATGTGCTTCAGAACACAACAACAGGTTCAAAATGGAAATCTTCGAGGGCGTCTGATGGAGATGATCTACAATCTTGTAGTCACTATTTTTAATCAACCGCATAAACTCCTTGGCATCTTTAACAAGCAAGTCTTTTTCTACCCCACACGGGATCTCTTCAACGACTTTACTTTTACCTTTATCGGCCGCATCAGCTCTGACCGCTTTATCTGCCACGACCTCTGGTGGGGCAAACACTCTTCCGCTGCGAGTAACACCACTGATTCCCGCAAGGTTCTCCACAGTCGACCCATACGGTTCTAGCTCCAACCTCTGTCCGTTGCAGTAGACTTCAGCCCCATAATGCCACGGGACAGCATTAGTGCTCTCGAAGGGTATCGGCCCATCTTTGGTGATGGTGATTGTGGGCGGTCTGGGCGCATAAATAGTTATCGTCCGGAGAGGGATGGTGATGGTGGCAACCTCATCGTCTTGCTTCAGCACTACCTCTCCTGGTCCATTTTCAGCCCTCCGGCTAAATTGCAAAATCCTTTCAGTCATCAGACTTTGAATTCCTTCTATCAACTGTTCACATCTATCAGAACGTGTGGCACAGTCCATACATAGCTCTCCGCAACCTGGAAAGAAACCCCTTTTTAACAGCTTAGCTTTAACGAAACTAAGCGGCGTCTTCAGATCTCTGACGTCAGTCAAAAAATCCAAACCCTCGTCCTCGATAATGGCGTTCACTCCACCTCCCCTATGATTCGACATAGGATTCTTCATGACATTTGGCACATTATCCGAGAAGTTGATAATCTTGGCATCCACCATGTCCTGCACCTTATGCTTGAAGGCTTTGCAGTTCTCTATTGTGTGGCCTGGTGCCCCTGAGTGGAACTCACAAGTTGCATTCGCGTCATAACCTGGCGGAGGTGCCCCTGTTAAGGGAGCCAAGGTTCTCTTCTGAATCAACTGTAGTTGAAGCAAAGTCTGTAACAGTTGAGCATAGGACATGGGCGGTGTCTCGAGGTGACTGTTCGCCAAAGGTGCCCGATTTTGATACCTTCTATATCCCTGTTGATTCGGTTGTTGTTGCTGCTGCTGTGACTGTTGAACTGCCGAGATAGTTATACTGGCCACCTGCTGGTGAGGACCTTTACCCTTTCTTCGAGCGTTGGACACAACGCTCGTTTCTCCTTCCCGTCTTTTGCCACTATATGGTTTCTTTCTGCCTCCTCCAGCTGAGGATAACTCACCTTTAATTTTCCCGATCTTGATCCCATTCTCGACGTGTTCACCCGTGATAATGAGATCTGAGAACGTCCCAGACATGCCGTTTACCAACTTCTCATAGTAAACCCCTGAGAGGGTGGTTACAAACATCTGCACGAGCTCACGTTCAACCATCGGCGGCTGAACCCTGGCTGCCAACTCACGCCACCGCTGGGCGTATTCCTTAAACCCTTCGTTGTTCCTCTGCGACAGATTCTGCAGCTGGACTCGGTTCGGGGCCAAGTCGCTATTATATTGGTAATGGTGCACAAATGCTTCAGCAAGGTCCTTCCAGGTGCGCACACTGGTAGGCTCCAGACTCATGTACCATTCGAGGGATGGCCCGGAAAGACTGTCTTGAAAGAAGTGCATCAGCAACTTCTCGTCCTCAGAATGAGCAGACATTTTTCTGTAGTACGATCTCAGGTGGACGCGAGGGCAAGTGGTGCCCTTATATTTTTCAAAGTCAGGCACCTTGAACTTAGGAGGCACCTTGAAATCAGCAATTAATCCCAACTTGGACATATCAACGCCCAAAGTATTCTGATTCTCGATATCTCTCATCTTATCTTCAAGTGTCTTGAACCTTAGACACGCTTCAGCATTTAGCTCACCTTCAGCACCTCTCTGAGAGAACACGTCGTCCTGACGATCTTCCAACTATGGCTGAGGCACAAATAGATTCCCAACACCTGCATTGTCGTTGCCCAACCCGACGTTGACATTAGCTCCCAGACTCCCATTACCGACGCCCATCGTATTGAGTCCCATGTTAGCTACCACATTGCCGTTGGCACTGCCATTCACCCCGGTCACGGGGATACCATTCTGTGGAGTTTCAACTGGTGGAGGAGTAGGCACAGTCCCACTGTTACGGTGGAAATAGGATATCAAAATATTAATTAGTTTGAATCACAATTCTTAATTCACAACTGCTCTTTGATTTATCCGAAGGAAAAGGTCAAAAGAGGGAAAACCTATTTTTGCATCGTAAACACAATGCGGGGAGAGACCTAGGTAAGGGGTTGGTTAAGCTTAGGGAAGGTACTAGCACCCTAAACTTCTGTAGTACTCTACAGGAACCTTTTGTTTATTGTATGCTTTTTTTATTTTTATTATCTGTTTGAAATATATACTGAGCTAAGGGGTAGAGTGACCTAAAGAGACCTAAGGGTTAGTCCTAAGTTTACTCGGCAAGACGTCGCATCTTGTGCCTACATATCCTGATGGGAATGGAATCAGAATAATTGTAGTTCCCCTCGAAAGGGAGGTTAGAAACTTCTTGACTCTGCTCAAGGTTTCAATGGGGAATAAACATATCTTAAGGACATGCTTACGTGGAGTCTTAAACTCCTATTTCTAAGTTGAATTTGTTAATTAAATTAGGGTTAAATTAGAGATTCCACGGCGGGAAACCCTAAACAGAGCACGACGACTCTTTGACCTAAAATCTAGGGTAAAGGGCATTTTCGTCCACGGCGGGACACCTAGGCTATTAGGGTTTTAAGATGGTTAAAACTAGGGTTATTGACTCGGCGGTCAAACTGTTAAACCTAATTCCTTCGGATGGGAAATAACAGTAAATCATGCAACAGATAGACTATCATACGACAAATATAAAGTACGAAAAAAAAATAAGGAAAGCGGTAAAGAAAGCAACGCGATGATCATCCGCGTAAATTACAAGTCCAAAAAAAATGCAAAAGAATAAAAATAATTGCGACCATGGCCTCGCGTAAATTACATCCATGGAATAACAACGAATCAATAAAATAATAATAAGCTGAAACAAACAGATTAGCGAGGGTTAGACAAAAGTGAAACGGCCAAAACGAGAACTCATATTTTTGAATTTTTTGTTTAAAAGAAAGGTTAATTGAAGGAGAAATTATGCCACTTCGATGTTTTTTTTTTAAAACGTTTTAATTTAAATAAAGAAAATGTTTTTTTATTTTGAGGTTTTATTTAAGAAAAAATTCTACGTTAATTTTATTAAAGAAATTGATTTTAATTTTATTGAAAAATATTTTAATGCAAAAATTTAAAAAAATCTTACCTTACAAAATTAATAACTAAAAGTAACTAATTCCTGTTTTTAAAACTTTAATTCTCCTCTTTATATTTTTTATGAACTTTAGTTTTAATGCAAAGTGAAGTTCAATTTTTAATGCAAAATAATTAACTTTTATTTTTATAATGCAAATAATAAACTTTTATTGTTTTAATGCAAATAATGAACTTTTATTTTTTTAATGCAAATAATGAATTTTTATTTTTTAATGCAAATACTGAACTTTTATTTTTTTACGCACATACTGAAATTTTTTATTTTATTTTTAATGCACACAATAAAATTTTTTAATTTTAATGCAAATAATGAAGTCTTTTATTTTAATGTAAATAATGAGATCTTTCATTTTCAATGCACATAATGAAAATTTTTTATTTTTAATGCAAATAATGAAAGATGGATTTTTAATGCAAATCATGAAAGGTGGATTTTTAATGTAAATAATAAAAGGTGGATTTTAATTTTCTGAACGCATAATGACTTTTATTGATTATCTTTTTGGCTAAAAATGGTACCTACTGATCACGTAGTTCTTAAACTAAGCTAAATGTGCATTGTCAAATCAAATTATCAGTAAGATAAAATAAAAGAAAAGAAAAATAAGTGAAAGTAAAATACAGAAAAAGAATAAAACAAATAGGAGAGAAAATGGGCGGATTCCCACATGGCCCAATTCGTTATCTCTAGGTTTCCTTTCTCCTTACGAGACCTTCTTCTTCTTCGGATAATGTAGCCGCCGCTGGTGCCGTGGAAACGATTCCAGATTCCTTCATTTTCTGATGCATGCCCCCCCCAATCTTCTTCCTGAAACATAAACTACCAAACGACAATCAAGAAATTTCATAAACACCCTACCTCTCGGCCGATTGACGGTGACGAAATTTAATGGAGGTGTTGACAGAAACTTGAGCTTGCGGTCATGACTTCGATGGTGATGTGGCGGTAGCGGTTTAACGCGGCCGCTCGTCGTTGTTGAATGTCGGTTCGACTTCCTCCTCTTCTTTCTTTGTGGATGATGATGAAAACCGTAACAGTTTTCTGAATCCGACAATGATGATGGACGGAGATCCCCTTGATCTTCCGAATCTGAGCCGCGGCGCCCTTTCTCGGTTAGTGCTGAACTTTTTTGTTTGTTTTTTTTTGTTCCGTCCTTTCTTTTAAAACCTTATTATGATATTTATATGTTCATGGTCTTTGTTCTTGGGCCTGGATTTGTCTTTGTTTAGGTTACGAAAATGTTGCCTATTTTCCTGAACTATGAGCGCTGGATTTGCGTTTGACCGTGTTTGTCGTGATTTTCCTTCAAGATATTCATTTTGATTGCTTATGTTCATTGGGCATTCGGATTTGTTATAACTTCTGGAAATTTTTTAGGCTGATATGTTGGGAGGCTTTGATGGTTGAGTTGCGGGAATCTCGGTTTGGCTTTACTCTTTTCCGAACTGTTTTTTCTTTTAGACCCGGTTTGGACTTGTGTGGATTTCGGTTTTACTGAACTGCTTTGCGGGGCTGGTTTTGAACTAGTTCTTCTGAACTGGCTTTGAATTTTTGAACTTGTTTTGGATGGATCTCTGAACTTGTTATTGAACTAGTTTTGGTTGGAATGGATTGTTCTGGGAAGATTGGAGTTAAGGTCCATCTTGTGGGCAAACCGTCTTCTAGGAAAATCACTCCCAAACCAGCTTTTCGAATAAGTTCTCTTGGCCCAAACAGCTTATTTCACAATAATTTTCTTCTTCATCTTTCGGTAACTTCGGTAAGAACAGACCGTTGCCGGATAGGTCATTGGCCGAGAAAGGGCACTTGGTGATGACACCGTTCTGAGAGTGTCGAACTAACCATTAAAATTCGTCCCTTTGTCTTGTTTTGCAGGTACGGACAATATCAGGAACTCGGAATCGGCTAATCGGAAGCATGAAGAATTTTAGAAACTTTTATATTTTTATGAAAAATGTAAATTTTTTTATATATTTTGTAATTTTATTTAGTTACTATTTATTTATTTTTTTGTTTTTGAAGAACTAAATTTATTAATAAAAATTCTCTACTTATTCATCACTTCCCTAATAACAGTCTTTTTTTTATTTATCTATTTTAAATATGCAAATGAGAACGAAGACTAATGCAAATATAGACTTTTTATCTAAAATATAAAATAATGATAATATTAAAAATGAAATTAATAATACAAGATAAAAATGCGAGCAAAATGCAATGAAGTTGTATCTTTTTTTTTTAGAATGAAGTTATGTAAAATGAAATGAAAACAAAACTCAAAGTGAAATAAAACTTCAAATAAAATGATTTTCTCTTCTTTTTTGAAACGAAAAATAAAAATAGAACTAAATGAAATTAAATTAATATAAAAACACCCAAATGGAAACAAGTTCCACCTTTTATTATTAATTTAGAAATATTTTTTTTTAATTTATCCAATTAGCTTTGCTTCCGACACCATTTCCGATTAAAACCTCCCAACTAGATCAAACAAAACCAAAATTCTTGATTACGGCTCACAATTCAACTGCATGGCCAGATGTGAACAAATAACCGTTGTGCCCTTTGTGAACCCGAGAGTGCCATATGATATTTTCCGGATGATAGCATTGGTACAGGCCTGGAATGAGGTAAAACAACAAAAGCATAGAAATTCAATTACGGAAAAACAGAGCTGACCGCGATACTGAAAAATTCAACGTGTCTCTCTGACGACGAGATCCCATATCCTGAACTAACTCGGCCCCCGATCATGATTAAACAGGTATATTAATTCTAGACTTGAGTCAGAATAAATTCATTGCTTCCCTTTTAAAAGTTGAATGGCAGGTAGCAGAAGAAACAGAGAAATAAATATTTGTTGAAACTAAATTCCGCAGAGCAAATCCTTGAATTTGACTTGAACTAAACCAAATTAATATCTCAACATAATCAAACCTACATGACAAAATAACTGTCTCGGAAATCTACTGACGACAGAGTCTCAACCCGCTGAATTGATTACCGTATCTCAAAGATCCTGATGCCAAAATTACCGTGAATTTCCGTTTATCTTCAAAGAAAATAAAGAACTCGGAGACGGAGGTTCTGATTACTCAAAAAAAAAACCTGCGACAGCTCATCTTCAAAAATAGTCAGCAAACAACCTCAAAATAACCATTTTGCCCTTTAACAACTAAAGTGTACCGGACGCAGTTCCTGCAAAATGAAACAAGCTATGTAACTTGTTAATAGTTAGCTGATGCAAAAATGAGATGACATGTGAAAGGAATCGACTAATCTGAGGGTAAAATTTGGGGTATTACAGTTGCCCCTATTTAAATAGCTTCACCGGATGATTTGAGCGACAAAGGCTCAAGAAATCATGGTGGAGGGATTTAAATATAGATAACTGAAAATTTTGGCCTTAGATGCAGTGATATGCAATACTATGGACAAAACGAAAATAAAATAAACTATAATGTTGACAATGCCATGAATTTATTATGGTGCGTATGATGGAATGGTAAATGCAGAGATGCAGACGACACGACGACATAGGGGACAGACGCGACGAACGAACCACACTGGGAATACGACGCACTAGGTGACAACACGACACTGGGGAATTCTAAAGTGATAGTCAACTGGTGCGAGTACGACCAATTATCACTTTAGGAAAAGGAATGGTAAGAGCGGGATCCTCAATGGAGATGGCACCGGTGAGACGGCCTCCACTGGGGGAATTTAAAAGTAATCATCAACAGGTTCAGGCGTGACCGGCTGATACTCTAGAGTAAGAAAATAAAACTGGATCTGCACGACTGTAGGATCGATTACCAAGATGCTGGAGCATTGAGCAAAGAATAACATCCGAGCTTCTGTAAACTTTCCCTCGTGACCGGATCAAACGGAATTTAGGAATCCGTAGAAAATATACAGGGTAAAACCGGCTGTATGCCAAAATAAATGGTCTTAAATGGGAAACGCCCTGATAAGCTTTCTCGAGAGAGAACTTCCACTTATCGTTGGAAGGGACTTATATGTCAAACTAGATAAGCTCTCAAATAAAGAGACTGCTGCTTATCTGTGGATAATAGATTGATTGATAATATAAACTTCTTCACGTCTCAAGTCTATGCTCCCTGGACATGATTCAGTTTTTTCTTTTTCTAAAGGATAAAATAAACGTCTTCATAATTCGAGATCGGTGCTCTCCCGAATATGATTCGGCTCCTTCTTTTACTAAAGGGTAAACGAACTTCTTCACACTTCAAGATCTGTGCTCTCCTGAATATGATTCCGCTCCTTCTTTTACTAAAGGGTAAACGAACTTCTTCATACTTCAAGATTTATGCTCTCCTGAATATGATTCCGCTCCTTCTTTTACTAAAGGGTAAACGAACTTTTTCATACTTCAAGATTTGTGCTCTCTTGAATATGATTTCGCTCCTTCTTTTACTAAAGGGTAAACTGAACTTCCTCATACTTCAAGATTCACACTCTCCTGAATATGATTCTGCTCCTTCTTTTACTAAAGGGTAAACTGAACTTCCTCATACTTCAAGATTCACACTCTCCTGAATATGATTCTGCTCCTTCTTTTACTAAAGGGTAAACTTAACTTCCTCATACTTCAAGATTCACACTCTCCTGAATATGATCCCGCTCAAACCTCCCCTTTCTTCAAAATGATACGGAAAATGGAAACCAAACTGCTCGCTGGAGATGGCCATTTGCTGCAAGTCATAACGAAGATAAGATAAGCTTCTCGGGCGAGAAATGCCGCTTATTTGCAAGAGTGGCAATAATAAGCTTCTCGGGTGAGAACTGCTTGTAGAGGTGGTAACAGGTAATGTAAATTGTAAAGAAAGTTGTGATGATGGCAAACATCTAGATCACTGAGTGATAGCAGATAACATAAATTGCAAAGAAGGTCGTGATGATGGCAAACATCTAGATCACTGTAATGTAAATTGTCAAGAATGTTGTGATGATGGAAAACATCTAGATCACTGTAATGTAATAATGAGCTCCTTGTATGAGAAGATCAATTGTAGAGTGTATTGTAAAGTGTAAGGTAGGTGATGAGCTCCTCGGCTGGGAACTGTTGCTTGTCTGTTGTGTAATGTAGGGATAAGCTTCTCGGGCAAGAACTGTCGCATATATGCAAAGGATTGTAAATGCTTTTCTTGAGAGATAGTGCAAAATAAATGCACATCCAGGTATGTTCGGTAACCGACGGGACCAAAGTTCGATCTAGAATTAGGATACAAAGAACTGTCAAACAAGACTCCATTGAGGAAACGAACTCGAACGGGGACTACCTTATCTTAACGCGGAAAGGTAACGGAAATAACCATTGTCCACGAGGGTTGAACTCTATGGGGAAACTGGAAACAAGTAGGTATTTTATGCTTAGGGTTGACGATCTACTTGGAGAGAGCGGACAAACCCAGTAACTCGGCGGTAACGACAAGGATAACGACAAATAGCAAGCATGCAAATGCTAATGCGCATGCCAAAGTGTATACGAATGTGTATGTTCATGTGTATGACAATGAAATGAAAATGAGTATGTAATGCTCATGCTTATGCTTATGCTGACAAAACAGATGAGAGAGGAGACATGAGATGAAATAAACATCTCGACAGGGATACCCAGTGACCTCTGCAACAATACATCTATTAGAGGGTATGAATAGTTGATGGTAAGACCGAATCTGGCTTCAAAGTTAAAATTTCCCTGGGGAGAAAATCTCATGACTTCCACATGGGGATGCGACACTACTTCACCGGAGAGCATGATGCCCTGACTTCAACTGGGGATTCATGACCTCCGCATGGGGATAAGATGTCATAACTTCACGTGAGGGATTTCTATCATGAACATAATCAGCTCAAGAACTCTTGGATCATAGACTTCCGGGGATAAAATAAATATCCGCTGTATGGGGAAGGTGTGGAGCTAGACAGCTTCATGGAGATAGTGTAGTAACTTCCTGGGAAAATTACCTCGGCTTCCTAGGGAAAAGGTATATCTGACTGGGGATAAGATATATCAAACTTCCCTGCGGAGAGTTCATCAGACTTACTGGGGAGAAATCAACAGACATTCCTGGGGAAGGTATCTTGACCTCTTGGGGAGAATATGGCAGTCTCCTGGGAAGTATTTCCTGAGGAAAGTAAGGCAATTTCACTGAGGAATAGATAATTTCGCTGAGAATGGGGTTCAAGAACATATATCACTTGGAGGATACCGGGGATATCTCTGCAGTCTTGAGAGTCACTGGGGATTTATCGGATGGATCATAAAAGTGTTGTCAGCTTAAAGTCTCGCTGGGGACTTTTACTGGGAAGATGCTGGTATGATCTCTGTTGTCTTCGAGATTACCGGCTTAGCCCAAAGTGTTGTCAGCTTATAGTGTCGCTGGGGACTGTGTCAGCTTAAAGTCTCTCTGGGGACTGTGTTGAGGCAATGGTTAAGATGTAGATTCTGCAACGATGAGATTTACTGGGGAATGAAGACCGCCGGGAGTAAAATCCATCGGGTGCATGAAGAATGTCGTGAAATGAAGCTAACTTTGATCTCAATGGACTAGTCACCATTTTGAAAAACAATATGCCCTAGAGTACCTACTGTATGAGAGAGTCATCTCAAGAGGATTTTATAGAGAACAGGAGACAGGTTGCCCCAGTATTTTCAAACTCATAGAGAGATTTGTTGGATCTCGACGTAACTGGCTCAGATCAACGGTGTCATGACTGAGTCTTCCAGGAGTAGCTCTTGAGAGAATCAGGCTTGCATCAACAAACGGCTTGGAAACCACCTGCCCTTGTTTAACATAACCTCCGAGTTTCATGGATGTCTATATGCAAGTTTCTAAGATATCAGGCAAAAACAACACGCGTGAAATGCTAATCCTGAAACTATCAATGCAACATGTATATTTGTCTTGAAAAATTTTTTGTTTTTGTTTTTGAAAAAAAGATCCCACTAACTCGTGACTGAAATCACTAGTGAGGATATGAATTTAATTTATAATGCCAACATTAAATTGAGCATAGCTTATAGGAGTCAGGAAACGCTATCTCGCCGAGTATGCTTTCAAGAGAATTCCTACTTCAATTAGGTCTTTTAAAGGTTGTATCGTGGCTTGGTTCACGGTTTAGAAACAAAGGATAAAGGCTCAAAATGTTATTTGCACCCACCCATTCTTCGTGATGTTCTCCAATCCTATTCAGTTAACGGGATACGAGCACTCATATCTCAATCGAGTTTGATATGGTCGAGAACTCATTAAGGCTTTGGACATGGCAGTCACTCACCTATTGTCTTTTGTGTTTGATCACACGACTTTGTTCTTTATTGGGAATTCTTTATGGTAATCCTTTTTGTTTTTGCATTTTTATTCCCTAACTTTTCTTGGACAACGTCTTTTGATTTGACCTTGGAGTCCAGCGGGATGCCCCAGTTTTGCCTAAGTCTCCTTCATAGGTTTTGACTTAGCGAGCTATATATTTTTTATTTTTGTCGACTAAGTCGTGGGACTCCTTTGAAAGGCTTGTGACTGCCCCACTCTCTAGGGATAGTCATTGACTTCTAACTCCATAGGATAAATTCCTGAAGGTTCACTCCTCCTTTTTGAGAGTCTGAGTGCTCAATCGATTTAACTGAAAAACTACCCTGCCCCAGGTTAAGGTGAGGGTTTTAATTTGGAAAAGAAGAAAACTCCTACTTCAAGGCTAAAAGGGGTGAAAGAGGGATTATCATCCTTATATCTCTGGTGTTTGGGATTTGAAACAATGCCTTACGTCATCAGCGGGTTTCAATTGGAAGCATACGACAAGAGATTTGATGTTTTTGGTTCATCATCCTCCTCCCAATTCTCTATCAAAGCAAGAGATCGGGTAAAGTTGGCATTATAAGTTTATGAAGAAAAAAATATTTTTAATGAGTGAAACGAATGGATTTATTCAAGACAAACATGCATTGCATTAATTATTCAAAATAAACGAGTTCATACATGCTAATTATGCTTAATCAACGAAAATAACATATAAATAAGCAAAAATGAAATGTCTCAAAGTCCTTAAAAATGTGTTTATGAAGTCTTCGCATCTGAGACCGGTATGGTAGTGGTTTCCTCTGGCGGAGCCTCACTGGACGGAGTCGTCTTGCATGCCCCAGCTACGTCTATCATTACTTCATTATCGGTCTTCAAATCCTCACTCAGAATAACTATCCCAGATTCTCTGTTGATCGGGGTCGTATCACCTTGAGGATTGATGAAATGAGAAGGACTAGGCATCTGAAGAACTACCGGCTTCGGCTGATTCACCGTAGGCGTCACCGACTGAGATATGTTGAGGACAGGCTTTGTAGAGCTTGATCCTGGCCCATGGAGAGCTCTGAGAGGAGTCTTGATTTTTGGCTGAGGATCATCAAAAGACAGGACCTTCTTTTCTAGCAAATTTCTGACAATGTTCTTAAGCGCGTAACACCCTTCCAAATCGTGACCAGGCGCACCCTCATGAAATAAACAATGAGCGGCGGCGTTGTAATTGACAGGTATCGGATTGGGAGGTGGACCCAAAGTTCGGGTAACAACCAGACCTCGTTGCACTAAGAAAGGATACAACTCAGTGAACGTCATTGGGATCAGAGGACAAGGCTTGTATGGTCTCATATTTTGACGAGGTATCGTCTCCTTTGATGGTTGGCGCACGGGAGCGTTGGGCACTCGTTGACAGTTGACAGGAGCTTGTGCAGGCTGATAAACAGGAGGTTATTGATAAACTAGATGCTGATAGACCGGAGCCGGTTGCATAGGCTGATATGTAGGAAATTGCTGACTAAAAGGAGGTGCAACAGTAGCTACATATGGTTGTGGAGCATACTGAACTGGATAACCTTGAACATAATTCTGCTGAGGTTGCCATTGTTGATGAGTAGCCATCGAGCGATTGCTCGGAGTTTTGCACTTCAGAGGAGTAACTCGTCGAACTGGTTGAGCAACAGTAGGATTCACTGAACTGGATTGACGATTCTGAGGAGGTATGTTCTTAACAGTAACAGCTGGTTGAGGACCCACAACAACGTTGGTAATCTTAGAAACAACAGTAGGTTGATTATCCATCTTCACCTTAAGGGCTTGCAACATCTCCATAATCTGCCCCACACTTCCTCGAAGATCTTCGAGTTCATGGCTGACATGGTCGATCTCTTGAGCTTGTTCTTCCATCCTTTTTCGAGCTTGGGCTCTAGTATTGTACTGATGCGGAGGACCCAGGATGATGAAACTGGAAGGCGAGAGAACCGAGTATGAGAAACTGAGAGACACATGGAATGCAAAATATGATGCTAAAATGCAAAATGATTTCATAGAATTCAAATATTTACGAATATTGCAGAAAACCAAAACTTTATTTATTAATTTGAAAACGAATTACAAATAACATTCTTAGAAAAGTCTTGGCATAATAGCTAAATAAAAGCTACTAATGACCCTAAGGAAGCTTCCTGTTCTGGTCCTTGCTCTGCTCTTCTAGCTGGGCCTTTTTGAGGATGAGCCTATCTTCAAAAGGTAAATCGAGAGTTAGAGGAAAATAAATCCTTCATCAAAACCAAGCAAGGGTACATTGGAAAAGTCTTCACAATTGTTAGTGATAATATTGCCCTTGATATCAGATACCTTCAAGCATATGGCTTTAACAACAGTCTTGTTCTTTAGGGTCTTTCTCCAAGAAAAGGAACAGAGTCTTATCCAAAATAGACAGCCTTACAAGTTGAGAATATTCTTCCAAAGTAGGTAGTAGCTGATAATCGGGGAATGTGAAGCAAGGGTAGTCGGGATCATTTTATATTCCAACAGAGATAACAATCTTCCATACCGGTTACAGAATCCTTCTTGATCTTTGATTAAAGATCCTAGCTTCCTTAGGTCATCTAGCTTAAGACTTTTGAAAGTATATTTCAAAGTTTTCCTTCGATTGTAATCTATAATCCTGCAATATTCATAAATAAGGTTTGAATTCCATGAAATATAATGCAATGTAATGTTTTAATGGATGCAATGCACATATATTCACAAGTCCTAGGTTAAAGGTATGTGCAAGGAGTTAGGGTCTACCTATCCCCAAAGGGTATGTACTAAGGTTAGTTGTACCTGCCGAACAAGGTTCTAAAGAAGTGCCCAAAGTCATCAGTCCATCTTTCGGATATTATCAATTTCCCAATTGACTCGGTGGTTGATAATATTCTCAAGAGAACCTCTTTTGAGTGTAGTATCGCGTAGCAACTATTTTGGGATTACTCCCTCATAGTTCCCGCACTACGTCCTAGATAAGGCAAAAGTGGTGTTAAGGTGCTACGGTCCCCAGTATCACAGACTCCAATCAACAATAGTAAAAGTTTTCACGATTACTCGTTCAACCGAACCATTTTCGAAAGGGTCTCAACTGAGCGGTGATTCTCAAGTCAGCTTGGTCGGGATTCCACTCCCTATAAGCCTCGTCGAATATATCACCTTCCTATAATAATGTCACTCAAGTCCGGGTGTAGGACTTATCTCACAACAAAATAGATACCCCCCAAGCAAGGTACAATATGAACATATTATATACAAGCAAACAAATAATACAGTAGATAGCATGCAATAAACAAGGTAGGGATAACCCTTAAAAATTATGGCATCTCCCCAGTGAAGTCACCATTTTCTGTTGCGGTGGAAATAGGATATCAAACTATTAATTAGTTTGAATCACAATTCTTAATTCACAACCTCTCTTTGATTTATCCGAAGGAAAAGGTCAAAAGAGGGAAAACCTATTTTTGCATCGTAAACACAATGTGGGGAGAGACCTAGGTAAGGGGTTGGTTAAGCTTAGGGAAGGTACTAGCACCCTAAACTTCTGTAGTACTCTACAGGAACCTTTTGTTTATTGTATGCTTTTTTTATTTTTATTATCTGTTTGAAATATATACTGAGCTAAGGGGTAGAGTGACCTAAAGAGACCTAAGGGTTAGTCCTAAGTTTACTCGGCAAGACATCGCATCTTGTGCCTACATATCCTGATGGGAATGGAATCAGAGTAATTGTAGTTCCCCTCGAAAGGGAGGTTAGAAACTTCTTGACTCTGCTCAAGGTTTCAATGGGGAATAAACATATCTTAAGGACATGCTTATGTGGAGTCTTAAACTCCTATTTCTATGTTGAATTTGTTAATTAAATTAGGGTTAAATTAGAGATTCCACGGCGGGAAACCCTAAACAGAGCACGACGACTCTTTGACCTAAAATCTAGGGTAAAGGGCATTTTCGTCCACGGCGGGACACCTAGGCTATTAGGGTTTTAAGATGGTTAAAACTAGGGTTATTGACTCGGCGGTCAAACTGTTAAACCTAATTCCTTCGGATGGGAAATAACAGTAAATCATGCAACAGACAGACTATCATACGACAAATATAAAGTACGAAAAAAAAAATAAGGAAAGCGGTAAAGAAAGCAACGCGATGATCATCCGCGTAAATTACAAGTCCAAAAAAAATGCAAAAGAATAAAAATAATTGCGACCATGGCCTCGCGTAAATTACATCCATGGAATAACAACGAATCAATAAAATAATAATAAGCTGAAACAAACAGATTAGCGAGGGTTAGACAAAAGTGAAACGGCCAAAACGAGAACTCATATTTTTGCATTTTTTGTTTAAAAGAAAGGTTAATTGAAGGAGAAATTATGCCACTTCGATGTTTTTTTTTTAAAACATTTTAATTTAAATAAAGAAAATGTTTTTTTATTTTGAGGTTTTATTTAAGAAAAAATTCTACGTTAATTTTATTAAAGAAATTGATTTTAATTTTATTGAAAAATATTTTAATGCAAAAATTTAAAAAAATCTTACCTTACAAAATTAATAACTAAAAGTAACTAATTCCTGTTTTTAAAACTTTAATTCTCCTCTTTATATTTTTTATGAACTTTAGTTTTAATGCAAAGTGAAGTTCAATTTTTAATGCAAAATAATTAACTTTTATTTTTATAATGCAAATAATAAACTTTTATTGTTTTAATGCAAATAATGAACTTTTATTTTTTTAATGCAAATAATGAATTTTTATTTTTTAATGCAAATACTGAACTTTTATTTTTTTACGCACATACTGAAATTTTTTATTTTATTTTTAATGCACACAATAAAATTTTTTAATTTTAATGCAAATAATGAAGTCTTTTATTTTAATGTAAATAATGAGATCTTTCATTTTCAATGCACATAATGAAAATTTTTTATTTTTAATGCAAATAATGAAAGATGGATTTTTAATGCAAATCATGAAAGGTGGATTTTTAATGTAAATAATGAAAGGTGGATTTTAATTTTCTGAACGCATAATGACTTTTATTGATTGTCTTTTTGGCTAAAAATGGTACCTACTGATCACGTAGTTCTTAAACTAAGCTAAATGTGCATTGTCAAATCAAATTATCAGTAAGATAAAATAAAATAAAAGAAAAATAAGTGAAAGTAAAATACAGAAAAAGAATAAAACAAATAGGAGAGAAAATGGGCGGATTCCCACATGGCCTAATTCGTTATCTCTAGGTTTCCTTTCTCCTTACGAGACCTTCTTCTTCTTCGGATAATGTAGCCGCCGCTGGTGCCGTGGAAACGATTCCAGATTCCTTCATTTTCTGATGCATGCCCCCCCCCCCAATCTTCTTCCTGAAACATAAACTACCAAACGACAATCAAGAAATTTCATAAACACCCTACCTCTCGGCCGATTGACGGTGACGAAATTTAATGGAGGTGTTGACAGAAACTTGAGCTTGCGGTCACGACTTCGATGGTGATGTGGCGGTAGCGGTTTAACGCGGCCGCTCGTCGTTGTTGAATGTCGGTTCGACTTCCTCCTCTTCTTTCTTTGTGGATGATGATGAAAACCGTAACAGTTTTCTGAATCCGACAATGATGATGGACGGAGATCCCCTTGATCTTCCGAATCTGAGCCGCGGCGCCCTTTCTCGGTTAGTGCTGAACTTTTTTGTTTGTTTTTTTTGTTCCGTCCTTTCTTTTAAAACCTTATTATGATATTTATATGTTCATGGTCTTTGTTCTTGGGCCTGGATTTGTCTTTGTTTAGGTTACGAAAATGTTGCCTATTTTCCTGAACTATGAGCGCTGGATTTGCGTTTGACCGTGTTTGTCGTGATTTTCCTTCAAGATATTCATTTTGATTGCTTATGTTCATTGGGCATTCGGATTCGTTATAACTTCTGGAAATTTTTTAGGCTGATATGTTGGGAGGCTTTGATGGTTGAGTTGCGGGAATCTCGGTTTGGCTTTACTCTTTTCCGAACTGTTTTTTCTTTTAGACCCGGTTTGGACTTGTGTGGATTTCGGTTTTACTTAACTGCTTTGCGGGGCTGGTTTTGAACTAGTTCTTCTGAACTGGCTTTGAATTTTTGAACTTGTTTTGGATGGATCTCTGAACTTGTTATTGAACTAGTTTTGGTTGGAATGGATTGTTCTGGGAAGATTGGAGTTAAGGTCCATCTTGTGGGCAAACCGTCTTCTAGGAAAATCACTCCCAAACCAGCTTTTCGAATAAGTTCTCTTGGCCCAAACAGCTTATTTCACAATAATTTTCTTCTTCATCTTTCGGTAACTTCAGTAAGAACAGACCGTTGCCGGATAGGTCATTGGCCGAGAAAGGGCACTTGGTGATGACACCGTTCTGAGAGTGTCGAACTAACCATTAAAATTCGTCCCTTTGTCTTGTTTTGCAGGTACGGACAATATCAGGAACTCGGAATCGGCTAACCGGAAGCATGAAGAATTTTAGAAACTTTTATATTTTTATGAAAAATGTAAATTTTTTATATATTTTGTAATTTTATTTAGTTACTATTTATTTATTTTTTTGTTTGTGAAGAACTAAATTTATTAATAAAAATTCTCTACTTATTCATCACTTCCCTAATAACAGTCTTTTTTTTTATTTATCTATTTTAAATATGCAAATGAGAACGAAGACTAATGCAAATATAGGCTTTTTATCTAAAATATAAAATAATGATAATATTAAAAATGGAATTAATAATACAAGATAAAAATGCGAGCAAAATGCAATGAAGTTGTATCTTTTTTTTTTAGAATGAAGTTATGTAAAATGAAATGAAAACAAAACTCAAAGTCAAATAAAACTTCAAATAAAATGATTTTCTCTTCTTTTTTGAAACGAAAAATAAAAATAGAACTAAATGAAATTAAATTAATATAAAAACACCCAAATGGAAACAAGTTCCACCTTTTATTATTAATTTAGAAATATTTTTTTTTTAATTTATCCAATTCGCTTTGCTTCCGACACCATTTCCGATTAAAACCTCCCAACTAGATCAAACAAAACCAAAATTCTTGATTACGGCTCACAATTCAACTGGACGGCCAGATGTGAACAAATAACCGTTGTGCCCTTTGTGAACCCGAGAGTGCCATATGATATTTTCCGGATGATAGCATTGGTACAGGCCTGGAATGAGGTAAAACAACAAAAGCAGAGAAATTCAATTACGGAAAAACAGAGCTGACCGCGGTACTGAAAAATTCAACGTGTCTCTCTGACGACGAGATCCCATATCCTGAACTAACTCGGCCCCCGATCATGATTAAACAGGTATATTAATTCTAGACTTGAGTCAGAATAAATTCATTGCTTCCCTTTTAAAAGTTGAATGGCAGGTAGCAGAAGAAACAGAGAAATAAATATTTGTTGAAACTAAATTCCGCAGAGCAAATCCTTGCATTTGACTTGAACTAAACCAAATTAATATCTCAACATAATCAAACCCACATGACAAAATAACTGTCTCGGAAATCTACTGACGACAGAGTCTCAACCCGCTGAATTGATTACCGTATCTCAAAGATCCTGATGCCATAATTACCGTGAATTTCCGTTTATCTTCAAAGAACATAAAGAACTCGGAGACGGAGGTTCTGATTACTCAAAAAAAAAAACGGCGACAACTCATCTTCAAAAATAGTCAGCAAACAACCACAAAATGACCATTTTGCCCTTTAACAACTAAAGTGTACTGGACGCGGTTCCTGCAAAATGAAACAAGCTATGTAACTTGTTAATAGTTAGCTGATGCAAAAATGAGATGACATGTAAAAGGAATCGACTAATCTGAGGGTAAAATTTGGGGTATTACACCCACCATGGAGTATGCCATTGCTATCGACCCTCGAAATCAAAGGCTGAACCAAAGTTCTGAGCTGATCCTGGCCATTGGCGACCGCTTGCATGAGCTCCATGAAGCGATCCATTCTTTCGCGGAGTTCCTGAACCTCAGTCTGCACTTGCTCCATGATTCTGGTTTGATTAGCTCTAGTCGGATAGCAGTGAATAGGTCTCTGATCAATCCTGGAACCACCTGAAACAACCTGAAACAGCCTGTAAACACAAAGGGGTTAGGAAAAACACCAAAGTGCTCGTTATGAAAATGCTTCATGCAAATGCAAACGTGTGTCTGTGCGTTAGGGAGATCTCCCCCGATCCTAGTGCCTGAGTGCCAGTGCTGATAATAATAAGAAGTCCGAGTCCAATCATGGAAATAACAATCTCATATATAAAGACAACCCATCAAGGCAGTACACAACATCAGCGAGTACAAGATGAATCAACAGCGTGACCTCAGCCAACAAGCCTGGTGATGGTCAGCATACAACAATGATCAAAACAAAAAGAATACAAATAGTCAAGTACGGCCACGGGCGCGATACTCTTCTAACAACTCCTTCGTTTCTGGATGATCAGGCAGAGTGAGTAACCCTTCGACGAGTAATTCCCTTTGCACAATGGTGTACTGAAGACCTTCGACCGAATCTTCCCATGCTCCTTCGCCGAAGCAATCTTCTAGCTTCCGCTTCTTGGACTCAAACGTCAGTTTGCGCTCCTTCAGGTTAGTGAGAGCTCTGTTGAGCTGGCCTTCGGCGGCGTATCTGCGAGCGGTTTCTTCATCAAACCTCTCCTCACTAGCCTTCACCTGGGCTTTCAGCTTGGAGATCTGCAGCATCAGCTTGTCCTCCCGTTCCTTCCTGGTGGCCAGGGAAGCCTTCCAGTGCTGGTTGAACTTGGATATCCTCCGATATGCTTCGTCCAAGTGTTGTTTCTTCGTAGCCAGTACGTCGTTGACATCTTTGAAGTCTTGACCCATACGCTCACGCTCGGCTATCTGCTTAGTCAAGTCTGTCCCCAGCTGGTTCACCAACTCGGTCTGTCTTTTGAAGGAATGAACGGCCTCGTTCCTCTCGCTTCTGAGCTGCGCCAATTCTTTCTCCAGTTCTTTGTTTTCCCGCTTCAATTCATCTCGCTCGGCTAAGACCTGATTATGCTGCTGGATGGGCACAGTAGTAGGCTCTTCAATCATTGGAGGGCTTTCCGGCTTGGCATGAGGAAACGGCATCCCTATAGCATCTGCTCTGGCTCTGATCCATGTCACATAGGGAGCGTAGGCTTGGCTATTACTTTTCCCCAGCAATGGTTTTCCCCTCTTACTGATACCATTCCATGCGCGCTGAAGCTTGGATAGCAGATCCCCCTCTAGAAGACCAGTGAGGTACAGAGATTCCTGTACCTCTTCATCCTTCGACGGAGCTCTCAAAGCATACGTGAACTGTCGGACCAACAAAGATGGTTTATAGTTTATACAGCCCTTCCTGCCTATCAAAGGCACATTTGGAAACCCGCTACAGCTGAAGATAACCTCGGTACCCAACCTATCTCTGTCGAACCAGTCGATATCCTCTGCAGATAAACTCATCAGACGCTCGGACCACTCAGCTGTGGCTGCAGACGAAACAAAAGGACCCCTCTTGGGCAGATGACTATCAAGCCATTTATAAAGCAAGGGTACACAGCACGAGACATTCTTGCCCCTTCTGTTCTTGTTTTTGTAGTGGATAGAATGGTAGACATCTCCTATCAAGGTAGGGACCGGATTCCCTGATGCAAAGATATGGAATGCATCAAAGTCTACAAAATCGGGCATATTGGGGAACAGAATGATGCCATATATGCACAAAGCGAGAATGGCGTTGAACGCGACCCAACATCCGTCCTTGGCGCACTGCTGAGCCTTTCCCACTAGAAACTGCAATGAGAAACCAGGAACCTTGTTCCAACTAGACAATACCAACTCGGAGGCATCCAGATGAAGTGAAGGAGCTAAACCAGCCAGATCAGGCTCAGCATCCATATGAACAAAAGGCATCTGCCTTTTGATAGGCACACCTAACAAATCAGCATATTCTTCCAGCGTAGGGGCGAGGACAAAATCCTGGAAAGTGAAACATCTCAACGGAGGGTCGTAGAACTGCAGCAGAGCGTGCAACCCATTCAACTCGAACACAGAAGGTTTACGAACCAAACTGAGCAATTTGCCGTAAGATTTTCTGAACTCATCCCTCACATAATCATTTGCTAAAGCTATCAAACCAGTCAGCTTAACCATATCAGGGGCAGGGAACTTGTAAGCCACGGTCTTCCTCAGAGAACCCATAACAATACAATAGGAGGCAAGAAATCCTGGATCGGGGAAAACGGTACCTGCAACACAGACACACGTTAATGAAATGCAAATGAGTATGCAAAACAATGTAAAATGCAATCATGCAGTAGGAGATCAAGGCAACTGTGCTGTGGAGATTCTGTATCAACAAAACCATAATCCCGCTCTATCAAGAACAACCACTGCATCTGATAATAAGAAAACCCTGGTATCGGACCACAAGTCTGCCCTGTCAAGAACACACACATATAGTACCATAAATTCGCTCTGTCAAGAACAAACGGCTGATAATAAGGACCAAGAAATCTGTTCTGTCAAGAACACAAATCTGATAACCGAAACTCTGCTCTGTCAAGAACAACCATCTGATAATGAGATCTTCAGACCCCAGTCATAAATCTGCTCTGTCAAGAACAAATATCTGATAATAAGACCCTCTGATCAAAACCTGCTCTATCAAGAACAAATACACATCTGATGATAAGATCCTCTGATCAAAACCTGCTCTATCAAGAACAAATACACATCTGATGATAAGATCCTCTGATCAAAACCTGCTCTATCAAGAACAAATACACATATGATGATAAGATCCTCTGATCAAAACCTGCTCTATCAAGAACAAATACACATCTGATGATAAGATCCTCTGATCAAAACCTGCTTTATCAAGAACAAATACACATCCGATGATAAGATCCTCTGATCAAAACCTGCTCTATCAAGAATAAATACACATCCGATGATAAGATCCTCTGATCAAAACCTGCTCTATCAAGAACAAATACACATCTGATGATAAGATCCTCTGATCAAAACCTGCTCTATCAAGAACAAATACACATCTGATGATAAGATCCTCTGATCAAAACCTGCTCTATCAAGAACAATCATATATCTGCAGATGAGATCCTCAGATCCCAACAAAACTGATCCACTGTCAAGAAAACCAGGTGGTCTGAAGGTCAAAGTTTCCTGCAATAAACCCAACCCTGCTCACAGGTATGGACCTAAACTGACTCAAGTTCGGCATCCTATGCGTTCATCAGCGTCACAGACATTCAAGAGGGGTGATACGATACCCAGAAAGTGTGGCATCACCAGCTCATGAAGCGGCCTCACTCGGCTGAATCACAAATGATCGGTCCCCAGAGTCGACAATCCTCCAAACCAGCAGCCCCCTCAACCCAAAGGGTTGAAAAAGAAGCCAACCGGGAGAACCACATCTGAGCGTGGATTTCATGAGACACTAGTGCCTGCAAAGCAAGCACGCGCCCAATAATTTCCACAACTAATACTATGTTCACTCAAGCCTGGGTCTAGCTTCTCACTCATCAGAATGCCTCTCCCACAACAACACAGATAATCATATCATACTGAAAGTAAAGTGAGGGAAATAAAATGCGATAAATAAACACAACCCAACAGGTAATCATACAAGCGCTAGGATTGACTCGCATCGGGAACCGGAGAACCTGAGATTCTGGGTTCGATCCCCAGCAGAGTCGCCAGTTGTCGCTTCTGCGAAAATAAGGTGCCGGCAAAACAGAAGAGTCGACACCTTTCGTTATTTATCCCTCGGAGCGGGAAAGGAAACGATCGGAAAAACCTGACGAAAAGGTATAAGACAAGGTCATCGCAACCAATGTCTGGGTTCGGGAGTCGGTTACGCAAGGGGAAGGTATTAGCACCCCTCACGTCCATCGTACTCGATGAGATCCACGCTTGTTGTGTTTACTTGGATGAGTTGGTTTATCTATCTACCTATCAAGGCTGGCTTAAAATAGAAGAAAATGACTCGGCAAAGCGTCGCACTTTATGCCTACGTATTCTCATCAGAGAATGAGAAATCAGAGTCAACGTAGTTCGACTAGCTACGGGTTACGGGGAAGGTGGCTCGCCAATACGTCAATATTGTGCCTACGTACTCTCAACAGTTATGAGAGATCAGAGCTTATGTAGTTCGGGAAACTACGGATTACGGGATTTCAGATTCATTTGTTTTTATCGAGTAGGGTTAAACAACAGTTCCAGCAGTTAGGGACAAAGCTTGTTTGCGTTGGCGCTGAAGTTTAACGACACTCTTTTCTTCAAAAAAGCTTTCCTTTGAGTTACGGGCCCACGAGGCAAAAAGGTTTGAAGTTTGTTTTCTGTCTTTTACGGAAGAAG
Source organism: Lathyrus sativus (assembly GCA_963859935.3). Lineage (NCBI taxonomy): Eukaryota > Viridiplantae > Streptophyta > Magnoliopsida > Fabales > Fabaceae > Lathyrus > Lathyrus sativus. Next base: position 705,037,560 of record OZ012735.1, on the reverse strand, counting down.
TGTTTTTTATTGTGTTTGCAATTTTAATCGCACTAAAGACTATGACCTGAGAGTGAATGCATCGCATGTCACCCAAAGGGTACCATACTAAACATCCAGACTGTTGGAAAGAAACTCTCCAACATTCCTTTCTCAGATAGCTTAAGGCTCGTAACGTACGAAAGAAATCATTCATGATTACTGTATCTTAGGCTGTTTTGAGATGAGAAGAGAGAACAGGCTCAACTACGGGGAGACTATCAAGTCCTACTGTTGTCATGCCAAGGATTCATCCTATGGTTGAGGTTTGAAACAGGGAACTTCTAGAAGTTGTCATGCATAGGTTTCAACCTAAAGTTCTAATCATCACTTCCTTATCAAAGGAATGAGAGTCCTAAGGGATCATGTCAATGATACACAGAAACAGATAAAGCATCAGCTTAAACAGTAAACAGTAATACAGTAAACGACTGTAAAATGCATGCAATGCAAGTGAGGGAGGAAAATATGTGTGGGGAATCAGCCTCCACAAGCTCGTCTCGACCTCAAGCCAAAATGAATAACAGTAATCATACTGAAAAATAAACAACTTGCTATCAAGCAAAGTACAGTAAACTGCAATCATACAGATAAAATAAAATCATGCTATCAAGCAAAATAAACCACATGGGCAAGGGAGCAGGGCTCTATCGAATACCCGCAAGCAAAGCCATACAGTAACAATACAAGCAGAGGGAGCAACTCAACCTCTAGTGCAATCATGCTACTAGATTAAAACTAGCCTAGATATAAACTTATTCTAATGCATCAAGCAAGTCAAACAAGGCACATCAATATAGAAAAGAAAACAGACAAGAAAGCAGATCAACTCCTCTCAATCCCAAGCCTCAGCTCTTCTAACAACAACTCAGTCTTCAGACCTCAATCACTCTTGACAAATATCAATTTGCTTCCCCAGGTTTCAACCCTTCAACACAAGTTTCAACTTATTCTCTCTTCTCTAAGCTTCAGCTCCTTACTCAGCTCCACCTTCAGGCTTCACTCTTAACCACAAGTATCAACTTGATTCCTTCAGGATCTCCAAGCTTCAAAGTAAGTATCATCTTATCCTTTGCTCTTCAAGCTCCAGCTCTACTCTCAACTTGGTCTTCTCTTCCTATAAGCTTCAGCTTCTCAGGGTAGCCTTTAATCACTTAAAAGTGTCAACTTCATCCTTCAATCTTTAAGCCTCAGCTCTTCATTCAGTCTTTACTGGGTCTTCAAGTAATCTTCTTGCTCTTGTTGCTCTTCAAGCTTTAGCTGAAATGGCAATGCTCAGGGAATCATCCCCTTCCATACTCTTCAATGAAGTCTTCATCTTCACTCCCAAGCCCAACATCTCCCAAGATACTTAAACCAGGAGAAATCACTTAACTGGATAAGCTAGGATATTAAACTGCTTACTGACCACCAAAGGTGGCCTATAAGGGTTCAACATCAAAAGAAGGGCTCCCTCAAAGGTTCTACTTCCTAGGTACCATCAATTATCCCTCCAAAGGAGAGAGGTGAATACCATGGAAGGACCTTGAATCATGGGGAAGAATGGAGGTGAAAGATGCCATCCATGTTTAAGAAAGAAATTAGCTAGGTCTAGGCTCTTCCTAATTCCTAACCCTAAAACAACAACAAAACAAACAAGCCTTCAAGCTCTCAAGCTCCTTCTTCAACTTTCAAGTCTTCTACTATGCTCCTCCATGCTCCTCAAAGCAAGACCAAGCCCACCAAGCCAAGCAAAAATCCACAAAGCAAGGCAAAACAAAATACAAGCCCACAAGGGCAACACAAACAACCATCAACTACAAAAATCAATTAAAAATAGCATACCATTATATTAAAATCTAATATAATTTATAGGGGATCCTACATACCTACCCTTAATACCCTATATGTCCCAATATCTATCTTGACCTAGAAACTCAAAATTCTAGTGTTATTGTGGACCTATGTTAAGGATTGACCTAATTCTACACAACCTAAAGTCATCTAAGCAAAACTAATCAAAAATTAATCACAAAATTATGGAATAAATCCAGAGGGGAGCTAAAATCCTAATCTAACTATCCTAAAAAGAATGACCTAAAAATTCAAAGGGAACTAGCTAAACAAAATTCTACAAATCTATGCATCAACATAAAAGGGATTAAAATGCTATTAAAAGAGAAAATATACAAAAAATATTAAAAATGCATGAAATGCAAATGTTTTGATTTTATAATTTTCTAGACATTAACATGAAATGGGAGAAAAAATCCCCATGCAAAAATCATCATTTTTCTATTTATTATGATTTTTCAAAGATTAAAGAAAAATGGAGAAAAAGAAAATAAAAATATGAAAACTATGGTGTGAATAACAATTCAGTGCAGTTCAATTCATGAGTGGGCTCAAAATGGGGGTGGAAATAACAATGTGCGCCAGGCCCAATTATTATCAGAAAATCAATTCAAAAATTATAAAGAAAAAGAAAAATCCACGGTGCAAAGAGTAAAGAAATTCAGTTCAATATGCAAATGGGCCATGGATGAGGGTGTGGATATCAATTGAGCCCAATACCCCAGTTTAATGAAACGCTTCATTTCATTGTGTCCTCAGACTTCTCTTCACACGCGAAATCAAATCTCAGCCTTTGGATCTCCACTCAGTCAAAGGGTCCACGCATGATCAAACGGCCAACATTTCGTCTTCTACCTTCAGCCATGGAAATGGAGGGAAAGCTCCATAGTTGCAGAGCTCAAAACCCCAATTCGAACTCCATCCAAATTCAACCAAAAGCCATGATTCAAAACCCTAATCTACTCTAAATTCCATGCTGATCACAACCATGGCCTTAAAAACAATTGAAATGCCCTAAATCTCCAAACCCTATCCAAGATCAAAAATAAACTCAAACTTCAACTTTGATGATTCTTGAAATTGATTACCTCAGAATGATCACCACCTCAGACTGGTTAATTCTTGATATCAAACTCATGTTATAACTCACTATACCTCGTGTTCTTGGTCCAAACAAAAATGGTGTCATCAACTCAAACTTCACCAATTGCTCTCAAACTTTCCAGAATTCATCTCCTACTTGTCTCTAACCATTCTAACCTAACAATTCTACCTAATCATGCTTAAATTATGGTGTAGAAGAAAAGTTACAAACCTGTTAAATCTTGAATATCAGATAGGTCAAACCTCCACTTCAGCCTCTCAAACTCTTCAGAAACCTTCCTTGATTGATGATAAAGTTTCTGTTTGCAAAAGATTAGACCAAGAAATCCTGAATCTCCAAACCCGATTGTGACTTGCAACCTTCAAAATCCAAAAGCTAACTCCTCAATTCTCCATGGTTTTGCTCTCAATTTGGTATGCACACATTCAGTATGATCAATGGAATGTGTTTGGATTGAAAGACGCAATGAAAATGGTGTGGAATGAAGAATTTGATTCCAACTTGCAATGGAAGAAATTGAAATGGCTATCTCACTCTTCTCTCAAATATCTCACCAACCTTGCATCTGAGCAAGTTCTATACACTATATAGGATGGTTTAGACTCATCTAGAACCTTCTGGAATCATCCAATGAGAATTTGGGATTCTCATGCCATGAATTTATGACTTCCATCCATCTCATGTATCATCTCATGCTATGCCTCTTGTAGCACTTGTAACTGACTTGAAAATCTCCCTAGATGAGATATATGACATGTTGGGATGCTTTACTAGCTTGTACATTGCCTTTCCTTGTGTTTTGCATTTGTGCCTTAATATGCAAGCAAGCATTTTCCAAAGCATGCCCATGATCTAACCCTTAAATCAAAAAAGTGGCTGAACCATTGTTTCTAAAATGCTTTTTAGAGTCAAAATGACCTATTATATGCCATGGTTTGGATGTGTAGCTTGGAAATTTCAATTTCCAACTTGGACTTATTTAACTTATGCCTTCATTTTAGGTCATTTTTACCATTTTTTGCTACAAGCCTTTTCAACATCTCATGACCTCTTTAATAGCCTTAAAACATCATTTTAAGCAAATTTGATGTTGAAGATTTTTCCATTTGAAGCTTGGAAATAGGAGTTATGGCCTTATGCTTGAAATGACCTGTAATCTCTAAATGACCAAAATGCCCTTGACTTGTCAAAGCCATAACTTGAGTTCTACAAATCCTATCAAGGACTTATAGTACTATCTATAAAGCTAAGAAGATAAGGAACAACATTCATGTTGACCAAAAGTTCATAGGAATCATCCTTCTTGGGGAAAAGTGGGATGCAAGTTGGGTGACTTTCAAGGTCCCAGATTCACATACCTCAGATGACCTGTAACTTGTCAAAGTCATAACTTGAGCTCTACAAATCCTATCAAGGACTTCTAGTACTCAAATTAAAGTTAAGAGCAAGCTCTACAACATTCATGTTATGGGTAAGATGATATGACAATCACATCATGAGCTAAACTGTCTTGAAGATAGGGGTCAAACTAGGGGATTTTACACTGTCAAGCCTTAGAAACCCTAGCTTGAAACTTCTCAAACTCTTCAATCATGATGAGTTGACCTTGGAATCATCCTTATAGCATCTCAATGCATCAATCCATGATCACATGGCTCTTGGATTAGGTCTCAAACCTCTCCAAATCATCAGTTGACCTAGGGTTGACCAAGTCAAACCCTAATTACACCACTCATGGCTAGGTCTTCTTATTCTTGCCCAATCACCTGTCTAGGCTTCATGATGGCTTTCAAGACATATCATAAGCTCTCTCAAGGCTTCCAGTTCACATTCATGGCTTCAGAATCATCTGAGGAGCTCCCACAACTCTCAAGTTAGGAGGCACACAACCTTGGTTTCAACCAATCTCTCTGAGAATCTCTTAACTTTTCTGACAAAGGTATCAACCCTTGAACACTTGAATAACCCTCTTGGCCATCTTCATAGTCTTGTATAGCTCTTAATTGGTAATCATACCTCTTGATCTCCTGCACACATGTCAATGAAATGCAAGTGATAATGCTAATGTGAATGAGATGCAACACAAGCTAGGTAAAGAAATGTTGGTCAAATTTTGGGGTGCAACATATATATATATATATATATATATATATATATATATATATATATATATATATATATATATATATATATATATATATATATATATATATATATATATATATATATATATATATATATATATATATATATATATATATATATATATATATATATGTATATGTATATATATATATATATATATATATATATATATATATATATATATATATATATATATATATATATATATATATATATATATATATATATATATATATATATATATATATATATATATATATAGAGAGAGAGAGAGAGAGAGAGAGAGAGAGAGAGATAAAGGAAGTGAGAATTTGACCACGTGATCCCTCTCTTTCTTTTCCTAATCGCTCTCATCTGTTTCTTTGAGGCGTACACACGGCCACTTTTAGGGCCATGTGATGTATTGACTTGTGTGCTTTGACTGATGTCATGTGATGACCCCTTATGTAGCATATTGTGTTTCCTCTCTTTAAGGCCTTTAGATCACAGCTGACTTGATTACATGGGAGATGTTGAGTCAAGAAAGTTGACTCGTCCATCCCCTAATAGCCCAACGCGCTGGGCCATTTTTGGGCCTCAACTTCTTTTTGCAAGCCCCTCCTCATTTCCATTATAGTTTTTTATATTATTATTTTTCAATGTTTTTTATTTGTTTGGGTCTTGGGCCATTGTTTATTTCATTTGCTTACCCCATAAACCCAATGTTCTATTACGCCCCCTTAAATAAATTAACATTTTCAATAAATTTTAAAGCCTTGATCCAACGTCAAATGGTAATTTTAAAAACTCATTTCTTTCGATTAATTCCAATTAACGCGAATCAAAGTTCAATCTTCTCCGATTGTATTTTCAAAAATCAAAATAAAACACCTAACACTTGTGAACATGTTTTTACAAGGGATGGAAAAGGAACAATCTAGTGTCTACTATTCTTTTTCCGTACTGTTGGGATACAACTTGTCTAACTTTATCATTCGTCTAAAAATTTTAACGTGATTCGTCTCAAACCTCTTTAGTAATCAAAGCTTAAGTAATCTCATTTTTGTAATAAGTTTGATGAAAAAGGAAATGGTCTAGCATCTAGTTTTCTTTTCCATGAATACTTGTATACGAGGTGTATAGCTCAGTCATTCGAGTATTCGTCGTCTATTCAAAACACCTTAATGATATCTAATCCCTTTGCAATTAAAAGGATGAAAAAGGAATGATTTAGTGTCTACTATTCTTTTCCCCGATTGTTTGGATACGAGTTGTCCAACGCAACCATTTGAGCAATCGTTATCCACTCAAAACCAAACTTCAACACATCAAACATATCTGTATATCGCCCCATGAAATCGAAAACCTTTTACAAAAGAACATTGTTTAGTTTGTTGTACTGCAATACAAACAAACGCTTAAAGCCTCCAATCGCGAGCACAAACAATGTTTAACCGCTAAACATTCGTTCAATAAAATTAACCAACCAATACGTAGTTTTTTATGCAGAACTACATTGCTTTGAATTTCTTATCGCACCTAAGGATTCCTCTCTCATAATCGACTCTCGAACCCGAATTGGGTTACAATGACAATTTTCTCTTTCTTTTAAGGTTTTTATCGATATTTTCATTTTCCTTGATTGGATAAAATAAAGTCAGGTGACAACTCTATTTAATCATCTGCAAGCGTGTGACACGCTCGTGGGTTATATTTTTTGCTATGCGATTGGTGAGGCATTCATTAATTCCATCAATTTATTCTTGTTTCTTGAGTATCAAAATTATGTAATGTTTAACTCTAAAGTGTATAAATTTATTAAATACAAAAGTTTATCCATTCTCATGGCTTGGTTTGTTTTTTTCCTTTTTATAGAGTTGAATTCAGGAAATAACTTTGAATAATACTGATTCAGTTGCTCAATTGTGTTAGACGATAAAATTCGATCTAGAGCAGGGTGAATAGATCAAGCATAAAAACTTTTGGCAAAAAAAAAATTTGAAAAGTTTTATGTCACAACGGAAACAACCTGAACCGAATCGTCTAACAAAACCTCTATCAAAAAACTCGGATATGCGTAAAGGTACACAAACGTATGATAATGAACATAAATTTTCCAACAATGATTAACCACAAGAAATTTAATGTTAAGCTATACGTAAAGCTTATTCCCACTGATCTAAACACACAAAAACATAATAAAGAAATTTATCGAACACTTTGTGTGCAATCGATATCGTTTGGAAATTGACTTTGTTTTGTTGATCTTAAAAACCAGTTACAATCAAACAGATTATGGTTATACCAACAAAACCTAAATAAAAAATGTGATTAAAAATAATTTCCAAGCAAATTGGTCAAACAAACAATGAATTCAATAATTTGCAAACACAAAATTAAAAGAGATATAGAGAGAAAGAGAGAGGACACAAGGATTAGTTTAGGCAGTTCCTTAATCGACCTCGCTATGGCTACGTCTACCCTCAATTATAATTTGAATTAAGATATTATAATATATCTTACTTTATAAATGTGTGTATACAAGAGATAAATAACTCTAACCCTACAAACCCTAGGGTTGTTGTTGATTCTAGCACCTCTAAAACCCTAGATCAAAGATTGGTCAACCAGTAATGCCACTTCAACTCACCTGCCCTTGCTACTTCATTGAAAGGCACCCCTTGTCCCAAGACTTTCACCCGACTAAATTAATCTCAAGCGCACACTTTTTGAAACCAAAGATTTACCAACACGATCCACCATCTCACGCTATGCACTTGCAAAACACCCCTTGTCCCAAAACTTTCACTGATCGAATTCGAATTGGGTAATCTTATCTAAAACCTTCAAATCCTTAACGATCTTGAAGGAAAACCCCAACCGGGTTTTCTTATTTGAAATCCTCAAAGTTCTCAACCTAATATTCTCGGTACAATAACCTAATTGGACGTTATCAACCATAATCTAGATGGTCTCCCAATCAAAAAAGGATTATGAATAGTTTGATTGTGTTTATGCATAAAAGAGAGGTTGAAGATGATGAGAATGCTTTGAAATCCTTATTTCATATAGGTTTACTCTAGAACCTTACTATAAATGATGAATGATGCATGTATCAAGTGTGTGTGTGTGTGTGTGTGTGTGTGTGTCTATATATATATATATATATATATATATATATATATATATATATATATATATATATATATATATATATATATATATATATATATATATATATATATATATATATATATATATATATATATATATATATATATATATATATATATATATATATATATATATATATATATATATATATATATATATATATATATATATATATATATATATATATATATATATATATATATAGGTCTATAGGTCGACCTATCAAAGTCTTATGTCGACCTACCAAAGTCTTGTGTCGACCTATAACAGCCAGCACATAGACAGAGCCTACAGGCTTCAATATTGAATCATGTGTGTCGACCTATAACAGCCAGCACATAGACAGAGCCTACAGGCTTCAATATTGAATCATGTGTGTCGACCTATGTACTTTATGTGTCGACCTGAATTAAAGCGAAAACTTCTATAGGTCGACCTAAAGTCGTATGTGTCGACCTATATAGTGTTTTTCTCACAAAAACTTAATTTTTGAAGCATGAATCCTTTCAAAACCATTCTTGAATGCATGAATCCTTTCAAACCCCTTTTAAAACATGTTGACACGCTTCCTAAAGCTAAAATGCACAATGAACACCTAGAATTAATTGATACCGTACAATGTACAAAAATGGTAAAGTTTCTCCTAGTTTTGACATCATACAAAACACATCTATCTACACGGAAAGATGCACTCACAAATTGATTTGCTTTTAATGGTACATGGCATTTAGCACTTAAAGAAGCTTACAAATTTAAGTCTCATGATTATCCTATGATTTTATGGGTTATAGTAGTTTGGGACCCTAGAATTCCTCCATCAAAATCATTTATTGTTTGGATATTAATGCATAATGAGGATATGGTACGGGCTATAGGTTGCTCATTATCTTCTGTTTGCAAGTGTGTAAGAGCGATTATGATTCCAATAAACACATTTTTTCAATTGCCCTTTTGAAATCAAAATTTGGACGTGGTTATCATAGTAAATTTGAATTTTTTGTTCAAGAAGAGTTGACTTGGATATCCAGATAGTTGATTATCAGTTAAACACACTTCTTCATATTTTAACTTTGTTTTAGAATCTGTTTAAGTCCCTAGTCTAGGGTCTCTTATCCAGAGTTCAGAGTCTGTTGCCTAAGGCCTATGGTCTCTTGTTCAGAGGCTAAAGTCTACTTTGTCTAGAGTTCAGAGTTTCTTGTCTAGAATCCTGAGTCTACTTTGGCCAGAGTCCACTTAGTTCAGAGTGCATAATCTACTTTCTTTATCATTATGACTATGCACACTTAATAAAACTATTAGTGTACACACTTATTCTTTATAATTTGTTATTATCAAAACTTAAAAATTATAGATGTAGAACCAATTTTCTTTCAAGAAGATATAAAAGGTGGTTCAAGCTATAGGTGGAATCAAACTCTTTTCTATTTGTCAAGGCTTTTGTTAACACCAACATTGCTTTAATGTCTTGACAACTTAGCAATAGATATCATGCTTCCATTAGAATTAACTCGTTATTTACCATTTCACACACACACACACACACACACACACACACACACATATATATATATATATATATATATATATATATATATATATATATATATATATATATATATATATATATATATATATATATATATATATATATATATATATATATATATATATATATATATATATATATATATATATATATATATATATATATATATATATATATATATATATATATATATATGAGAATAGCTGCGTGGAATTTGTTGCTAATATAGTCTGTAATTCTAATTCTCTAGTTTGTTTTGTAAGTTTGGTTGCTAATTTGGTTATAAAAGAAAACTATGTAAAAAATAGACGACGTTTGTCTTTTTTATAGATTCAACTCTTATTGAGTAGGTTTTGGCTAAAGTCCTTCACTCTTTTTTATTTACCATTTTTTTTAAATAAATTTTAAATTTATAAAAAAGATGATATATATATATATATATATATATATATATATATATATATATATATATATATATATATATATATATATATATATATATATATATATATATATATATATATATATATATATATATATATATATATATATATATATATATATATATATATATATATATATATATATATATATATATATATATATAAAGATCCGTTGACACATGAAGTCAAAGTTTATTTTGACATAAAATCTTGTCCATTCATTATGTTAAATCTAAAGGTTGATATTTATTCATTCAAATTTGAATTTGTTGCATTTTGTTTTTCAAATTGAGATTTTTATAAATATTTTTTCACTCTTTCTCACTTATTATTATTATTTTATTATTATTATTATTATTATTATTATTATTATTATTATAGTTTTAATTTAAATCACAAAATCACTAATTTCAAAGTTATAAATTTATGTTCTTATTTATTGTAATATATATGAGGAAAAAATATTTATATTTATGCATGATATGTATAATATAAAAATAAAAAAGTTTTATTCGACCATTCTTTTTTAAAAATTATACCCAAAGAACTTTTGAGAACGAAGAAGATGATAATAATAATAATAATAATAATAATAATAATAATAATAATAATAATAATAATAATAATAATAATAATAATAATAATAATAATAATAATAATAATAATAATAATAATAATAATAATAATAATAATAATAAAAATCACAAAATCACTAATTTCAAAGTTATAAATTTATGTTCTTATTTATTGTAATATATATGAGGAAAAAATATTTATATTTATGCATGATATGTATAATATAAAAATAAAAAAGTTTTATTCGACCATTCTTTTTTAAAAATTATACCAAAGAACTTTTGAGAAAGAAGAAGATGATGATAATAATAATAATAATAATAATAATAATAATAATAATAATAATAATAATAATAATAATAATAATAATAATAATAATAATAATAATTTATAACTATATATAAAGAGGATACGTGTTTTTGGTATGACTTATTTCAATGTCAAGTTTACCCTCTCTTTTTATTTTTATTACAAATATACCCTCTATTTTTGTTTCAATATTATCCTTGAAAATAATTATCACAACAAAGTTTTAACATATGAACCATTCAAATAAAACTAAAGAGCAACAAAAAATAAAACTACTATATGAACCATTCAAATATTCAATATAAATGATGGAAATTATAATTATAAGATAAACTGTTTAAGATAACATGGATAGTAAAAGTTAAAACTGCCTCTTATGGTTCCTTAAATTTTTGTTCATTCCCTATTCTTCTTTTTCCAGTAACAATATTCCAATGCCATCGTTTCCACCGCTACTTCTGCTTGTCTAATCCGTTTCGTCAGTCACAGTGACTCCGTCAACGGCGCTTTCAAGGGTTCTATTTTTGGATTAGGTCTTTCTCTTCTCTTCTGGTCTCTTTAATTCACTATTATATTAGTAGATTTCTGTAATTACGTACTTAATTATGTTTCTCTTGATTTGAATTTTTGATTTGGTGTTTTAATTGAGTGTTTAGTGTTTATGTTTATAGAGTGTGTGTTTGTGAATCGTGTGTAATTCATTTTCATTTTCAATGGTTAAAATGTTGGTTTTGTATTTATTGAAGTAGCGTTGTTGTTGTTGCAGAAGTGAAACCGCTTCTTCTTCTTTAGTTTTGATTGGTCCCTTTCAGCACTGATATGTATTTTTGATGTTTTGATAATCATTTTCTATTCTATAAACCATGCTTGAATGCAAAAATAGTTTTGTTTAAAATATATTTGAAATTAACATTGGTTTTTACACCAGATTTTGAGTTCACTAGCAATGATAAATTGTTTCAGTAAAGCATAAATTGTTTCAGGAAGGCTTAGTTGCAATGTCTTATTATTTGTTTAGGGTGGTTAATGACCATGGGAAAGAATGGTGGGCAAAACAGCTCTATTAGTTATCAATTAAAATAATTAAATTTTCTTTACTATTTAATCTTATTAAAAATTGTTATCACTTACTATAGTTACACACATCTATCAAAAAGAAAAAAAAATCAGGAAAAGATACAAAGGGAGAAAGAAGAAGACAAGGTAAAAACTCTATATAAATGAAATAATCGAAATTATTATTGACCTTCAGTAACCATCAATGTTTCTGTAAATATTTCAATAGAATTTAACATTGATTATGTTTATTTATTTCAAAGAAAAAAACGCAGAATTATTTTATTCTATTATTCATTTTTTTGTTCTTTCCTATTTTTATCAGGTAGTTTTTTTTTCTTGGGTTTAAATTAAATTAAATTATATTAAGAAATATTTGAAAACAACATAAATAATCTGAATTACTAATATATGATGGGAATGGTTTCTCTAAAATTTGATAGTGTATGAGTTTATGTTTATGATTGAAGGATTGTTGTACTATTAGATCACAAAGGAAAAAAAGGTTGGTTTTTTGTCACGATTAATTGCTTTATTCATGACAGTATTTTTAGAGAGAGAGAATTTTAACGCATGTTTTAGGATGTAATTTTATATGTGTGTGAGATAGAAAAACAAAATGAAAAAATAACTTTAGATTTAAATGAGGGGATAACTACTATTTGTATTTTGATAGTTAAATAAAATTTTAATTATTTAATACAATATCTTATTTATATTTATACTTATTTGTAGCAATATCTATTTATATTGCTTATTGTTTATGTGTTTGGTTGGTAATTTAATTTATTTATTTTTCAAGAAATCTATATATCCTATAACTATATATAAAGGGGATACAACTTTTTAGGATGACTTATTTTTGTTTTGTTCCATATTTGTCCCTTACATATTGTTTAAAATTCTCACAAAATTATTTATTTAATAACACTACCGGATAACTGTACAAAAATAACTTGCCGGTTATGATGCTTTTGTAATTGCTAGCCATTGGTTTTTAAATTATGTGAACTATTCATCAATAGTTTTTTTCCAGTTGAGTAAAAAGTTGGTTATATATTATTTATCCAAGTGTTAGGAAATAAAATAAATTTTTTATTTAGAAATTGAGATCTAACATATACACTAAATAATTGTAGCTTTAAAAAAATTCATTTAAGATAGTATTTAGACATAACTGTAACATACTAATAATGACACTTCTTTCAGTATATTCAAAAAATCAGCCAAGGATAGAGGATTTCTAGAGACTGATCATAGTATTCATGATTGTTTGGTTGAAGCGGCGTGTCTACGAATGCCATATGCTTTAAGGAGGTTATTCATGACGATTCTCATATTTTGTGAACCTACTGATGTTAGAAGCCTTTGGAATGAGTTTTTTACACATATGACAGAGGATTATCAAACAACAAACAATATTGTAGAATCGGTCTTGACTAATATGTTGTAGAAGGACTTGAATGAACACTTAAACCTGCACGGTAAAAAGATTGAAGATTATGATCTCCCATCCTTACCCCTTGAAACAATACAAGGAGATTCGATTCCAAGTGCCATACAGGAGGAGTTAGCGATCGATATCCCCAATGAAGATATTGAATCTGTTGTGAAGTTAAATAATGACAAGTGATTGCGTTCAAAACCATTATGAATGTAATTGATAAAAACCACAGTGGGGTATTTTTTGTTGATGGTTCAGGAGGAACAGGTAAAACATTCCTTTATAGAGCATTAATGGCAAGTTTAAGAAGTAGAGGACAAATTGTTTTAGCAACTGCATCCTTTGGTATAACTGCAACGTTTTTACCCGGTAGTAGAACTGCGCACTCTCAATTTAAGATACCTATCAATATAGAACCGAGTTCCTTTTGTGGTATTCAAAAGCAAAAAGATCTTGCAAATCTCATTAGGGTTTCTGCTCCAATAATTTGGGATGAAGCCCCAATGATAAACAAAAATTGTTTGGAAGCCTTAGATCGATCATTACAAGACATTTGTAGCAACAGTGCTCCATTTGGAGGGAAAGTTATGATCATGGGGGGAGACTTTCGTCAAGTTCTTCTTATTGTAAGAAAAGGTACTAAGGTACAAATGATTTCTGCGTGTATTGTTCAATCTCATTTATAGGCTCATACCAAAATTTTGCGATTGCGTCAAAATATGCGATCATTGCATGATCAAGCGTTTGCATAATTTCTCATGTGCATTGGTGATGGTGTTGAACCTACCAAACCAGATGACATGGTGAGGTTGCCTTCACAGATTGCAGTCCCATGGGAAGGTGAACATTCCATACAAGTGCTTATACAACATATTTTTCCTGATTTAGAATTGCATGATTGAGATGCCCTTTATATGGTACAAAGAGCTATTTTGACCCCAACAAAGGATGATGTCCAAAAATTGAATGATATAATTATTGACCAGTTTCCAAGAGAAGAACATAATTTGTTATCATTTGACGAGGTTGAAAGGGATAATAATAATTTATATATTCAAGAATTCTTAAACTCAATTGCACAAGGTAGTTTCCCCCCACATATTCTAAAGATAAAAAAGGGTGCACCATTGATGTTGTTGCGAAATCTAGATCCTAGATATGGGTTGTGTAATAGGACGCGGTTATTATGTCGTGGGTTATATATGAATATGTTGGATGCGGAAATCTTGACATGAAACAACGCAGGAAGACGAGATTTCTTGCCCAGAATTAAAATAAAAACATCGGCCAGTGATGAGTTGCCTTTTGACCTTAGTAGAAAGCAGTTTCCTGTGCGACTAAGTTTTGCAATTACAATAAATAACTCACAAGGACAAACCATCCCACATGTTGGAATATATCTTCCACGACATGTTTTCAGTCATGGACAATTATATGTGGCTTTACCCAGAGGTGTTTCACAGAATACAACAAAAGTTTTATCCAAGGAAGGAAAATTAGAAGGAGAAGATGGTGACTACACAAAAAATGTAGTCTTTAAACAAATTCTTTTATGGCACCCGCAAGTATCATTACGTACATTAAAAAAATAATCTCACACATTGATTCCCATTTTAGTTACACGAAATACCAATATTATGCTTTTAATATAATCAGTCAATTGAATCATACTTATTCTCACTATTGTTATACGTAATAAATTTTAGATGGGGGACTTTAAAGATAAATGGAACATATGGAAGGATGAACAAACAATTTCATCTATCGGCAAGTTAGACAATAAGGTGCATTTACCTTTTTCGCAACATGTATAGAAAAATGTGTTTGTTGCATTTTCACCACTCTTTCACTAACACTTTTATCATCCTTATTAATACAGGTCAAGCGTCTAAAATTTTACTCTGTCGGTTGGAAAATGGTGAAAAAAGAAATAATATCTCAAAGGATGGATAGGTTTTTATTTTATTCATTTAATAATATTTATCCATAGAATATTTTTGAATGTATGAGTTTTACTTTTACTATTGGTTTGTGTAAATAAAACCATGTATATTCACGAAACCCATTGTTTTCCCTTTTTACCAGAAATCCACATCATTCAAAAATAAATCAGGGATGTTGATCTACCAAATCTGAACTAAAACATAATATCTCCATACTTCAGGTATACATTTATTTATGGTTCAGTACACCAGATTATGTTGGTGATTTTAGTCTCATCAATGGATTTTAGTAGTAATGAGATTTATTATAGGCCAATGCAATTATGCGTTAAGCTTGGAAACGAGTTAGGGTAGTGCGGAGTGCACGCTCGTCAAGCCAACATATAATTGAATATGAATATTTGAAACAGGGTTCCAAGGGACGGAGCCCCTGGCGGGGTGCTGGGCAGCGCCCCGAGCGAAAATTTTGAATAAATTTCAATCCCAATTTTCCCAACGTTCAGAAATATTTCTGAATAGTTGTGCCATTTCAATTACTATTATTGATCTCCTATAAAAGGGGTCAATTGGTCTCGTTTTTCACACAGAAAAAACAATACCTTTCTTTTCTCTACATTCTTGATTTGTTCTCCATTTCCGGATACAAATTGTTCTTCGTGAATTATCCCCGCAAAGATTTCGTGAACCCAGGCAATATATAGGGTCAAAATACTTTGTTCGGAAAGTGTTTCGAACGCGATTCATCAAAGATATCCAAGATTATCATACCAATCTCTAACAAACGAACAAAGTATTTATTCTGATAATCATGGCTTGAAACACCGTCAAGGAGATGACCAGAAATTTCGGAAAATTGGACAAGTTTCAAGGACAAGACTTCAGGCGCTGACAGAAGAAGATGCATTTCATATTGACAATGTTGAAGGTGGTGCACGTCCTGTCTACACTGATTCCAGAAATTCTGGAAGATGACACGGTTGAAAATCTGAGACGCAGATCAAAATGGGAGAACGACGACTACATATGCAGATGGCACATTCTTAACGGTATATCTGATCCCTTATTTGATATTTACCAAAACGTGGAATCTGCAAAGGAATTGTGGGATTGTCTCGAATCCAAGTACATGGCAGAGGACTCATCCAGTAAAAAGTTTCTGGTAACCGATTTCAACAATTACAAAATGGTTGAATCAAGGTCTGTCATGGAACAATTCAATGAACTCCTCCGAATCCTTGGACAGTTCACACTGCACGGATTAAAGATGGATGAAACAATATCTGTCTCAAGCATCATAGACAAGTTTCCTCCTTCGGGGAAGGATTTCAAACACAATCTGAAGCATGGAAAAGACGAATTGTCTTTGATCCAACTTGGAAGTCACTTACGCATAGAAGAATCTCTAAGAGCGCTGGAAAATGACAAAGGAAAGGGCAAAGAAATTGCTGGACCCTCGGTTAATATGGTCGAAGAGGGTTGTAAGAAAGATAACAACAAAAACAAAGGAAAGAAGCGTGTTTTCAAGAACAAAAAGGGCAATTTCGGTGCTAACAAGAAACCGAAACTAGAATGCTGGAAGTGTGGCAAAATAGGCCACTTCAAGAAGGATTGTCGCTTCGGTAAAAAGCACGACAACGCGAACGCAAGTGGTTCAGGAAAGGGGTCTAAGGACCAATCCAAAAACCAAGGTCAGAAATCAATTCGTGATTTGAATAGTTTGATTAAACATTCGGTTTCACTAAATTCTGAAGCATTTTATGTGCAGGATGATGCTATTGCGTGGTGGATTGATTCTGGCGCCACAACACATGTTTGCAAGGACCGTTTCTGGTTCAAGACTTTTGTTCCAGTGGAAGATGGTTCTGTCCTCTACATGGGAGATGGTCACTTTGCTCCCGTTGAAGGCAAAGGAAACATGGTGCTAGAATTTAGTTCTGGAAAAACTATTACTTTGTTTAATGTATTGTATGTTCCTAAATTACGTAAGAATTTAATTTCTGGTCCTGTATTAAATAAGCTTGGATACAAGCAAGTGTTTGAATCCGATAAATATGTTTTATCGAAGTCTGGTGTGTTTGTAGGATTTGGATATTATAATAATGGCATGTTTATGATGAATTTGAATGGAGTTCCTAATGATTCTGTTTCTGTATTTATGTCTTCTTCAAATATTATTAATTTTTCGTTATGGCATGCTCGTTTAGGACATGTACATTATAAAAGAATGCATGAAATGTCTAAAGATAATTTAATTCCAGTTTTTGATAAAAAATATAGAAAAGTGTAAAACTTGCATGTTAACAAAGATCACTAGGCAACCTTTTAAAAATATAACAAGGAAATCTATCATCCTTGAGTTGATACACAGTGATTTATGTGATCTACATGCTACTCCATCATTGGGGCATAAAAAATATTTTGTCACTTTCATAGATGATACATCTAGGTTCTGTTATATTTATCTGTTGCACGCTAAGGACGAAGCCTTAGATAAATTCAAAATTTATAAAACTGAAGTTGAAGTACAACAGAATATGCTAATTAAAACGTTGCGAACAGATAGAGGTGGTGAATATTATGATCTTGTATTTTTCTAATCCGTAGGAATCATTCATGAGACTACGGCACCTTATATACCTCAACAAAATGGTGTGGCTGAACGGAAAAATAGAGTTCTTAAAGAAATGGTGAATGCCATGTTATCTTACTCTGATTTGAGTGAAGGGTTTTGGGGAGAAGCTATGTTAACGACTTGCTATTTGTTAAATAGGGTTCCTAATAAAAGGAACAAGACTACCCCATATGAACTTTGGTATAAGAAACGACCCAACTTAACATTTCTATGTGTTTGGGGTTGTAGGGTCGTGGTTAGACTCCCAGACCCAAAAAGGAAAACTTTGGGTGAAAAGGGTATATCTTGCATCTTTGTTGGATATGCTGAGCATTCCAAGGCCTATAGGTTTTATGTTATAGAACCTAATAACTCAATTTCTATTAACACAATTATAGAATCAAGAGATGCCATATTTGATGAGAATTGTTTCTCTTCTATACCTAGACCAAAGTTCTCTATACCTAATTCAGATGAACCTCCAAGGGATGATCATTCAAATAATGTGCCAAGTGAGACACTTGAACCCCGTAGGAGCAAAAGAGCTAGAAAACCAAGATCTTATGGATCTGATTTTCAATTATATTTAGTTGAGGGATCAAAGGATCAGATTGATACTCAATACTATTATTGCTATAGTATAGAGGAGGATCCAAGAACGTATGATGAAGCTGTGAAATCTCGAGATTCTGTTTTTTGGAAAGAAGCAATTGCTGAAGAGATTAGTTCTATCATGGAAAATAATACTTGGGTATTATCTGATTTACCACCAGGTTGCAAGCCTTTGGGTTGCAAATGGATCTTCAAAAGGAAGATGAAAGTCGATGGTACAATTGACAAATTTAAAGCTAGATTAGTTATCCAAGGCTTCAGACAAAAGGAAGGGATTGATTATTTCGATACCTATGCTCCAGTTGCCCGTATCACTACTATTAGATTGTTGATTGCTTTGGCGGCTATTCACAATCTAGTGATTCATCAAATGGATGTCAAAACAGCATTTTTGAATGGTGATTTGGAAGAAGAAGTGTACATGAAGCAACCTAAAGGATTTGTAATGCCTGACAATGAGCATAAAGTGTGTAAGTTAGTTAACTCGTTGTATGGGCTGAAACAAGCTCCGAAACAATGGCATCAAAAGTTTGATGAGGTTGTTTTGTCTAATGGTTTCATTCTAAACCAAGCTGACAAATGTGTATATAGAAAATTTGATACATCCGGAAAAGGAGTTTTCATTTGTCTATATGTTGATGACATGTTGATCTTTGACACCGACCAAAATCAAATTGATAAAACGAAGAATTTCTTGTCATCAAAGTTCTTCATGAAGGATATGGGAGAAGCGGACGTTATTCTTGGTATTAAGATTAAACGGGAGAATAAGGGGATTGTAATTACGCAATCTCATTACATTGAGAAATTACTCAAGAAGTTCAATTGTGAAAATTGTTCTCCAGTAAGTACTCCCATGGATCCGGGAGAAAAGCTTATGCCAAATACAGGTAAACCTGTAGATCAACTAGAATACTTAAGAGCTATAGGCTCTTTGATGTATGCTATGATTAGCACTTGACCAGATATTGCTTATGCGGTAGGAAAGTTGAGCAGATTTACTAGTAATCCTAGTAGACACCATTGGCATGCGATAACTAGAGTATTCAAGTACTTAAAAGGTACTATGAATTATGGTTTATCTTATATGGGATTTCTTCGATATTAGAAGGTTATTCAGATGCCAGTTGGATAAATAATGCTGAAGATTCATCCTCCACAAGTGGATGGGTATTCTTGCTTGGGGGAGGTGCCATCTCGTGGGCTTCCAAGAAGCAAACATGCATAACTGGTTCCACAATGGAATCTGAGTTTGTAGCATTAGTTGCCGCTGGTAAAGAAGCAGAATGGCTAAGGAACTTGGTATATGAGATTCCAATATAGCCTAAACCTATATCACCAATTTCTATCTGTTGTGATAGCACTGCCACACTGGCTAAAACATATAGTCAAATATACAATGGAAAGTCTAGACATTTGGGTGTCAGACATAGTATAATTAGGGAATTAATCATGAATGGGGTGATATCTATTGAGTTTGTTCGGTCGCAACAAAACTTAGCTGATCACTTGACGAAGGGGTTAGCTAGAGACTTAGTAAAAAAGTCGGTAATTGGGATGGGATTAAAGTCCATTTAAATCTATTAGTTATGGTATACCCAATTCCCTTCTAATACAACGTTAGAAGTAGAATTCAATGTGGAAAGATCATAGTTAGAGATTGGAGCAATTGTATTTATTTTCCCAAGGTATGTGCTCAGACCTGCAAGTGATGGCTAGGTTGAAGTATATTTTCTTAATGGTTCTTTTGAAAAATTGCAAATGCAGGTGCAAGATTAAAAGGATCACCTATGTGAACATGAAGTTTTGTCGCTTCAGGAAGCTTGGACTTGGCTTCCTATATGCTTATGAATGGATAAGGACACATGGCTTGTAAAGTGTCAAGTATGAATAGTAGAGTATTGTAAGAAACATATGTGTACTATATCTTTAGATATTCAAATGGATTGACGGGTTCAATCGTTATGACACTCCGATTTTCGAGTATTTGGAATATGTATTTGTACTAAGATGAAAATTCAATCGCAAGACATTTTCACCTATGCATTTGTTTGATTGTTATATATGTGAGTTATACCCTTGTATATAATCTTGTATGTACTAAGTAAATCAAGGATTACACTAAAATGGGGGAGATTTGTTGGTGATTTTAGTCTCATCAATGGATTTTAGTAGTAATGAGATTTATTATAGGCCAATGCAATTATGCGTTAAGCTTGGAAACGAGTTAGGGTAGTGCGGAGTGCACGCTCGTCAAGCCAACGTATAATTGAATATGAATATTTGAAACATGGTTCCAAGGGACTGAGCCCCTGGCAGGGTGCGGGGCAGCGCCCCGAGCGAAAATTTTGAATAAATTTCAATCCCAATTTTCCCAACGTTCAGAAATATTTGTGAATAGTTGTGCCGTTTCAATTACTATTATTGATCTTCTATAAAAGGGGTCAATTGGCCTCGTTTTTCACACATAGAAAAAACAATACCTTTCTTTTCCCTACATTCTTGATCTGTTCTCCATTGCCGGATACAGATTGTTCTTCGTGAATTATCGCCGCAAAGATTTTGTGAACCCAAGCAATATATAGGGTCGAAATACTTTGTTCGGAAAGTGTTTCGAACGCGATTCATCGAAGATATCCAAGATTATCATACCAATCTCTAACAGATTATAATCAAACAAATCACATGTTTTAAATGTATTTCTTTGTTGATATGATGTTTCACGATGTATTTGTAGTTTTTTAAAGCTCAAGAACGCATCGATAAAGGGATGTATGAAGAATTGATTCGAATTTTTACAAGGTAGAAAAATAATATATTACACTAATTACTATTACTTTCACTATATTTTTCTCTAAAGCAATACTAATGTGAGAGTTTTACATTTTTTCTTTACTACAGAAAACAATTGCAGAGAGAGAGAAAATTCTCAAGATAAAGATAAAGATTTTATGTTCGGCCTTCCTCTTAAAGAACGTTATTGATTACACAGTATAAATATTACTTTGTGTTCTTCGATTATTTAATATAATTTAAAATAACTTTGTTTGTCATTTTCAAAATGTAATAATATTATTAGCATGTTTAGACAATATATTTTTTAATCTAAATTGTATTTAATTCGGTATGTTTAAAATAATAGTAGCATTAATGTATAGTTAATTCACTAAAATATTTTGAATATATATACATTTATCATCCGGGTTTTAAGACTGCTTGAAGATATTTAAAAATAAATGCCTTTAATTAATCTTAAGTATGATAAAAACTTCATACAAAATATACACGCATTTATTTTTCTATGCCGTGAGCATTAAAAAAAGCAAACAGACGGACAAGGGAGTGCCTGTCTGACAGCTAATAATAATAATAATAATAATAATAATAATAATAATAATAATAATAATAATAATAATAATAATAATAATAATAATAATAATAATAATAATAAACAATTAAAAAAAATTAAAATAAGCTAAAAATTAAACATTTTAATATAGGATAATTATCCCAATAAATAGTATTAATATATTTCAAAAATTATTAATCATTCTTTGATCCTACTTTTTAAATATTTTGTTTAATTTTTAGCTTATTTAAAATATTTTTTTAATTTATTATTATTATTATTATTATTATTATTATTATTATTATTATTATTATTATTATTATTATTATTATTATTATTATTATTATTATTATTATTATTATTATTATTATTATTATTATTATTATTATTATTATTATTATTATTATTATTATTATTATTATTATTATTATTATTATTATCGTCGTCATCTGCGTTCTCAAAAGTTCTCTGATTTTCATATGATTTTTAAAAATAGAATGGTCGAAATAAACTTTTGTAAACTTTTGTATTTTTATATTATACATATCATGCACAAATATAAATATTTTTTCCTCATATATATTACAATAAATAAGAACATAAATTTATAACTTTGAAATTAGTGATTTTGTGATTTAAATTGAAACTATAATAATAATAAAATAATAATAATACGTGAGAAAGACTGAAAAAATATTCATAAAAATCTTAATTTGAAAAACAAATTGTAACAAATTCAAATTTGAATGAATAAATATCAACCTTTAGATTTAAAATAATGAATGTACAAGATTTTATGTCAAAATAAACTTTGACTTCTTGTTTCAATGGATCTTTAACTCATATATTATTATTATTATTATTACTAGCGTTCAGACGGACACTCCCGTGTCCGTCTATCCGCTTTTTTAATGCGCACAACATAGAAAAATAAACATGTGTATATTTTGTATGAAGTTTTTATCATACTTAAAATTAATTAAATGCATTTGTTTTTAGATATTCTCAAGAAGTCTTAAAATCAAGATGATATATATATATATATATATATATATATATATATATATATATATATATATATATATATATATATATATATATATATATATATATATATATATATATATATATATATATATATATATATATATATATATATATATATATATATATATATATATATATATATATATATATATATATATATATATATATATATATATATATATATATATATATATATATATATATATATATTAGTGAATTAACTATACATTAATGCTACTATTAGTTTAAACATACCGAATTAAATAAAATTTAGATTAAAAAATATGTTGTCTAAATATTAATATTATTACATTTTGAAAATGACAAACAAAGTTATTCTAAACTATATTAAATAATTGAAGAACACAAAGTACTATTTATACTATGTAATCAATACCGAACATAAAATCTTTATCTTGAGAATTTTCTCTCTCCCTGCAATTGTTTTCCGTAGTAAAGAAAAAATGTAAGACTCTCACATTAGAATTGCTCTAGGAAAAAATATAGTGAAAGTAATAGTAATTAGTGTAATATATTTTTTTCTACCTTATAAAGATTCGAACCAATTCTTCATACATACCTTTATCGATGCGCTCTTGAGGTTTAAAAAACTACAAATACATCGTGAAATTTCATATCAACAAAAAAATACATTCAAAACATGTGATTTGTTTGATTATAAACTGGTGTGCTGGACCATAAATAAATGTATACCTGAAGAATGAAAATATTTTGTTTTAGTTTAGATTTGGTAGAACAACAACCCTGATTTATTTTTGAATTACGTGAATTTCTGGTAAAAAAAGGAAAACATTGAGTTTAGTAAATATACATTGTTTTACTTACACAAACCAATAATAAAAGTAAAATTCATGCATTCAAAAATATTCTATGGATAAATATTATTAAATGAATAAAATAAAAACATGTTCATCCTTTGAGATATTATTTCTTTTTTCACTATTTTCCAAAGTTGTGTTTTATCTGTTATCACTGTGGTGCCCTAACCGAGAGAGTAAATTTTTAGACGCTTGACCTATTTTTAATTATAAGGATGATAAAAGTGTTGGTCAAAGAGTGGTGAAAATGAAACAAACATATTTTTTATACATGTTGCGAAAAAGGTAAATGCACTTTATTGTCTAGCTTGCCGATAGATGAAATTGTTTGTTCATCCTTCCGTGTGTTCCATTTATCTTTAAAGTCCTCCATCTAAAATTTACTCAGTATAATAATAGTGAGAATAAGTATGATCCAATTGATTGATTATAATTAAAAGCATAAGATAAAGGATTAAGTATATCTTACCTTTATGTTGAAGCAAGTTTCAACTTTCTTCCGTCTCAGCTCCTTACATAATTGAAGACTTCATTGTGTTCTAGTTTGGTTGTATATTAAAGCCGCACAATTTTATACTTACTTATACTTAGTTATTATCATATAAAGAATACAATATAATATTGGTATTTCGTGTACAAATGGGAATCGATGTGTGAGATTATCTGTTTAATGTAAGTAATGATACATGCGGGTGCAATAAAAGAATTTGTTTAAAGACTACATTTTTTGTGTAGTCACCATCTTCTCCTTCCAATTTTCCTTCCTTGGATAAAGCTTTTGTTGTAGTCTATGAAACACCTCTGGATAAAGCCACATATAACTATCCATGACTGAAAACATGTCGTGGAAGATATATTCCAACATTTGGGATGGTTTGTCATTGTGACTTATTTATTGTAATTGCTAAACTTAGTCGCACAGGAAACTGCTTTCTACTAAGGACAAAAGGCAACCCATCACTAACCGATGTTTTTATTTTAATTCTGGGCAAGAAAGCTCGTCTTCCTGCGTTGTTTCCTGGCAAGATTTCCACATTCAACATATTCATATATAACCCACGACATAATAACCGCATCTCGTTACACAGTCCATATCTAGGATCTAAATTTTGCAACAACATCAATGGTGCACCCTTTTTTATCTTTAGAATATGCGGGGGGCAAACTACCTTGTGCAATTGAGTTTAAGAATTCTTGCTGATATAAATTATATTATCCCCTTCAACCTCGTCAAATGACAACAAATTATGTTCTTCTCCTGGAAACTGGTCAATAATTATATCATTCAACTTTTGGACATCATCCTTTGTTGGGGGTCAAAATAGCTCTTTGTACCATATAAAGAGTATCCTAACCATGCAATTCTAAATCAGGAAAAATATGTTGTATAAGCACTTGTATGGAATGTTCACCTTCCCATGGGACTGCAATCTGTGAAGGCAACCTCACCATATCATCTAGTTTGGTAGGTTTAACACCATCACCAATGCGCATAAGAAATTCTGCAAACTCTTGATCATTCAATGATCGCATATTTTGACGCAATCACATTCAGCGAAAACTTGGCCACGAAGCGGGACAGCGAGGTGAGTAACCCGTTCAGGGAATAGATCGATTTCTTCGAGCTCGGCGTCGGGAACTCGAAGAAAGCCCTGCATTTGTCGAGGTTCACCTCGTTTCCTCGCTCTGTCAAATAGAAGCCGAGGAATTTGCCTGCTCGGACACCGAATATGAACTTTTTCAGGTTAAATTTCATCATGCATCTCTTGGTCGTGTCGAAGACTCTTCTAAGATGGGCAGTATGGTCGGTTTCTTCTCGTGATTTCATTACCATGTCTTCCATGTAGACTTCAAGCATGTCTCTAATCTCACCTCAAAAGACTTTGTTCATCATTCGTTGGTAAGTGACGCCCGCGTTTTTCAGGAAAAAGGGCATTACGTTGTAGTAATAGTTGCCCAACTCGGTCATGAATGTCGTGTATTGCTTGTCTTCTTTCACCATGGGGATTTGGTTGTGCCTCGAGTACGCGTTCATGAGCAATAATAGCTTGAAGCCAGCAGAATTATCAACCAATTTATCGATTTTAGGCAAGGGATATGCATCTTTATGGTAGGCCTTATTGAGATCAGTATAATTAACACACATACGCCACTTTCCATTAGATTTTTTGACAAGTACAACATTTAAGAGCCAAGTTGTGTAATGGACTTCACTAATGAAATTTGCCTCTAGGAGGTCTTTTACAGCTAACTCAGCAGCCTCCGCTTTTTCGGGAGACTCCATACGCCTACGTTGTACTATAGCCCTAGCGGCCAGATCTATGGTGAGCTGGTGGCAGGCCACGTCGGGGTCAAGCCCGAGCATCTTCGTAGTGTTACATGCAAACATGTCAGCTTTCTCCCTGAGGTAGGCCTTCAGCTACTTCCTCGACAAGTCGGGGAGTCCTGTGTCAATCTTCACCCTTCTATCTGGATTATCGCCGAGGGCAATGAGCTCGAAGTCACCATCTGGAATAGGGGGCACGGGATGGGGAGGCTGCCCGTTACCACCATTTGTTGGAGGGGCATCGGCTGTTGCTTCGTTCTGCTCCTCTTTGTTGGGGAAGTGGTTGTCGAGGTCGACTGAGTTGACGCGAGGCAACGACTTCTACCCTCAGCCGTGGTTGGATTTCTTGTGATCTTAGCGTGATGTTGATTGAGTTCAGTCCCTTGGTGGCCGCCTCAAAACATCTTCAGGATGCTTCGATGTTCTCTTAAAGGGTGACGATGTGACCCCTGGCCGTGTAGTACTTCATCTTCAGGTGGATTGAGGATGGTACTGCAGTTAGCTCGACTAAGGTTGGTCTTCCCCGAATATATTGGTATAATGAGAGGCACTTCATTACCAGGAAGCAGACTTTAACCTACCTGGCCATCTCTTCTGAACCGAAAGTTACGAGTAACTCAACATAGCCCCACAGCCTGGTGGTGGTACCATTGAAGCCCTTCAAGTTGGAGCCTACATACAAAGTTAGATGCCTCTCGTCGAGCTGGAGAGTGATGAACAGGTAAACATACATAATGTCGACAGAGCTCCTCTGGTCGACCAGGATGTGGCGGACATCGAAGTTCACCATTTGGACTTTGATCAACAGAAGAATGCTGGAATTGGGGGCACCACCGGTAGCTCCTCGGGTAAAAGGTGACCGAGTTTGATTTTCCCTCAAACCTGTTGAGAGTGGCATTTTGCTTTGAGCTTACGTCGATTAGCTTGCCGAACTTCCTCTTTATTGACCCCATTGAGAGCTTGTTGAACCCTCTACGGGATATGACCATAGTGGAGGGGAAGTTCTCCCATGTGCTACGAGCGAACAAAGGTGTGTCGGCCTCGTAGCGGAGGTAGAAGTCCTCCTATCGGGAGTTGCACAGGGAAACCTGCAGCCCAACATCATCGGAAGGTAGTGTCACCTCCTCGACCTTTTTCACCTTGCAGGCTTCTTGTTGAGGAGCTTCGTTCCTCCTGGTGTATTGCTTCAATTGCCTTTCCTTGATCAGGATCTCGATGGCATCCTTGAGGTGGATGCAGTCTTCTGTGACGTGTCCGTGGCTCTTATGGAACCGGCAATACTTGGACTTGTCGATGTTAGGCTTAGGGGGTGTCGGCTTGGGAAAACGGATCCCTCCCCTTTGGAACTCTGAGTTGATGCACTCAACCAGAGTCTGCTCGCGGGGAGCGGTGAGTAGCGTGTACTTGGTGAAACGACCTGCTGGCCCCCTCTGTTCTCGGGAGTCGCGGGGCCTTTCTTCTCTCCCTGCCTCGTCGGGGAGCCACAGAGTCACCGTGGACCGCGACTTTGGAACCATTCTGGTTCCGTGAGGCGTGGGCATTGTTGGCAGCCTCTCTCTCATCGTACTAGATGTGTGCTTGGGCCTTGAGGAGAAGGGAATTCAACGAGTCAGGCGCCTCAATGCCTACCACTTTGGCGAAGTCGCTGCGGGAACGCAACCCTCGCTCGAGCAAATACTTTTTCATCCGGTCGGTCGTGGGGACCTAGACGACTTCTCGGTTGAATCTATCTATATAATCCATGAGAGATTCGTCCTTCCTCTGAATAATGGCCTTCAAGGACGCCTCCATCTTCTAATGTCGTCAAGAGGCGGGAAGTGCCTGGAGAATTGTCCCTTTAACTCTTTCCAAGAGGTGATGGATTTGGGGTCGAGACTCTTGTACCACGCCATCGCACTCTTCCTCAGGGTCGTCGAAAAGAGTCTGCACTTTATGGCTCCCCAGACATTGCGGTAGTTGAGCATCGCGTCGATGCTCTCAATGTGGTTGTCCAGGTTGGTCGTGTCGTCGTAGGTCACCAGTCTCTGTGGTTTCTCCATCCCGATGGGGGAGAGGAGCCTCCATGATGGCTCTGCACAGTGGACCGCAGGGGACTGCAGGGGTCATCTTCGTCGCTACAGACTGGTGACTGAGAAGGGGAATGGTTGTATCGAGGTCTCCTGCCGCGGCGTGGTGAGCTCCCTGGTCAACTCTGTGGTTTCTCCGCCTACCCGCCAGCTTTGTTTCTCATGGGAGCCGGAGAGCGTCGCTCTTTCCGGGGAGGACTGCAGTCACAATTCTAGGTAGCCACGGGGTGAGGCCTTTCCAGTCGCGGGCGACGTCCAGGTTATCGCGACGAGAGGCTCCGCGACTCATCCCTATGGAATCTGAGCGGGGAAGAAGCATGACGAGTCTCTTGTCGCCGCAAGGACGAGCTACGAGAAACCGGGCACCGATGTCTCCGCAGGGGAGAGCACAATTGTCGTTCCTTCTCAAGCATCTCGATGCATTCGTTCTGTTGGAAGACCATCATGTTCGTTTGGTTGATCGCCGCGAACAAGGCCACCACTGTTGGGTCTACGTTGAGCGGCACAAGAATTGGTTGGAAAACAGTTGGAATATCGAAGCGTTGGGCAACGTTATAGGCCGCATCATCAGGGGAGGGAGAGACGGTGCTCCCATCCCTATGGTCGCCCTCCTCGACGGGGACAGCCACATTGGGATCGTGGTCGTCATCGTTGGCGAAGGTGGTGAAAGTAGATTCATGGACGTTATCGTCAACGTGTGGGTTGACCATGATCAGCGGAAGTTGAAAGGTTGCTTTGGTCTTTTGATTTCGGAGGAAGAAAAGACAAGAAGCAAAAGGTTCTCACAAACATCGCCACTGATCTTACCGGATCAGAAAAGAGATTAGCAACCAGCAATACATCATGAGCTTCTAATTCACTGGTGGTGGAGAAGAGGAGGGAGTGTACCTGCAAGGCACTCTCCGATGCTAAAATAAGTTTTAGCGAGAGAGAGAGAGAGAGAGAGAGAGAGAGAGAGAGAGAGAGAGAGAGAGAAAGCAAGTACCGAAAAGAATTAGAATATCTGACCCTTTTGTGAAAAAGAGTATTTATAATGTGCTCACAGCGCTGGGCCAACAGTTATCTGCACTGGGTTGGATCATTAGGCCCAATACGAATAACTGTCAAGATCTACGTGGCGTAGGGAAGGCCAGCACGTGATTTTCATCCTGAGTCATCCGCCCCGTGAACTTCGGAAGGTGGAAGACTTGTTCTCTCAGACGCGGGAAGTTGGTTGATGATGTGTCCCCGCGAAAGGAGCATGTGGAGACCGTGAAGAACACGCGTGAGGAACGTCCTTGTGCGAGTTGATGGATTAGGCCTTTATTGGACCCTCTCCGGCCTGGGCCCAGCCTCGCGGCCCAACCCAATAACGCACAAGGCCCAATGAGTGGAGTAGCCTGGTCGGGCACACGCCCCCCCCCCCCCCCCCCCCCCCGCCGGACGGGCAGGACATGCTCCCTGTCAAGCAAGACGACGCGCTTCTAAGCATCCTCGGCGCTTCCCCTGGCCGGACAGAACAGCCTCCACGGGAAAAGTCCCCTTGCCAACGGGCATGATGATATGTCTCCCCCGCTCTCGTGTGCTCCCCTCCACGGGGAGAACCAAACACCCTTGAGGAACCACCCGAGCTCCCCTCTGCGGGGAGAACAACGTGCCATGCGCACGTTCTCCACGTGCTCCCCTCCGCGGGGACAGGTCATTTCCCAACTGCCCACCTCCGAAAGAGCAGGTCAAACCCACTTTCCGG
Source organism: Lathyrus sativus (assembly GCA_963859935.3). Classification (NCBI taxonomy): domain Eukaryota; kingdom Viridiplantae; phylum Streptophyta; class Magnoliopsida; order Fabales; family Fabaceae; genus Lathyrus; species Lathyrus sativus. The sequence continues at coordinate 705,007,410 of OZ012735.1, read as the reverse complement.
AGATCACGGGACAGTTGGACTAGGGCGAAGACCACGTTTTGGTCTTCACTAAGCCATGTAAGCCCTAACAGTCACCTAGGTTGGGCCTAGCCATCCAGCCCAACACAAGTGACCGTTGGCCCAGTGCTGGGGTCTCTCTATAAATACCCTATTCCTCAAGAGGGTCAGGTAATTCACTTCTTACCCCATTTCTGTACTTTGCTCTCACTCTGCCCAATTCCTTACTTTGCCATCGGAGTGTCTTGCAGGTACACCCCCCATCTCCTCCTCATCACCGGTGAACAGGTAGCAGTCCAACAGTGTGTGGTCAGCCCTTGATCCCCTTCTGATCAGGTCAGATCAATATATATATATATATATATATATATATATATATATATATATATATATATATATATATATATATATATATATATATATATATATATATATATATATATATATATATATATATATATATATATATATATATATATATATATATATATATATATATATATATATATATATATATATATATATATATATATATATATATATATATATATATATATATATATATATATATATATATATATATCAGAAAATTGCATCCTTGTATTTAATACTTCTCTTATTTATTGAAAAAATTGTGAGAAAGTATTTTCAGCTGGAATATGATAAACCGCGTACTTTTGTTTTTCAAACTAAAAGTCACGTCATTTCATTAATAATAATGGGTTGAAAATCGATATTTGAAAAGAAAATTATGTATTTATCTTTCTTAGAAAACTCTATTACATACTAGTTGAGAAAATATTTAAAAAAAACGTCAATTTTGGATGTTGGTGGCCTTCTTTAAAATCAACCAACTCAAGGATCACATTGGTGAAAATAATCTCAAGTGCCAATGGAATGCCATTTAAGAGGCACATGACTTTCATTTCACACACTTAATGTTTTAGAGAATAACAATAACATTTGACACACTACTACTCTAGTTTTCTTGCGGATTGACAAAATTTTCGAAAAAAACGTGTTACTTGCGATTTTTCATGCCATTCTCTGTTCCCAGTTAAATTCTTAATAGGTAATTATTTTAACAGGTAAAATCGCAGAAAAAGTCGCTAGTAAGAGCCGCAGAAAACATCCGCAGGAAAATCTTTAAATCGCAGGTAAATCCGTAGATAAACCACAGGTCGCTGAACGTTTCGCAAGAAAAGTCGCAGCAAATTTAAAATCCGTAATTTATTTCTGAAATTATTAATTGTGTTTCATTTTAAAAACATTATAATTAATGTAAAATATCAAAGTAACAATAATATAAAAATAAAATTTTAATTTGAATAAGACAATTCAAAACTAATCACATTCAAACATTTAAAGCAACCAAGTTGTTAAATATTACTATAATGTCAATAACAAGTCTTATAGGGTTACATTACTAAAAATGACACAACCCAACTACTAATAATCACTTGACCAACCAAGTTAATAAGAAAAAACAATCCAAATTTCAAACAAATTAACAAGAAAAAACAATCTAAATCAAAGTTCACTACTAATGTGTTAACTAATGTCTTCATATGATTCATCAACATCATCTTCATTTGGATTATCAGTTTCATTATTGACTTGGAGTGGATGAGAAGGAAAATGCAACAAATCCTAAATGATTCATTAACAATGAAAGTTTATTGTTCGTTTCAATCATCTCTTTTTCTTGTCATTGCAATTATTGCTTCATCTCCAACTTCTCTTGTTCTTGTCTTTGCAATGGTGCATTGAGAGCATGAACTTGACTTCTCAAATCATCAATTTCTTGAGAGTTACTTGAATGTCTTGGTTGAGTTGACAATGGAACCAAAGTCTTGGCCACAGTTTGAAGACGAAATACCTTTCCTTTCTTCTTTTCAAACGACTCCATCCATATATTTAAATCAGATCGCATTTCAACAATAAATTGACTATCAGCTTCATTCACTCCTGAAAGAATTGGATTTTGAGAAGAAATCTGAAAAAGAGACATTTTAAACAAATACATATTGAATTAAATGACGAAAGTAATATTGCATATAAAATATGATATTACAAACCTTAGACCAAGAGTATATCTCATCTATCAAGAATGGCTTTACTTTTGATTCTTCATACTCATTCACATTTATTTCCAATTTGCATTCGTGTTGTATCTCTAACCATAGAGAAATCTAAGTTATAGTTTAATTCACAAATTCACAAAAAATTAAGTTAAATGATAGAACATCTCGGCTATCCTTCTTGCATTGTCTTGAAGCTGTTGTAGAGATCTCGCAAGCTCTAATCACAGTTGTACATGTATCATTAGTTTACTAAGCGCAGAGATTAATGGTAATTGAACCAAGACCTATTGCAAAACAAAACAGTCAAGAAAACGAAGCTGTTTTTGGGATATGTAAAGTGAAGTGAGTTAAAAACAGAGCCCTGAAAAAGTAGCATGACGGTCAAAATGGCAGCTTACCATGTGCATTTCACCTTTCTCTCCAAGGCGTAGTGGACATGGTTTTCATTTCCATCTGTGCAAAACAATTCGATAATGTTGAGTTCAGTATTGTAGAACCAATAAGTTTTAGTTCCGTCCAAAATCAAACCAGGGACTAACATATACCATAATAACTAATAATAGAATGAGAACACAATACAAAGCACCCAACTTATAGTCTTGCAGCCATACCACATGAAAAGGGAAGTACTAAAAAAACCAAGATTTAGTATATAAATAACAGAATATTCAAGCATACACAAATACATGTCCAAAATATTATAAAGAAAAGTGATTTAGAACATAGATGCAAGGATGTATGAAACCAACATTTGTCGGCACACACATGTACATGTGTAGAGGATATTGGTGTTTAAGATATTGGTGTTTAAGGCAGTTAAATATGAATAGTCTATCTATGAAGTTAGCATGTGATTGAGACATTATAACATCATTTGATCCATATATCAAATAACACCCAATGAGAATAAAAAACATACTTTGGGACATCTTCTTGCTGCTACAGGTTGCTGCCTTTGATGTCGCTCCACACACATGAGTTACCAATATAACCTACGAATTTGAGCTCATTGTGCTGCCTAATTTGGACCTAAACACCACAAGTCATACAAAACAAGTGAAACTGTCTTTATTCCTCAACTCCTCGCAGAAAAACTTTGATCAACAAAAGTAGCACATTTCTCGATGGAATCAAGTTCACATTTTTCCTAATCTGCAGCTTCGCTATCTGGATAATCTGCGTCTAATATATCTTCTTCGCAATCCTCAAAAAACCAAATAACGTCGTCTATAAAAACCACAGGACCCTTTAAACAATACCTGAAAATTGTATTTAAGAATGTGAAACTACAACTTCGTAAAATGCTAAATATAATGCTTATTTCTAATTTATCCAACAAATTAGGATAGGAAAGAAACAAAAAAAAAGTCTAGTGTATTGATGTGAGTTAATGTGTATCGTTTCAATATTCATTGTAGTTACGTCTCCATATTAAAAGTGGTTGTGTCTTGCATATGCAGTAGAATGAAATGATTAAAATTTTCTTCAAAGACATTAAATAATAGTAGATGAATAGAGTAAGTAAAAAGCACCTATGCATTGCATAATCTCCATTGGAAATCAGAAAACTAGAAATACCTGAGGCAAACGAATTCTCCCCAATGCACCAACGATAACTTCCATCTCCACTTCCACTTGAGAACCTCCATCTTCAGTTTCAGTTTCAACACTGACCTCAGAAGCGGCATCAATCCCAATATCTGATTCCTCAGTAGGATGTTGTCTCTCAATATATGCTACAACTTCTGAAACATGAGTTTCAATTTCAGTATGTAGACCACATTCAGTCATGTGTTCAAAACTTGACCCTGCTGCATCTGGAGGTGCAAAAGCAAGTGGTTCTAAAAGTATTTCTATTGCTGCAGAACATCCATCTCCACTTCCTCTTGAGAACCTCCGTCTTTAGTTTCAGTTTCAACACTGACCTTAAAAGTGGCATCAATCCCAATATCTGATTCCTCAGTAGGAGGTCGCCTCTCAATATATGCTACAACTTCTGAAACTTGAGTTTCAATTTCAGTATGTAGACCACATTTAGTCATGTGTTCAAAACTTGACCCTGCTGCATCTGGAAGTGCGGAAGCAAGTGGTTCTAAAACTATTTATATTGTTGCAGAATCAAAATTCACAATTTCGGTTTGGTTGTTAATCATGGAACCAGCAGGGTAGTTCAACTCTGTTGAGATCGAACATTGCTGATCATTTAAATCAACAATATCATTTTGAACCTCATTATGAACTTTGTTCTCAAACATTGTTGTCTGTATAACAACTACTGGCGTGGATGCCTGAGAAGCAATATAACATCAACATTCCACAAAATAATTATTCATTTGGAAAACTTTAAGGTACTTATCTATACTATAATATTTTAGCAACAAGTAATGCCTTTTCCATTTGGAAAACTAAAAAACTGGAAAACTCATCTTTAACAACATCCAATCGGCATCCAAACAACAAGTAATGCCATCAATGTAAACTTTCTTGGCAGCTATAGGATGAATCCAAGTAATACAATGACTAACTGCTGACTTCTCACTGAAAATGATACAATTTTGAAATAGTTATTAAGTGTTGAAAATAAAATTAAACTTGATTTGGGCCTAAAATATTATTTGGATTTTTGGGCTTAGTTGTTTTGGACTTAGGTAATTTTAATTAATGTTTCTAGAAAACTCTTGTAATGTTTGGAGTGTCTAGATATTTCTTAAGGTTGTAGTATTCTCTAGAATGCTCTTGGAATTCCTAGAGTTGAGAACTCTCTAGAATTAGTGTGTCTAGAGTTCTCCTTAGAGTACTATAAATAGAGATGTAATTCTACACTTTGGCATCAAGAAAAACACAAAGTTCTCTCTTCCATAAATAATTCTTCCACCTATCAAGTTTTTCTTTAAGCCTCTAATATTCCCACACATTTTTCTTAAACACAAAAGGTCTTATTTCCAACAAAGTGGCATCAGAGCTTGAAGGTCCTCAAAAGATGGCGAATGGAGGTTTCCCTTTTCAAATTCCGATACTCACAAAGAACAACTATGACAATTGGAGTATCAAGATGAAGGCGCTACTAGGTGCTCAAGATGTGTGGGATATTGTTGAGAAAGGCTTCAAGGAGCAAGATGAAGCCTCCTTAAGCCAAGGTGTAAAGGATACATTAAAGGAGTCAAGAAAGAGAGACAAGAAAGCTCTCTTTCTCATTTATCAATCGGTGGATGAAGATACATTTGAGAAGATCTCCAATGCAACGACGACCAAAGAAGCATGGGATAAGCTTCAAACTTGCAACAAAGGAGTGGAGCAGGTGAAAAAGATTCGTCTTCAAACTCTTAGAGGTGAGTTTGAACGTTTATTTATGGAAGAGTCTGAGTCAATTTCTGATTATTTTTCTCGAGTATTGTCCGTAGTCAATCAACTTAAAAGAAATGGTGAAGATGTTGATAAGGTGAAAGTCATGGAGAAAATACTTCGCACTTTAAATCCAAGTTTTGACTTCATTGTTACCAACATTGAAGAAAATAAGGATTTAAACACCATGACTATTGAGCAACTTATGGGTTCCTTACAAGCATACGAAGAAAAACAAAAGAGAAAAATCAAACAAAAGGAAAATATGGAGCAACTACTACAACTCAATGCAAAAGAAGCAAACTATGCAAATTACAACAGTCAAAGAGGACGAGGTCGTGGCCAAGGTCGTGGACGTGGCCGTGGACGAGGACATGAAGGAGAAAGAAGAGGTAGTTACAACAACTACTCCAACAACTTCAACAATGGAGAAAGAAGTTGGAATCCACAAGCAACAAGAGGTCGTGGAAATGGAAATTCATGGTCAAGATGCAACAAGCTACAAATCAAGTGTTTCAATTGCAACAAAATTGGTCACTATGCATCTGAGTGTAAATTCTCAAAGAAGGTGGTGGAGAGAGCTAATTTTGTAGAAGAAAAAGGTGGAGAAGAAGAAACTTTGCTGCTTGCGTGCCAAAACCAATTTGAAGAGAAAAGAAACAAGTGGTACCTCGACACCGGGGCAAGCAACCACATGTGCGGCGATCGAAGCATGTTCATAGAGATCAATGAAGCGACAACTGGAAATGTCTCATTTGGAGATGACTCAAAGATACCGGTCAAAGGCAAAGGTAAAATTCTCATACGCTTAAAGAATGGGAGTCATCAATTCATATCCAATGTTTACTATGTTCCTAACATGAAAAATAATATTTTGAGCTTGGGACAATAATTAGAGAAAGGATATGACATCCACTTGAAAGAACATAGTCTTTTCTTAAGAGATTGTGGGCATAACTTGATTGCTAAGGTGCCTATGTCAAAGAATAGAATGTTCCTCTTGAACATTCAAAATGATGTGGCAAAGTGTCTCAAGGCTTGCTATACCGAATCTTCATGGCTATGGCATCTACGATTTGGACACCTCAACTTCGGTAGTCTAGAATGTTTGTCAAATAAGGAGATGGTGAGAGGCTTGCCTAGTATAAACCACCCAGACCAACTATGTGAAGGATGTCTAATTGGGAAGCAATTCCGGAAAAGCTTTCCAAAGGAATCAACATCAAGAGCGACAAAACCACTAGAGCTCATACACACTGATGTCTGTGGACCAATCAATCCAAACTCTTTTGGTAAGAATAAATATTTTCTCCTCTTTATTGATGATTATTCTAGAAAAACGTGGGTTTATTTCGTGAAGGAGAAGTCAGAAGTGTTTGAAAACTTTAAGAAGTTCAAAGCCCTTGTGGAGAAAGAAAGTGGTCTTTCTATTAAGGCTATGAGATCTGACCGAGGAGGCGAGTTTACTTCAAATGAGTTCAACAAATATTGTGAAGAGCATGGGATCCGCCGCTTACTAACAGTGCCAAGATCGCCACAACAAAATGGATTAGTGGAGAGAAAGAATCGGACCATACTTAATATGGTGCGAAGCATGCTTAAGAGTAAGAAGATGCCGAAAGAGTTTTGGGCCGAAGCAGTGGCATGTGCGGTTTACCTGACAAACCGTTCCCCAACAAGAAGTGTGCATGAGAAGACACCACAAGAAGCATGCAGTGGAAGGAAGCCAGGGATCTCTCACCTCAAAGTGTTTGGAAGCATTGCATATACCCACGTTCCAGATGAAAGGAGAACAAAGCTCGATGATAAAAGTAAGAAGTATGTATTCGTGGGTTACGACTCAAGCTCCAAAGGGTACAAGCTCTATAATCCAAATAGCGGAAAGATTGTCATAAGTCGTGACGTGGAGTTTGAAGAAAAAGATTGTTGGGGTTGGAGTGTTCAAGAAGACAGGTATGATTTTCTTCCATATTTTGAAGAAGAAGAAGATGAAATGGAACAACCAATGATAGATGAACATATTACACCACCTGCCTCACCAACACCAAGGTTGGATGAAACAAGCTCAAGTGAGAGGACACCACGATTAAGGAGCATTGAAGAGCTTTATGAGGTAACCGAAAACCAAAATGACATTAACCTCTTTTGTCTTTTTGGTGATTGCGAGCCTCTAAGCTATCAAGAAGCTGTTAAAAATGTAAAGTGGAGAGACGCCATGGATGAAGAAATAAAGTCAATCACGAAGAATGATACATGGGAACTTACTACACTTCCACGAGGACACAAAGCAATCGGAGTAAGATGGGTGTACAAGGCGAAGAAGAATGCAAAAGGAGACGTGGAGAGATACAAAGCAAGACTGGTGGCAAAAGGCTATAGTCAAAGACAAGGAATTGACTATGATGAGGTATTTGCCCTCGTTGCTCGTCTTGAAACTATTAGACTAATCATTTCTTTGGCAGCCCAAAATGAATGGAAGATCTATCAAATGGATGTGAAGTCTGCCTTTTTGAATGGTTTTCTCGAAGAAGAAGTTTATATTGAGCAACCACAAGGATATGAAGTAAAAGGGCAAGCAGAAAAAGTCCTCAAGTTGAAAAAGGCGTTGTACGGACTCAAGCAAACACCGAGAGCTTGGAATGTTCGAATCGACAAGTACTTTCGAGATAAGAACTTCATCAAGTGTCCATATGAGCATGCACTCTATATTAAAGCGCAAAGTGGAGATATTTTGATTGTGTGCTTATATGTTGATGACTTGATCTTCACTGGCAACAATCTAAGCATGTTCGAAGAGTTCAAGAAAGACATGTCAAATGAATTTGAGATGACAGATATGGGGCTCATGGCATATTATCTTGGCATTGAAGTAAAGCAAGAAGGCAAAGGAATTTTTATCACCCAAGAAGGCTATGCAAAAGAAGTCCTTAAGAAGTTCAAGATGGATGATGCGAATCCGGTTGGCACCCCGATGGAATGTGGGAGCAAGTTGAGTAAGCATGAAAATGGAGAGATTGTGGATCCAACTCTTTATAAAAGTTTGATTGGAAGTCTACGTTACTTGACAAGTTCAAGGCCAGATATTCTTTATGCTGTAGGAGTCGTAAGTCGTTACATGGAAGCTCCAACAACAACTCACCTCAAGGCGGCAAAGAGAATCCTTCGATATATCAAAGGTACAACAAACTTTGGCTTACACTATTACTCTTCTAACAATTATGAAATTGTTGGCTATAGTGATAGCGATTGGAGTGGAGACATGGACGATAGAAAAAGCACTACTGGTTTTGTGTTCTTTATGGGAGATACTGCTTTCACTTGGATGTCAAAGAAACAACCTATCGTCACACTGTCAACTTGTGAAGCTGAATATGTTGCCGCTACATCATGTGTTTGTCATGCAGTTTGGCTAAGGAACTTGTTGAAAGAGTTAAAAATTCCACAAGAAGATCCTATGGAAATATGTGTTGACAATAAATCAGCACTTGCTTTGGCAAAGAATCCTGTATTTCATGAAAGAAGTAAACACATCGACACCCGTTACCACTTTATAAGAGAATGCATCGAGAAGAAGGATGTGAGGTTGAAGTATGTGATGTCTCGAGATCAAGCTGCCGACATTTTCACCAAACCACTAAAGTTGGAAACTTTCATAAAGCTAAGGAGTATGCTTGGAGTCACAAATCAAGTTTAAGGGGGATGTTGAAAATAAAATTAAACTTGATTTGGGCCTAAAATATTATTTGGATTTTTGGGCTTAGTTGTTTTGGACTTAGGTAATTTTAATTAATGTTTCTAGAAAACTCTTGTAATGTTTGGAGTGTCTAGATATTTCTTAAGGTTGTAGTATTCTCTAGAATGCTCTTGGAATTCCTAGAGTTTAGAACTCTCTAGAATTAGTGTGTCTAGAGTTCTCCTTAGAGTACTATAAATAGAGATGTAATTCTACACTTTGGCATCAAGAAAAACACAAAGTTCTCTCTTCCATAAATAATTCTTCCACCTATCAAGTTTTTCTTTAAGCCCCTAATATTCCCACACATTTTTCTTAAACACAAAAGGTCTTATTTCCAACATTAAGTAACACAATAACACAATATAAACATTAGCATGAAAATGTATTATTACACTGAGCAGAAGCTGAATAAGCTGATTCAACGGTCAAAGAGCTTATGAGTTTAAATCCTATATAAGCTGTTAAACTGACATAAGTTATAAGCTATTTCAAATACTTACATAAGCACTTAATATGTTATAAGAAAGCCCAAACAAGATCTTCCAAACACACCCAAAATTGAATAAGAATGAAATTTTAAAACAACCATAATATAGTTCAAAACTTAGCCGGAAAAATAAAATAGTTTATGAGATATACCATCATCATTCAAGTACTTGTACATTACCTCCTGATTGCCTCCCCTATTTGTACTTTGTTTTTGATCAAATACTTAGGTTGTACTTTGGTTGACCAGAAATTAAATCCTATGGAGTTCTATAGAAGATCAAAACAGGAATTTTGCACTTCAATGAACATTCCTATATAAATTTAAGGAACACAATGAGGAAACTCAACAAATCTTCTAATGTGCTCATGCTTACAGAACATGAACATATCTGACATCAATACAATCGATAATATGCAATATTGTGTAGTTTAGATATATGTAATACAATCTATAAGATAGATAAGATACTATCCATCATTCAATGTTGAGACTAGGGGTGTGAAAAAAAACTGCTTCACAAAAATCAAATTTGAAAATATGATACACCGATTTCAAAAATCTTCCAAATTCATTTTACTAAAACCATTAAAAACCGGTGTCCACTTTTTAAAATCATGGTTAACCCATTTTTTAAACTCTGTTTTTTTTCCAGGGTCATAAATAACAATTAAGGTATTGTATAGGTAATAAATAAAACTTTTATATATATATATATATATATATATATATATATATATATATATATATATATATATATATATATATATATATATATATATATATATATATATATATATATATATATATATATATATATATATATATATATATATATATATATATATATATATATATATATATATATATATATATATATATATATATATATATATATATATATATATATATATATATATGGGTGAGCAAAATAACCAATAACTATAAACCAAATTTCTATCCAAATTAATTTAAATTTTAAAATTCAGTCCAAATTTATATTTTAAATTTGGTGACCCATTTATTAAATTAAAAAAAAAAAACGATAACCATTTGTTTCAAACCGGATTGAGATTCGGTAACCATTTTTCAATAAGTTTCAAAAACAAAAGCAGAATAGTTTGGGAAAATCAAGATCAACACCCATATTTTGCAATAAAATTGATTTGGTTTAAAGTAGAATAAGTTTATGGTAGATAGTTTGCAATAAGTTTGAAGTAGAATAAGTTTCACGATTAGTTGATTTATATCAATTCAACGTACTTCTCGATTAATTGATTTAATTCACGATGAAAAGGAATTAGTCTAATTCCAGTTTTACATTGAGTAGTTTAAAGTTTAAGATATATGGAGTGTTGATTTAATTCAATGTAAAACTGAAATAAAATTGATTAATTGATTTATATCAATTATTTAATAGTTTACAATAAGTTTAAAGTAGAATAAGTTTCAGGTGGTTTATCAATTATTTGATAGTTTGCAATAAAATTAATTTTTTTTAAAAATTGGTTTTAAAATTAATTTTTTTAAAGAAAATAAAAAACTGGTTTTGAGAGAAACCGGTTTAAAACTGATTTTTAACAAAAATGTTTTTTTTTAAAATCGGTTTGAAATCGAACTAATGCACTTGTAAACCGATTTTAACAAAATAAATCGATTTTATATAAATGATTTTATGATCCAAACCAAATCATATATGTGATTTGATTTGATTTGGTTTATAATCCATGCACACCCCTAATTGAGACAGAAAATGCATTACTATTAGAGTACCAAATTAGTGAAGTGGCAGCTAAAAGAGCTATTCATTGCAAAATTTGGGTGAATTATTAATGTGACAAAGAGACTTTACATGATTTCATAATAATATATTATATATTAGTACGTGTGCATATGAAATAGTTTTAATACAAGAGATAAAGTGAAAAGCCACAAAATGCAGATAATAACTATGTTTAAAAAGTTTGTAACATCCACCGAAAACTTTGTAACTTTAAAGTTTCTAACATAGTGAAATGAGATAAACAAGGAATTAAAGAAAAACTAAAACTTGTGAAACAAAATTAATTGGTCAGCACAAGGGCTTAGAGTTATAGAGGGTTCGTCTCCCGTCTTAGTCTCGACATAGAATGCGACTGTAACCTCGTTCACATAGTTTATAGTCTTTCAAAAGACATGAGATTCTCGGGGTTTAGAGTTGGTATAATATACTCATACAATGATACTGTTGACAACGACTAAATTAACTATTGTCAAGACTGTAACGGCAACGAGAAATTTACATAATATTATAGTAATAAACGAACAAAAGCTTTGAATGTACAAAACTACTACTACAAGTATACACAGTTCTCGGAACTTTTCTGTAAGTGAAATTATCGTGAACCATACATCTTGAAATTCTAGCTAAAATCCCTAAATGAATTTCTAATAATCTAGTTTCAAAGAACGCACTAATGAAGTTGAAGCTACAAAGCTCAATGAGGTATGATAATGTTTATTTTATACCAGAAAAACAGACAAAGAGATCAAGGGAGAGATTGAGTGAACGGAATAACAAAAAGAACAAATACAAATTAATCTGATTCTGAAGAAAGAGAGAGATGCTTACGATTGTGCGGTAGCGTTCCATCCTGCAGATGGATTTCGGAGCTCGAGGGAGGACTGAGAGTTGGTCGTTGTCAAGGAAAAATGTCGGAGACACTGTGTAGATGAAGTAAAAATGGGAGTGTTCAAAACCCTAACACCGTGACTATTTGGTAGTGGTGGTACATTGATTAAAAAAATTAGGCAAAAATACTTTCTAGTTTCTTTATTTAATTTTAATATTTAATTTTAAAATATCAAGTTAGTTTTTAAAAATTTTTTTAACGATTTAATTTTTTTATATTAAGTAACATTTGCGCCGTTGACTTTTTTAAAAATCTTCGTTTTAAAAAAGTTTATGTGACACAAATAGAGCACATGTGACATATATGTCATTTTATTTTATTTATTATTTTTTAATTTTACGTGGATTTTGATTTTTTTTTATTTTATTTATTTATTTATTTAACGGGAAGGATCTGATTGTTACATTTTTAAAATATATGGGACAATAAATGATTAAAATATAACTTATACGTTGTTTTACGCTACTTTAAATCTTAAACAATAACTGATGTGTTGTTTTACACTATTTTGAACCTTAAACAATTACAAGACATCATACTAAACATTAAATAATCTAAATATTATCAAAAATATTGCTATAATGTTATAAACCAATGTATGCATAAATAAAAAATATAAATAATTTTTGTCCATTTTCATCATGAACTAGTAATTTATCTATATATATGACCACAAGTTTAATTCACTATTACAGATCGTGCACACTTCATATATTTTTAGAATCGCAGAATGAATAATTTTGAATACTATATGTACATTATGGGGTTCGTTCAGCTATGGTAAGTCAGACATGAAAGATACATGTGATCCTGCAGGAGACTGCTATAAAAGATATGAATTTCTACATTCTATTAAAGTGAATGATATATGAATAGAATGAAATGATGAGAAGCTGTGAAACTACATTCCAATGCGTAAGCTATGAAATCAGATGCGTTGTTCTTTATTTATTTTAGAGAACTGATAATTTCTTAGTTGTGAATTTATCTGCATGTACTAACATGTTTCTGTTAGAGTACTTGTCAAATAAGGTAATGGGAATAAAAAAGAATAGATGAATTTAGTGTGAAGAGAGGTTATTTTTGTAACAATGGTGGTATATTTCATTCGTATTTCTCAAAATAGAATTTATAACATTTACATAGCACTTTGATTAAACAACCAACCTAACTGACTAACCACTTGTTAGTTAGTCTATTTAAACTACTATACTTAGTACAAACTCACTAACTAAATTATATACTTGCACAAGTGCATAGTATGTATGTGAAACTAACCACTTCGTTGATATATTTCGTTGATATATTAGTAGGGGTGTATAGTATAACTACTTCACTAAACTACTAAAACAGAATTACCATACAATAGTTTCACATTCAACCATTTACCATAATTTATTTTTTCACTCTTTGACTTAGTACTTGTGTTGTGAAATATAGTATGCAGGAACGTCTTGGCTAAAGCTAAATTATAAAAGGCAAGTTGTTGGATTTTTGGTATAAACACTGATGTTTTCTTTTGGTTGAACAACTAGTATTGTCAAATAACGTTGTTATCTCCTATTTATGTTTTTCTTTGTTTGAATTGTACAAGTAACGAATTAGAAGGAGAAAAAATCATTAGAAGAATTGTTATAATGTTATAAACCAATACATGCATTATTATATTTTTATCCCTATTTGTTAGATTATGTATGTATTAACATTATAATAGTGTTTTTGACAATATTTAGAATATTTAATGTTTAGTATGTTGTCTTGTAATTGTTTAAGGTTCAAAATAGTGTAAAACAACACATCAGTTATTGTTCAAGATACAAAATAGTGTAAAACAACGTATAAGTTATATTTTAATTTGTAATACTCACGTCCCATATGTTTTTAAAATATAACAATTAGGTCCTTCGAATTTAAACAATAAATATAAAATAAAATAAAATGACAAATCATCGCTGTTAAATGTCACTTGTGCTCCGTTTGTGCTACATAGACTTTTTTGGAACGAAAACTTTTAAAAAAGTCAACGGCGCAAACGTTACTTAACATAAATGACCAAAACATTATAAAAAATATTTAAGGGATTAACTTGATATTTTAAAATAACTTAAATGATTTAGACAATATTTTTCTCTTAAAATTAAAATAAAATCCAACCCGCTTCTTAATGTGTAGAAGTAAAAGGAAGTACGTGTCAAAGAAAAAGAAAATTAGTATTGTAGTTTTTTTTTCTTCTTTGTTATTGAATATTATTACTTAAGTGGTAGTTTTATTTATTTAAGTTACAAAATATGCATCTAAAATTTTAAATTGAATATTGTTCTGGTCTGGGCCCAGCCTCGCGGTCCAGCCCAATAACGCACAAGGCCCAATGAGTGAAATAGCTTGACCGGGCACACTCCCCCTTAGGACGGGCAGGATACACTCCCCGCCAGGCGGAAAGGAACGTCTCGAAGCGTCCTCGGCGCCCCCCTGTTAGCCGAACAGAGCGTCCTCCGCGGGCGACATTCCCCGTGCCATCGGGAAAGAACCCTTGGTTCTCCCACGTTCTCGCGTGCTCCCCTCCGCGGGGAGAACAACGCCCTCCGGGGAACCTCGCGAGCTCCCCTCCGCGGGAAGAACAACGTGGCCGGTGCACGTTATCCACGTGCTCCACTTCGCAGGGACACGTCATCCCCAACTGCCCACCTCCGAAAGAGTAGGTCAAACCCACTTTCCGGAGACCGCGGGACAGTTGGACTAGGGCGAAGACCACGTCCTGGTCTTCACTACACCACGTAAGCCCTAGCAGTCACCTGGGTTGGGCCTGGCCATCCAGCCCAACACAAGTGACCGTTGGCCCAACGCTGGGGTCCCTCTATAAATACCCTCTTCCTCAAGAGGGTCAGGTAATTTTACCTCTTACCCACTTTCTGTGCTTTGCTCTCACTCTGCCCAAATTCTTACTTTGGCATCGAAGTGTTTTGCAGGTACACCCCCTTTCTCCTCCTCATCAACGGTGAACAGGTAGCAGTCCAACAGCGTGTGGCCAGCCCGTGATCCCCTTCTGATCAGGTCAGATCAAATATTAATACTTAGTGATATTTTTACTTTTTTTTAGTTACAAAAGATGTATGTTAGAGATGTGCATTATAAAATTGATTATTTTACTATAGTGTTAATCCTTCTTTTAAGTCATATTTTTCCTGGTTGGACATTACAAAAATATGTTCATAAGTTATTAAAATAAATGTTAAATTAACTTTTTAATCAATAATTATTCTTTTAATTATAATACTCTTAAGGGCATTGCTCTCTTTTTGTAAAAATAAAATAAAATTATAATACTCTTAGTTAGTTCATTTGACTTTTTTATTTTATTAAATTATTAAAATTAATTTAGATAAAATTATAATTAAAATTAATTTAAACTTTAACAAATTAAAATTTAACAAAAATTCAATAAAAGCGACTTTATAAAAAGAATTGATCATATATTTAAAAAAATCATAAAACCACAATTGTTATAGAACAAAAAAAGATATAAACGAATGACTAAATAACAAAAAGTACTCAAAATTGAGTAATCTAAGAGTCACTAGTGTAAAAATACTTTCTTAGCAGAGGTTTTTAAGTCAGTTCATCAATAACCTGACTTAAGAAGCTACATGGTGGCAAATCCGTAAATATTTGAAACTTTGTTATGTCGTGTCTATGTTTAACCGACCTAACAAAGATTAAATAAAAAAAATGTAATTTACATTAAATTCCTTAAGTCGGTTCTTTTATCGAAATGACTTAAAAAGTTTATTTATTAAGTCACGTGTTTATTACCTGACCTAAGAGGTTCTTACAAGGCCCAGGTTCGATTCCTACTTAATACATTTTAGTAAAATAAAACAGTTATAATATAATACATTTTGTTGCAATATCCTCAATATCCTCATTCACGTTTTTCCTTTTCTCATTCCTCATTCACGTCTTCTCTTTTTCCAAATTTAAACCTCAATATCCTTAATCTCATCTTCGTTCCTTGTCCTTTAGATTTCGATAAAAGTTTCATCCCCATTTTCATTTCCATTGCGTCTTCTCTCCTTCCTCAATCCCTTTTCTCAATTAAAGTCAAACCCTAAAAGTTGTTGAACCACGCTATATCTTATTTCCGGTTCAATCTGGGGGCTTCGATTCATGCTTTTATACTACGATCGGGTTTTGATTCTAATGTATTTGTTTGTAATGCGGCTTGTTCACGCGCGTAAGGTGTTTGATGAATTGTGTCATAGAGGGACTTGTGATTTGGTATCGTGGAATTCGATTGTGTCAGCTTATTCGCATTGTTTTGTTCCGAAAGTTGCAGTTTCGCTTTTTCGTGAAATGACAGTGAGTTATGGGTTGATGTCGAATGATGTTGGTGTTTTTAATATACTTCCTGTTTGTGGTTTTCTTGGTTTGGGGTTCCTTGGGAAACAGGTTCATGGTTTGGGGTTACATTAGGTTATCTCGGGGATGTATTCATATTAGTTTTATTTACAATCTCATTTGAACAGGTCTATGACAGTGAAGATTTTAACATCACCACCGTATTTGATGAAGCTTGTGATTTTATAGATAGTGTTGAACAAAAAGATTAGAAAATTTTAGTCCATTGCTTTGAAGGGAAAAGAAGGAGCATTACATTGGTTCTTGCTTACCTAATAGTTAGAACATGTTCTTCATTTGGTGAATATTAGAATTTGAATTTATATATTGACGATTTTTTTAACTGATTCCTTTTTCGTTTTATTTATTAAGGGCTGTGGAAAAGCACATGCAAACATTTCATCATCGTGAGAAGAAAAGAGTAAGGCCCTCTTCCTTGAAGCATTACTAATGATTGTACAAGTTCGCAGAGCAAATACTTTTTCATCCGGTCGGTCGTGGGGAGCTAGACGGCTTCTCGGTTGAATCTATCTATATAATCCATGAGAGATTCGTCCTTCCTCTGAATAATGGCCTTCAAGGACGCCTCCATCTTCTAACGTCGTCAAGAGGCGGGAAGTGCCTGGAGAATTGTCCCTTTAACTCATTCCAAGAGGTGATGGATTTGGGGTCGAGGCTCTTGTACCACGCCATCGCACTCTTCCTCAGGGTCGTCGAAAAGAGTCTGCACTTTATGGCTCCCCAGACATTGCGGTAGTTGAGCATCACGTCGATGCTCTCAATGTGGTTGTCCAGGTTGGTCGTGTCGTCATAGGTCACCAGACTTTGTGGTTTCTCCATCCCGATGGGGGAGAGGAGCCTCCATGATGGCTCTGGATAGTGGACCGCAGGGGTCATCTTCGTCGCTACAAACTGGTGACTGAGAAGGAGAATGGTTGTATCGAGGGCTTCTACCGCAGCGTGGTGAGCTCCCTGGTCAACTATGTGGTTTCTCCGCCTACCCGCCAGCTTTGTTTCAAATGGGAGCCGGAGAGCGTCGCTCTTTCTGGGGAGGACTGCAGACACAATTCTAGGTAGCCACGGGGTGAGGCCTTTCCAGTCGCGGGCGACGTCCAGGTTATCGCGACGAGAGGCTCCGCGACTCATCCCTTTGGAATCTGCGCAGGGAAGAGGCATGACGAGTCTCTTATCGCCGCAAGGACGAGCTACGAAAAATCGGGGACCGATGTCTCCGTAGGGGAGAGCACGATTTTCGTTCCTTCTTAAGCATCTCGATGCATTCGTTCTGTTGGAAGACCATCATGTTCGTTTGGTTGATCGCCGCGAACAAGGCCACCACCGTTGGGTCTACGTTGGGTGGCACAAGAATTGGTTGGAAAATAGTTGGATTGTCGAAGCGTTGGGCAACGTTATAGGCCGCATCATTGGGGGAGGGAGAGACGGTGCGCCCATCCCTATGGTTGCCTCCTCGACGGGGACAACCACATTGGGATCGTGGTCGTCATCATTGGCGAAGGTGGTGAAAGTAGATTCATGGACGTTATCGTCAACATGTGGGTTGACCATGATCGGCGAAAGTTGAAAGGTTGCTTTGGTCCTTTGATTTCAGAGGAAGAAAAGATGGGAAGCAAAAGGTTCTCACAGACGGCGCCACTGATCTTACCGGATCAGAAAAGAGATCAGCAACCAGTAATACATCATGGGCTTCTAATTCACCGGTGGTGAAGAAGAGGAGGGGGTGTACCTGCAAGGCACTCTCCGATGCTAAAGTAAGATTTAACGAGAGTGAGAGAGAGAGGGGGAGAGAGAGAGAGAGAGAGAGAGAGAGAGAGAGAGAGAGAGAGAGAGAGAGAGAGAGAGAGAGAGAGAAAGCAAGTACCAAAAAGAGTTAGAATATCTGACCCTTTTGTGAAAAAGAGTATTTATAATGTGCCCCCAGCGCTGGGCCAACAGTTATCTGCACTGGGTTGGATCATTATTTTACTTTAAGCAGACGCTAGGTGTTTCCCTTTGTAGTTTTATGTATGTTTTTGTTTTGAAAGAAAAATTTAAGGCAAGCTGAGGCGTGACTGGCCAAGACAGTGTTTGGAGTGTGAATAATTAGAAGAACTGGAAATTGCTGAGGATCACAATCATCAATTCACCAAAAGCTTGGAGGGAAATTCGTTTCTAGGGCCTACGTGGCAGGAATATACTTGGGATAGTTGAAGAGGAAATAAGATAAGATCAATTGCATATAGAGACTAAAGGCATAGTACGGTGGAGACCACATCTGCAAAAGCACAATCTGCACCAACCATCTGCTGCCTGCGTTTCTGCGCCACTATCTGCTGCAGCAGATGACTTGTCTCATATTGTTGTCTGTATTGAAAACTTGTTCACTAAGGATAAAGGACAGCTGGAGAAATTGTTGATTTGATTTGGGCTAAAACCTCATTTGAATCAAAGGTCAAAGATCTAAAGCCTACCATCTCTCACATCCACACATGAGCCTATAAAAGCTGACCTTAAATTTCAGAAGAAGAGAGCGGGAGAATTCACATAAGAAGGATAGTCTTAAGTAGTTGTTTATTTTCTTTTAGAGTTAGATAATAAATAGAGAGTGTTCTTCATCTCAACCACTCTTGTATTCACTGCTGAGAGCTAGCGTGACTGGAGACACCTGTTGTGTTTTATCCAACGCAAAGGAACTCAAGTTATTATTAGGTTGCCATCTATTTTACACTTTTTATTTAAGTATGCTCTGTAGTAGTTCCAATTCAGTAGTTTGTACTCAACTCATTATGAGCTAAACACTTATGTGATGAGTAAAGTGAAATTAATATAACATTGTCTTCATGTTAAAATGATGTGTTGTGGAGTGTCTTATTTTGTCATGTGTTTTTATGCAATACACCTGGTTCTTAGAATGATCAACTCAGAAAAAGGTAAAAGCTTATTATTGTGAGAGATCTAAAAACAAGTAGATTTCATAACAAAAGTGGTTAAGCAAGTAGGATAAAGATATTCACTTAATCTATCTTGCTTAGAGATAAGAAACTAAGGCCATAAGGGATTTTCAGAATTAAAACCAGACGTATTTTATGGTTATAAGCGAGACTTTGAGATTTGTTACCTTGCCCTAGTAATACATGATTTGATGTTGTAGAGATACACCATGAGATCACGTTCTGACCTTTTGTGGCACGATATTGCACATCAGTAATGCATTTAGACTATTAATGTATTAATGGATCTTAGCTCATCACTCACTCTCTTGACATTTTCTTTCTCTTATTTAGTAGTTTTAGCTCTATAGTGTGGACTCCTTTTACTTGTTATCAATTGTCATTTTTTACTTGACTCATACTTATTTTAAACAAAACTTATTTACAAAAGCTCAATCTAAATCTCTTCCACTCCCCGTGAGTACGATATCCTTACTTTATTACTTGCTACAATCAAACATACATGTATACTTGTGTGTGATACTATAGTTTTAAGCTAAATTGCATATTAAAACCCATAAGGAAACAATAATAAAAGACTATATAGAGACCATTAAAACACTGATTTTTTTCACCTTTTATTTTATGATGAAGAAGAAGAAATAAAAAAGAATTAATAGCGCATATGTGGGAATGACATGAAATTTGCAAAATAAATTCTATATGCAAGGAAGGTACATTCAATCAAGATGACATTCAAGCAGTCATAATTGATGCTCGAGATTGGGTGTAACGATGGTTTGAATAAATTAGGCCTTCGATCTCAAAATTTATACACACAATAGTGTTAAATCTCTTAGAAAAAAATTACCACCTATTATAGTTCTAGAAGGCTTAAGGGATTCGGGAAAGAATACACGATCTATACCTAAAAAGGTAATGAATCATCATTAATTTATAAAACTATTTGAAATAAGATTATTAAAGTGATATAACCTCATTTTTATAAAATAACTCAATTTAAAGGAATTTTCTTCGATATTTCTTTTATGAAAATGTTTTAATTTTAAAATTATAAAATAGAAACAATTACACAAAGAATAAATAAATCAGCAAGTTGTATATTATATAACATAATGTATCCTTGTAAAATATCTATAATATATTATGCGGAGTATAATACACTCAAAGTTAGAATAAATTAATATGTAACAAAACTATATGTAAGAAAAATTAAAAAAAACATATATAAAACAAAATCGGTGCAAATTCTGCAGGTATTTCCTGCGGATATTACTACGAAAATATAATGTAGATTATTCTGTATCCGCCGTAAAACCGCAGGTAATTATGAGGAATTTCCTGCTAAATCGGTATCCGCAGGAAACTCTAATCATTTGCTAAATTAGCTGAATTTGTTGCTAAATCATCTTCAGTAGGAAAATAAATTTTATTGAATATATTTGCAGGAAAACCCGCAGGTAAACATGTAGAAAATTTTCCGCAAATAAAAAGAGTATTTCTAGTAGTATTTGACATGTTTATAATACATGATGTTAAATTTTTAAAAACGACTGAATTTTTTTTATTTCATAATTATATTTATTTGTTTTATTATAAGTGTTAATTTAAAAAAAAAATTAAATATAATTATGATATTTTTGAGAAGTTTATATAAAAAAAAGTTCATAAAACCTATATCAATGAAAAACAACGGTAGTTATAGCAATTAATTGGTTCCAACAATTCTTATTATAACAAAAAATAATTTGTATGTATATTCAATAAATTGGTTCAACAACTTCTATTCGAGTGAAAACCAGTCCTAGATATAACACTATCATTTGTTCAAAGGACAGAGAGCAATCAATGTAGGCTATTGCTAATTTTCCGTTTGTATAGGAAATTAAAAAGGACAAAGAAACATTGTTTTTGGAATGGTGGTTTTGGGATGTACTCAAAAAATTTATTCTTTTACCCATAGATTTTTGTTGTAACTATATATCAATTTTCTTGTAGTAGTAGGTGCTAGTGGATAATTTGCTAAGTGTTATCCAAGAGTGACTCCCACTCAGGAGCTAGATAGATGGTGGTGGACTCATACTAGAGATGGTGTATTTTAGATGGTGGTGGAATCTTGATGGAGTTAAACCTCCTTCATATCTCCCTTTCTAGTAGAGATGACTTGGTTTTACCTCTCATTTGGGTAATTGGGCTATTTTAGAAGTGATTTGCTTATCTTGACAACTCTTGCACGACAAGATCTTCACTAGGATCAGTTTGTTAAAGAGAAAGGTTGTAGTCAATTTCAAGGGGGTCTTGTGTGCTTTCTGCAGTAGGTGTATGTAGTCGATCTCTTAATTGGCTTGGTACATCTTGTTCCTCAACTTAAACAATTTATGTGTACTTTTGATATTTGCAATCAGTTGTGTTTTTTTCTTCTTTTATGGTTGACTTTGTTATTTGTTTTTGCTTTGAATTTATTTGCTCAACTTATACCAATGATGTCATCGAGGACCAACTATTTGAGTTGTTTCAAATTTAATCATATATTAATTTTTAGATTTTTTTTTTTGGTATATAGATGTTGGAACAAGATACAACATCACTGTACTAAATTACAAATATAAACCAGAATTAATGGTAAATTAAAAATAAATTCCACATAATTCATTCCAATTACTCCATTTACTATCTTCTCAATTATTCATTAATAAATATTTTTAAAGAATTAGTTTATTAAATCAAATTAATATTTTTATTATGTTTACAATATATAAATCTATGTTGCTTTTATTATTATTTTTATTCTTTATACAATATTATAACATTTTTGTTTCAATAATTAACAGATATTAGTTCTTTGATTTCAAATATAAATATAAATTTTTTTTAAAAAATTATTGAAAAAGATAAATTAGAAGAGATGATGGATCAGAAGATAAGTTTGTGCTGCTTTTATTATTCTTATTTTGTATTCATTATGCTATGTTATAAGATTTTTGTTTCAATAATTAATAGATATTAATTAGTTCTCTGAACTCAAATATAAATGTAAATTGATAAAAACCTTACGCAATGATTTTTATAATAAAGAGACAGATATTTCAATAAATTTTTGTATGACCTTTAGATATGCTCTTGAAATTTAAGAGGTTACAATTTAATTTCACTGTTTCAAATTTGGATATAACTTTTAAAAGTATATTAGAATTTTTATTTCAATTTAATAGTTTTTTGAACCCTAAAAGTTCCATTATTTATCTTTTACCATTTAAAATAGTTTCTTTAATTTTGTTCAATTTTGACTTCAATATTCTATGTATCTTCTATTTTTTATTTTTCAAGTGAGAATGCAACATATATCACCTATATGTGGTCTAACTTTTTTGTTTATAAATGTCATGCATTTTTTATTTGCTTTTATTTTAAATTAAAAACACAACTAATATAAAACAATTTTATATCATATATTTAAATTTATTTTTTAATACTATAATAATTATTAATCATAAATCATTCAGTTGAATATTCCATTACATAGTACGGATAGACGTCTAATGAAATCTCAATCTAAAATTTTGTGTTTAGTCAAAGTATATAAACTATCAATGTTATTTTCTTTTTGTCAATATAAAGAAACTATGATTTAATTTCAAATATTTTAGTATCAAAAGATTTTTAAGTAGGCATGATAACATAACTCATATTCGCAGGTATCATTCGAATATGTTTGAAGTTAACGGGAAAAACGTGCTTTGACTAGATTTAGGTTCGAATTTGAATTTTTTTTAATTATAAAATATGGGGACAGATTGAGTAATAGAGAGACTAATACTCACTCCGAACCCGTCTCATTTTTTTCATTATGTACATTATTATTTATTTTTGCGAATTTATAATATTAAATATGGAGTAATATTTTGATATTTTAATTTATATTTATAATTTAAAATATTAAAAATATATGTGTGGAATTTTATAATATATTTTTATTTTTTTTATTGTAATGTAATTTGATTTTTAAAAAAATAAATATTTTTATTAAAAAAATTGATTTCACTGAATTAATGGTAGTTGGGCGGGAATATTAGAACCCAATTCAAATCTATTTAAAAAGAATTTTAATTTTAATTGTTCGAATTTTTTTAAAGAGTAACTATGTATTGTTTATTATTAACCAAATAAACAAATGTTTGAAGAGAACCACCAAAGTGACCAAATGTTTGACGACTTTGTTGAAAACCTATTTTTCCAATTGTAAGCATTCGCCATTTGGTCTGACAACTATTTGGTAAATAAAGAGAAGGAATTCGCCAGAACAAATGGCGAATGCTTGCAATTAGAAAAAATGGGTTTTCAACAAAATTGTCATTTCAAATGGCGACTGTCTGCATAGTCACTTTGGTCATTCTCTTCGAACATTTATTTATTTGGTAAATAATAAACAATACATAGTTATCCTTACAAAATTTCTAATTGTTCATTCTTGTTTGGGTTTGAGTTGAAGAACATAAATTATTTTAGATTTCAAACTTGTGTTTAAAGGAGATAAAAACCGGCCCTAACCCGCCGTTGCCATGCCTAATTTCTAGATATATTTAACATTCAATAAATCTAACACTAACTTTTTTTTAAATTATTTTGGGTCAGCCGAGATGATGCTAATTTGGCTGGTATCTCCGAATAATTGAATGTTTTATGTCCAAGCTAAAATAAAATATTTTCTTGTAATATATGTAGTTTAAAATATCAAAATAGCACAAACTCAACTCAACTCAACTGAAAAGAAAATAATTAAATAAAATACATATATTCTTATATAAAGAGAATAAAAATGATAGAAAATCTATCCCCATCAAATTGATTAATGATATGGTGGTCTTGGAAACAAACATAAGATGATGTTTTATGTGCCATGGCCTCCATGGCCTCCACCCGCATTGCCCCGATAAACTTTTGCTCGTGGTTCTGGTTTTGGTCCTGGGTCACTTAATGGCGTAGGAGGTGGACTTGGCAAATTTCCCAATTTCCTTATTTTAATATCTACAAAATCAATTAAACATTATTATCAACAATTCAAAATATATTTTAAGATTAAATAAATTGAAATACTTTCTAAACGTTACTATGTATGCATATGCATGTTTTTGTATTTCCATGTGAACAAAAAGACAAACCTGCACTAACTGGAGACAACGGCATAAACATAGTAATTGCTAACAACAGAATAAGAAAACGCAAAGAAATAGAATTAGCAAGGTTGAAGAAATAACCCATCTCTCTATTCTGTGATATCTACTGGTCTAACTCAGACAATTTATAGTGTCACGGTGTTTATTATTTTCGTTGAAACATTCAAAGAAATTTCATGCAGAAAAGTACATGTTAATTAATATATATTTGTATCATTCTCCATTTGACAAAAGGAACTCTAAAGTTAACCAAAAATAATTATTAATTTTTATTTTATCATATATTTAGACAAACTAATAAGTGATTTTTTTTTTTAAATTTAAATTTAGAGTGGATATCCATTTTAGTCTTTCACAAAAACTGCATATTAATCTTTCAAAAAAAATTCTATTAAATCCTTTACAAAATTTAATTGAATCATGTTAGTTTTTCTATTAATATTTTTTTCAAGCTGATTTTTCCCTACTTTTGAACCATGGTTGAACTCTGATGTGTATTATTTATGTCATATATATTATTTACAAAAATAAAAAACCATCCCAAACCATCCAAGTAGCAGAACTAAACATTTCTAAAAGATCATTAACAACTGAAATAATAACAACACCTAATACACAGGAATACATAGGAATACATACAAATAATAACAACACCTAATACACAGGAATAACAACACCTAATACAGAAATAATCAGTAATATTTTAAACATAAATTTGAAAAATATACATACACTATGAGATTAAATAATTATACATATGTTCTCGTAGGATTTTATAGACAATTTTCTTAATTTTTCACTATTATAATTAATTAGAACAAACAATAGTATCCGTAGAAAATTTTTCATTGATGTGTCTATACAGTGAGTTTGTTTTTCAAATAACATATATTTTTTTTTAATTTAAAAAAATATTACAATTACATATATACTAGCGTCCAGACGGGCACTCGCGTGCCCGTCTGTCCGCTTTTTTATTGCACACATATAAATATAAATGATATATTTTTATTTAATATTAATTTTACATGGAAGTTATGTGGAAAGTTATTAGTAGGGAGTTATATGAAAGATGATAGTAGTAGTTCAATGAAAGTTATTGTGTAAGTTATATATTTTAAAATAAGGGTAAATTTGGTATAAAAAAAGCTACACCAAAAACCAAGTATTGCCTTTATATATGTTATAGATTATAGACTATCGTTTAGACGGGCACTCCCGTGTTCGTCTGTCTGCTTTTTTTAATGCGCACAACATAGAAAAATAAATGTACGTATATTTTGTATGAAGTTTTTATCATACTTAATAATTAAAAAGTATTGTTTTATAACTATATTAAAAATATGAGATTTCTTACATTATTGATTTTGACGGCTGATCAGAACCTGAAGTGGGTCAGAGACAACGTCTGTGTACCCTTCATCTTTTTTATCAACAAGAATAGTTTAATTTAAAATCTTGGGTGGTTAATAACTTTTGTTGATTACCAATTGGAAAACTAACTTCCATCTCTCACAAAAAATGTCTCACACCTATAACTTTCATTAACTACTAAGTGGTGATAGAAGTTATAAATTCTCTTCTCTTTCTTTATGTAAATTTCATCTATTTTTCAATGAAAATACTATTTTTTTTCTTAAAATTTCATTCTATAATATTTTCATTTATTCAATTTTAATTAGTGATCTTTTGATTTTTGAAAAATAGATGAAGCTTATTTCCAGTCAAGATCGCGCCATCACCCTGGTAGAAGAAGTCGTTCTCATTATGGCTGAAAATTGATTGTTGTATGTAGATTTTTTTTGTATTTGCTTTTGTAGTAATTGTTTTTGTATGACTTTTGTAATTGAGTCTTTTTTATAATTTTATCATTTACGAAACTTTTCTTTTTTTAAAGTAGAGTTATTAACTATGGAGTAAAAAAAAATCATGTGATACTTGAAGAAATTTTATACTCTAAAACACAATAAAATTCAAGTATTTAATGCAACCACAATGGGTATGAGTGGTGTTCTACTGCACTATTTTTTTCTTACAAAAATTATATCTTACTTTTGTTGTAAAACATTATTCATTAATACTATAGTTTTAACTTTTTGCTTTTGTTGTTATTATGTTTTATTTCTTAATGATACTTATTTGTATTTTGTGAGTATATAAACACATCATAAAATATGTAATTTAGATTTTTATAATACAAACAATTATTTCATCAGTATTATTTTTTGAAATGACATGGTTTTTAATTGTGTTAGTTCTTTCGTTTTAAATTTTTATTTTTATCTTACTTTTGATTTGCTATTTGCTATTGTAACTATCTATTTGTGTGGTAATTTAATTATGTTTTGGAGATGGTTTGTATTTTTTTCATATTAAAAAATCATTAATTTGGTTAACATTATTTGACATTTAGAATAAAAGGAGAGATGAGAAGAGGATATAAGAGTGTTACATATCAATTTCTCATATTAACATTTTTTTTGTTAAATTTTTTAATTAGACACGCATAAAAATATAAATGAATAAAAAATTCAACAAATTATTATCATCTCATTTTTAGATCTACATTTCATTTTTTAGATCCATCGTCTTATTTCTCTTCTCTTTTCTTTTTGAAATATTATGGATGACTTTAACGGAAGGTTGTAATATAACGGTATAAAATGAAATCTTTTTGAAAATCTTTCACAAACATAATTGGTACACACAATTTTAATATTCAGTATATTGTTAACTTCCATATGTACTATAGAAATAAAAAACATTTCCTCAAAAAATTATGTATCTTGATAAAACACTTTTAAAAAAATTGTCACATTTATTAATACTTAATATATTGTTCAAATATACAATGACAGTTGCAAAAATATATAACTTCCATTATTTTATCTTTTATGTCTATATGTGTGACCTTGCTATTGAACAAAACTTTAAGTATGAAAAAATAAAATAAAAATATTAGCAAAAAAATTTATTGTGAATTATTTAAAATTTGAAACACTGACCATTCACTTTCTTAAATTAGTTGAATTTTGTTGTTAATTTTTTATTTACGATTTTTATTTTTGATGTTAAAAAGAGATGCGCAATAAATGTCATATTACTTACAAATTTAATTTGAAAAATAATTTAACTTTTAATTAATTAAATAAATGACATTTTAAAATTTCTCACAAACATAAGGATGCATATCAGAAAATTTAGTATTCAAATAATTTAAATTTAAATCATACTTAAATAAATAAAAATATTCGTTTATATTTTGACGTGTATGTTCATTAAAAAAAGAGACAAGCACGAGAAGAGTCATGTGTGGAGCATACATGTTCGCAGGGGATGTACGTGTTGTTCAGTTTACTCTACAAACTCCTCTCTAAACACTTTCATAAATTTATAAGAGAGAGGGGGAAGGGGGGAGAGAGGAATGCATATTACAAAGTTTATTATATAAATAATTTAAATTAAAATCAAAATTAAATAAAAA
The DNA here is from genome assembly GCA_963859935.3 of Lathyrus sativus. Classification (NCBI taxonomy): domain Eukaryota; kingdom Viridiplantae; phylum Streptophyta; class Magnoliopsida; order Fabales; family Fabaceae; genus Lathyrus; species Lathyrus sativus. The sequence continues at coordinate 704,979,091 of OZ012735.1, read as the reverse complement.
ATATCCGTTCGTATTTTAATGCGTGTGTCGTGCCCGTTTGGACGCTATCAAAACTATGTGCTACAAGGTAATACCTGAGAGATGTTCCTCCTCAGGTATTACCTTTTGTATTAACACACATAAATTAATATAGTTAACCAATAAAAAGATGCAACAAAACCTGAGAGATCAAAGACAATAAATGCTCCACACACGGTCAAAGAAAGAAATACATTCAAATATTAATTTTAAAGATGTATTTCTAATCCACCCAGGCCTGATCAAAAATTAAAATTCGCAGGTTAAGATGGTTCCCATTGAGTAAGAACAACACAAGGAGATTCATTCAAAACATGTGACTTATTTGAATGTATTTCTTTGTTGATATCTGCAATTGGAAGTTTTCCGTGCCCGAATCAATTCTGAAAAGCATTTCATAAGTCACATGTGAAAGCATTTCTTTGATCTGGCCTGAGTGGACTCACTTATACAGAGACACTCTTAGAAGGCGGTTAAAGTTACAATGCTCAACATGTGACTGGATCGTGTTTCGAAAGTGTAAATTGTAGTTTTTTTTTGTTTATAAGCTGATTATCATGTTTTGATTGGATTGTGTAGGCTTCTATATGCCTTTTATCTTTGCTTGATTTCACCGCCTTTTTTTATTGAACCTGTGTTTTTTTTTAACGTGAGTGTGTAACGAGCTTTGTAGCCCACAGTGAGTAATATGAAAGATCGAACAAGATGCATATATAATAAAATAGTCTTCCAATTAACCTTTTGGTGACAACTTGCATATGGTGAGATGTCCAATCAATTCATTTTATGATGGAATATATATAAACTCGCCTAGACTCGGATTGTTCTTAATTCTCAAGATAAAGATCTCAATTCTTAATCCTCTTATTTGTGATGGTGGATATTCATAATAAGGGGGCGTTGTTCACTTGGCTTAATGATAGATTAGAAAATGACTTAGTTGAAAGAAAACTGTATAGTGTATTTTATAATAAGAATATATTGGTTGGTTGATTGTGTTTTATGTCTATTATTAAGTCATTTCCTATACCAAGATTTGACCATTATCATATTTTATTTGATTTTAATTTCTTTACTGCTAAAAATATTTTTACTTTCAAATTTCATAAGATGTGGTTTATGCACGAAGAACGCCACAACTTTATCCATAACTGTTGGAGTGTTCATGTTAGGGTTGGCCTATGTATTTTCTGAACAAGAAGCTACAATTGCTTTTAAAGTTAAGGTTAGACAGTCGAACAAGGATGTTTTTAGGGATGTGAACATCCATGTGAAAAACTTAACTCTCAATCTCTTCAAAATTAAAGAATCAATTAAAGGAGGAGGCACAGTGGATATGCATAGGAAGGAAAAGATGGCCTAGATGGAATGGAGAAGGCTTTGGATAATGAAGAGTTGTTCTACTAGGAAAAATTCAAAATTACTTCGCTTGTGAAGGTGATAGGAACACATCCTTCTTTTATATAGGTTGAGAATATATTGTAGAAGTTGTTTCTTTCATTAAATTGAGATTTCCTACTTATACACAATAAATATGACGGTTTCAGATATTTGCTAAAATCTCTCCAAAAAGCCACTAACATAACTTACAGACCACATATTCAGCATAAAATAAGGAACAACATTGACTGAGTTTATTTAAATAAATAATATTAAATGAAAAGGCTAAATAAGATTAATTTGATTCTCTAACACGCCCCCGCAAGCCGGACGGCCGTTGGGAAAGTCCGAGCTTGTTGATTATGGACTCAAATTATGGACGGTGGAGAGGCTTCGTCAAAATATCGGCGAGCTGGTCACTTGTGGACACATGAGTTACCCGGAAAACACTGTGTTGCACATTCTCCCGAACAAAGTGATAGGAGATGGCGATGTGTTTCATTCGGGAGTGGAATACAGGATTGGAGGAGAGAAAGGTGGCACCCATATTATCACAATATGTGGCAGGTTGGTGGATCCAGTGGCGGAGCTCTTTGAGGAGAGATAGGAGCCAGAGAACTTCAGATGCTGTGTCGGCGAGTGCTCGGTACTCAGCTTCCGTGGAGGAATGAGCCACAACTCTTTGCTTTTTGGAGCCCCAAGAGATAGGGGTGGAACCGAGATAAATGATGAACCCGGTTGTGGAGGCGTAAGTGTCCCTGACACCAGCCCAGTCAGCATTGAAAAAGGCATGTATTGTTGTGGATGGGCTGGAAAAAACGACGATGCCCCTGTCGATAGTTCCGGCAAGGTACCGAAGCAAGCGTTTGAGAGCAGCCCAGTGAGAAGAGGTGGGATGTTGCATAAATTGGGACAGTCTGTTGATGGCATATGCAACATCGGGATGGGTTAAGTTTAGGTACTGCAAGCTGCCGACGAGACAACGATAATCGGTGGGTGAGGGAAGTGGTTCACCATCTGTTTTGAGCAGGGGAGTTGACACAGAGAGTGGTGTTGTGATTGGTTTGGCATCTTCCATGCTATATTTGATGAGTATGTCACTGATATATTTTCTTTGGGACAAAAACAGGCTGCCAGAATGATGTGGGATGACTTCAACACCCAGGAAATATGACAGTGTACCTAGATCCTTGAGAGAGAAGCGAGCAGCAAGGCGTTGAACAAGTTGGGTGACGCATGTGTCGGTGTTCCCAGTGACGATAATGTCGTCCACATATACCAATAAGGCAATAAAGACTAAATCACTAGAATGGATGAAGAGTGACGCATCTACAGCAGAAGTGACAAAACCAATTTGGAGTAGAAAAGAGCGAAGTTTAGTGTACCACGCTCTCGGTGCTGTCGGAGACCATAAAGGGCCTTGTTGAGCTGACATACGTGGTTGGGATGAGATGGATCCGCAAAGCCTGGTGGTTGGCATACGTACACCTGCTCAGAAAGTGAACCTTGCAAGAAAGCATTGTTGATGTCAAGTTGACGCAAGCACCAACCCTTGGAGACAGCCAACGTGAGAATGACTCTGACGGTAACCGGTTTGACCATGGGGCTGAACGTCTCATGATAATCCCATCTGGGTCGTTGATGGAAGCCCTCTGTGACGAGCCTTGCCTTTAGATGATCAATTGAACCATCCAGAAGATATTTGGTTCGAAATACCCATTTGCTGCCAACCAAGTTTTGTATGGGGTGGGGTGGAACTAGAGTCCAAATATTGTTGGCGCAGAGGGCATCATATTCCTTTTGCATTGCTTCTCGCCATGCTCGATCCTTGAGAGCTTGCGTGATAGTTCACGGTTCAATGGGTGGATAGGCAGTGGAAGAGAGGTTCATCTTCTGGAGGGTTTGATGATGTTGTTTTTGGATCGAGTGACAATGCCACGATCCGGGATGATTTGAGTTGGTGGGGGTGTGGATTGTGGTTCTCAGAATGATGATTGAGAGGTAGAGGGATTGGCGGCTAAGGGACTGGAGATAGGGGAGTTATGTGGGCTATTAGTAGAGCTTTGTGAGGATGGAGTTGGGGTAGGTGGGTAACTAGGACATGATGGGTCCGATTGGGAAGGAGAGGGAGGTGGCATGAGAGGTGTTAGGATGGGTAGTGATATGGTGGGATGAATTTTGTGGGGTTTTTGGTTGTTGCCGAAACGGGAATTCTATTTCGAAAAATTTGACGTGCCGTGAGGTGTAGATTCGTCGGGTTTTCGGGTCCATACAATAGTAGGCATGTTGAGTGGTGGAGTAACCTACAAAAACACAAACAACAGATTTGGATTCCAATTTATGAGCAGTGTATGGTTTTACCCTACAAAAACACAAACAACAGATCTGGATTCCAATTTATGAGCAGTGTATGGTTTTAACCACGGAAAACACAAACAACCAAAACTTTTAAACTTAGCATAATCTGCATTTTGTTTAAAAATAATATAAAAAGGTGATCGGTTTTGAAGGGTTGGGGTAGGAAGACGGTTGATGAGATATACCGCGGTGAGAAGTGCGTGAGGCCAAAACTCATGTGGCATACCAGAGTGTGTTAGTAGGGCCAAACCAATTTCGACTATGTGACGATGTTTACGTTCAGATATACCGTTGTGTTCGGGAGTATGGGGTGGTGAAGTAAAGTGACTTATTCCGTTTTGACTTAGGAAATTTTAGAGAGCAGTAAACTCGCCGCCATTATCAGAATAGAAGATTTTTGATTTTTATTTTGAAGTAATTTTCGACAAGTGATTGAAATTTATTAAATGTGTGTTGGACATCGGATTTGCATTTGAGGGGAAAAATCCAAGAATACCGTGTAAAGTGATCAACAAAAACTACATAATATTTGAATCCATCATACGACAATATTGGAGAGGTCCATACATCAGAGAAAATAACTTCTAGAAAATAGTTTGAACAAAGACTGGAATTGTAAAATGGGAGCTTATGACTCTTATTTAATTGACAAGAGGTGCAATCAGATTGCTCGAACATGGGGGAGCTAATCTGAAGTTGTTGTTGAATTAATTTAAATGTAGCAGTAGATGGATGACCTAAGGCATGGTGCCATAGTGGGCTGGAGGTGCGGGAGGAAGATAGAACTGTAGGAGAGGAGGGCCACACGTACAAGCCATCTCTGCAAGGCCCACCAAGAAGAATCCTTCCTATTTTGAGACACTTACCATGAAAAGAATGGGGTATGAAAACAATAGCACAGTTCTGTTGATTTGAAAGTTGAGAAACAGAAATAATATTTTTGGTCATTTGTGGAACACAATGAGTATCTGGTAAATTAAACAAAGATGTAAAAGTGCTAAGTGAAAGAGTTCCAGAGTTAGTGATTCGCAAACCTTCACCACTGCCCATGAATAATTCGTCCGGGCCATTGTAGGGATAATGGAGGGAGATTTGGTCAAGGTCATTGAAAACATGGTGCGTTGCTCCGCTGTCGACTATGTAGTTTTGAGATATGGATGTAGTGTTGACAGTGTGAGCCTGAGGTGGGGGTGGAGGTGCAGGAGTTCTGGGCATTGTTGGAGGACGAGCATTTGGATGTTGTTGGCGGAAGAGAGGACAGTAGGCAACGACGTGGCCCGTTTCACGGCACCGTTGGCATTTACCAAGAAATGGTCGAGCTTGTGGCGGGGGAACCATGGGAGGAGGGCGGAAATGAGTGGAGGGTGAGCGGTTGGATGGCGGCTGGTGTAACGCCCCAAATTCTGAATTCCCATTATTTTGTTGAGTCTGTTGATTTATTTGAATTACATTTGTTTTTAATTCTGAGATGTATGTGTTAATGTGTTATGTTCGCTTGTTGTGCTATTTTTACCGAATCGGAGAGTTTTCGGGGAAAATAGAGTAAAGGGTATTTTAGACATTTAGTATTAAGTGTTAAGTGGATTATTATGTGCGAATTAATTGGTAAGTGTTTGGAAGGAAATGGAGAGGAAAGAAAATAGAATATGAGATTAAGAGAGAAGAGAAAGAGGAGAAAGAAGAGGAAAACCTAGGATTTCATCAAGGATCAACATCCAAGCTTTCAATCGATTGGGTAAGGGTGTGAAGCTCTATTATACTGTTAATGTGTATGATTATGTATGCTTTTGGTCGTTTGATGTTGGATTGAGGAGAGTTTCTACTCACTTTCATCTTAGGGCAATATTAGGATTTAATCGGTAGAATGTTGTTTTAACCGGTTAGAATCGAGAAATGGATGGAGTAAGATAGTCGGGTGTTATTGGGTTGAACTTACTGGGGTTGTTTGGTTTTGGAATCGGTCGATTTGTGAAGTTTGGGCTTTTGAATAGCCATGGGAGTTCTGAGTTCGCAAGTTCTCCAGGCGAAGCCCAGCGAACGGTAGCGAACCAAGTCAGAAGCATCCCCCTGTCTTCGTTGGCAAGTTCGCCAGGCGAATGAGAGTGGTGAAGGTTCGCCAGGCGAGTGTGCTAGCGAGTAATTCCAGAATAACTCCCAGTGGTCTTCGTTGGCGAGTTTGCCAGGCGAACGAAGTAGCGAAGGTTCGCCAGAGGATTCGCCAGGCGAAGGTTGGCGAATGTGACAACATTTTCCTATTCTCTGTGTTTTCCCTTTCCATGCGGATTTCTTTGTTCGGTTATGTTTAATCCTTATCGAATTGAATAGTTTTGTGTGTCGTGTGGTACGTTATGCTGTGGGTGGCTGCAAGGCGTGAATCCTAGAATGTGGAATTTTGATTGTGCAAGTATATGCCTTATATGAAATGGTATGTGTTGAAATGAAGAGTATATATATATATATATATATATATATATATATATATATATATATATATATATATATATATATATATATATATATATATATATATATATATATATATATATATATATATATATATATATATATATATATATATATATATATATATATATATATATATATATATATATATATATATATATTATGGAGTATAAGTATATTGTTAATATGCATAGTGATATATTTGCAAATATGTATGCATGTAGAGAAATGTTGTGAGTCATTTTGCATAAAAGGCATCATGATGTACATCCTAGTGATGTTGATTCCTTGGAGAATCTGTTATAGTATTTGATTCCTCGGAGAATCTGCTGAGTATTTGGTTCCTCGGAGAATCTGCTGAATATTTGATTCCTAGGAGAATCTGATGAATATTTGATTCCTTGGAGAATCTGCTGAATACTTGATTCCTTGGAGAATCTACTGAATACTTGATTCCTTGGAGAATCTGCTGAATTGAGTCGGCACTGCATTTGCATCTGCATAGAGTCGTGAGTCAGTCTCTGTGAGTTGCATTGGTCATTTTTATACGATGCATTGAGTGAATTGAACATAATGGTTGATGTTATGTGGAAAATGATGAGTATGTATAGATGCATGATTTGATGAATATGCATGATGGTGTGAATATGCCTTGAGATGTATATGATGAATTGTGATGAGAGTTGGTGAGAATTTGAATTGTATAAATCCCATGTATGTATATAGATATATAATTATATGCATTGACTGTTATGATATTGTTTCTCACCCTTCTGCTGTTTCATAATGCTCTATGAGGCATTGCAGAGTAGGATTGCTGGAGGTCATTTTTGTGTGAAGCAGGTCTTCATTATTTTTGGTCGATGGCTCTGATATGTAACATCTGGGTAGTTAGGAAGCCTTTGGCTCTTTTTGGAGATACATTTGTTTTGATTTCTTTTGTGATACGTCTGCGTATGTATCTGATGATGGATGTTTGTACATATGAATTAACTAAATGATGTATATATGTTTATATGAATGTATTGATTCAAATGCTTAGATATTTCTGCTTTATTCTAAATATTGAGATGTGGGTTTTAGAACTATGTTCTTCAGTCGTGAATTGCCCATTGTTGCATATCTATTTGAGCAGATGTTGTATGTGTATAATTTCATGACAATGTGATACACGTCTTTTATATCATGTATTAATTAAACTCTGATGAAATTTTATCAAGTGCCTAAATGATTTATCTAATTATTTGGGGGTATAGAAAGAGGGTGTTACATTAAGTGGTATCAGAGCCAGTGTTGAGTCAGTTGTATCAGTCTTATTGTTGTGTTGGTTAAACGACTGTTTAACCTTGTTGTTATTTTTGGGAATAATCAGAATATGGCTGGTCGTAATGACAATGCGATGGCTGCTGCATTGGAGGCAATGGCTAGGGCGGTGCAAGGCGCACCGAATATGAATGTGAACGATGATTTTAGAAAGAACCAACCACCGATATTCAAGGGAAGATTTGATCCGGACGGTGCTCAGATTTGGTTAAAGGAGACCGAGAGGATCTTTAGAGTTATGAATTGTGCTGAAGGCAACAAGGTTAGACTTGGGACTCACATGCTGAGAGAGGAAGCTGATGACTGGTGGGTCGGTATGAGACAAGTTCTGGAAGTAGACGATGAGGAAATCACTTGGAATTTATTTCGCACCGAATTTTTGAGAAAGTATTATCCTGAGAGTGTGTAGGGAAAGAAGGAGATGGCTAGAGCATTTGAAAGACTACGGTTTTGGTTTGAATTATCATCCGGGTAAGGCAAACGTGGTAGCCGATGCCTTAAGTCGGAAGTCGTTGCACATGTCTATAATGATGGTGAAAGGGTGGGAACTTTTGGAAAGCTTTAGAGATTTGAGTTTGGTTTGTGAAGTGACGCCGAGGAGTGTGAGACTTGGTATGCTTCATGTTACGAACGATTTTCTTACGACCGTTGGTGAAAAACAAAAGTTGGATTTAAAGTTCGTTGATTTGATGATGAATGAGAATGAAGATTTCAAGGTTGATGAATTTGGTGTTTTGAGATTTCGTGGTCGTATTTGCATTCCCGATGATGCGGAAATGAAGAAGATGATATTGGAAGAAGGACATCGAAGTAACTTGAGTATTCATCCGGGAGCGAATAAGATGTACCAAGATTTGAAAAAGATCTTTTGGTGGTACAGATTAAAGCGAGATGTTTCTCATTTTGTGTATTCGTGTTTGACGTGTCAAAAGTCGAAGGTGGAACATCAGAAGCCTAGTGGATTGATGCAACTGTTGGATATTCCGGAATGGAAATGGGATAACATATCGATGGATTTTGTTACGGGATTTCCGAATACGCCAAGAGGTTATAATGTTATTTGGGTGATCGTTGATAGACTTACTAAATCTGCTCACTTCATTCCGATTGATATTAGTTATCCTTTGGAGAAATTAGCCGAGATTTATGTTCGTGTGATTGTGAAGTTGCACGGAGTTCCTAAGTGTATTGTATCGGATAGAGATCCTAGATTTACCTCAAGATTTTGGGAAAGTTTGCAAGGTGCCTTGTGTTGCACCCTAAAATTTGATCAATCGGGTCCCGTATTTGGTCCTATGTTTCGACGCATAATCGCATTCGCATCTGCATATTGCATACAGTGCATATTTTTCATTTGTTTTGATTTTATCGGGATCACAGCTCTCGTTTCGCGTCTCAGGTGTTTTTGATAGGTAGAATCGTATTTTTGGGATCTTTCGGTGCCCGTTTATTTTTACCGGCTATTTTGGTGCGCTCTCGCGGTGTTATGTGTCGTTCGGTGCTATTTTTGTTCCCTCGGGAATTATTGTGATTTTTCTGGATTTTATTGGCTATTTTTAGGGTTTAAATAGATTTTTTTATCATTTTTAGGATTTAATAGGATTTTTAATAGTTTTTAATTCTTTTTAAATAGATTTTTAATCATTTTAGGAGTTAATAGATTTTTTTTAAGATAATATAAAATTTTTAGAATATTAATGATTTTTTTAAATAGTTTTAATAGCTTTTAATCTTTTTTTAATATAGATTTTTCCTTATTAAATAAATAGCATTTTCTTTTTAGAATAAATAATAGGGTTAATGGAAATTAAATGTTTTTTTAGATATAGAATAATAATAGTTTTTTTCTTTTATTAGTAAATAGAGTTTAATAAATAATATAGTTTTATTAGAGATTTATTAGAATTTTATTAGTGGGTTTATTAGATTCTTAGAGTATTATTAGTTAGGAGTTAATTAGCATTTTTTTAATTTTTAATAGTTAATTAGGCAGCTCTCAATTAGTGTTAATATTGTTTTAATCCATTGTTATGCAGATTTTCTGGATTTATTATCCTTTTTTCGTGTGGGCTCCATTTCAATTCAGGCCCAATGCAGTTTTTTGTCCAGAATCTTCAGTCCAATAATCCAGAATTTTGTCCAGAAGGGTCCAGCCACGTCCAGCAATTTCCAGTTAGTTCTGGAAGCTTCCAGAATGTCCTCAGCAGTATAAAAGCTAGCAGTCACGTGTTGCAAAGAGGCTGGCCCCACGTTACATGCTCCACGCACGCCACATCACCCTCACGGCCCCTCTCCCTCTGCCACCTTCCATGCCACGCGTCCAGCGTGCAGAGATTTCCTCCACTACCGCCCCACGTGGCATCACCACAACGCCCACCGTCTTCCTTCACCGGCCGACATGCATGGCCGGCGGCCACCGTGCAGCTCACCGGAGGACCTCACAAACCCAGAAAAATCCCCAGATCCCAGGCATCTTCATCTTCCTCCTTTCATCCAACCTCCGATCCACTTCCGGCCACCATCAATCTCACCGGAGAAACGCCAAAAAACCCAGAAACCACCCATCTTCATCCCTTCTCCTTCAATCTCACCCAACTTCCGATCAACATCCAAACCATCATCTTCACCTTCGTCTTCGTTCTTCCTACGTTTTCCCAGAGAATGATTACTAACAAGTCTTCAACAGAGGACCTTCATGATCTTCACCAACTTGCATCCATCGATCTTAGATCCTCATACGTGTTCCTCAGATTTGCACTAGTTCGTTCAAGAACATCATCATTGTTCTTCACAAGATCGTCCAGAAACTTCAAGAAACTTTCATCTCCGATCTTCATCCACTTCATCCTTCATCAGATTTATACATGCAATTACTTCCGTCAAGATTCATTCACGAAGCTTCAAGCCTTCATTAGTGTTCATCGCTGTTACTCCCCAGAATCTCCAAAGCATCATCAAGAACCATTCTCCAAAAAGAAGCTCAAGTCATCAAACGCGTTCGCCTTGATCTTTATGGAGTTCGTTCAGAATCCTCAGATCTCCAGATTTACTTGAGTTGTTCTTCGGAGTTTGAAGGGATTGGAACTGAAAATATGGAGGAAGCGGGATTTGGATTAACATACTTGTGTGTTTGTGGTGATACTGTGTTCTTTGTTATGGTGAAGGCTTTGAACGGAGACAGAGAAAGGATGGCTGTGACGGCGGTTGAGGAGGGAAGATAGAGCTAGGGTTCAGAGGAGGGGTTTGGCCAAAGAGTTGAGAGGAGGACGAAGACTCATGTGGATTGGGCCTTGGGCCCATCAGCTTGTTATGGTCCGTACACCCCAATTTTCTTTCGCACCCCCCGTCTCTGCTTACGGATGGATTGGGCCGAGCCCAACGAGACCTTGGCGTATACCCCCCGTTTCACCACATACACTCCCCTCTGTGTGTTCTCTGCTGAGTTCTGGGCTGGGCCCAAGCTTGTCATTTTTTTATTTCTTTTAATCCCCCCTTGTAGCAACTGCACCCCCTCCCCTCTTTTGTATTTTCTTTTCTTTTTATTACTTTCTTTTACTTTGAGATTTTAAAAAATAGAAAAAGAGAAAAGAAAAGAAATATAAAGAAAAATGAAAAATAATAGAAAAAGAGAAAAGAAAAGAAATATTATGAAAGAAAAGAATATGTTGAAATAATAGAAAAAAAAAAGAAAAGAAGAGAAATGTTGAGAAATAATATTGAAAAAATAGAGAAAAATAAAGAGAAAAATATTGAAAAAGAAATATAGAAAAATATGGAAAAATAGTTGAAAAGAAAAGAAGGAAAAAAGAAAAAAATATTAAAGTAGATTTAATATTTTTAAAGTACATTTTCTTTTAGGATATATTTTCATAGAGATTATTTTACGATTTTAGGATAGTTTTAGAAGCCCACATGTTAGGGGGTTATTTTTCATTCGATTTTTCAGGATAGGATAGGATAGTCTTTCCTAGGAGATTTATTTCCAGTATTCAAGCATTGTAATCATTTTTCAGAGATTAATAAAACGAGATTTGAGTTGTGGTCCCGAAGTAGCCGAACTACAGCTGCTCTGATTTCTCGTACCAGACGAGAATATGTAGGCATAGGATGCGATATCCTAGCGAGCACACTAACAACTGACTTTTTGTTCTCTCGCTGCTGTGCGATTGAGACTTTCCCGCTGACGACTAATTGTTACCCTTTTTCTCTTTTGCCCGAGTGCATTTGAGACCAAGCCGTAGTTTTGCCCATGGGTTCCCGACCCTGTGAAACTAGTTGTTTTTTCTCACTGCTGTGTGAGAATGTTTTGTTTAGCCGTAGTTAGTCTGAACTACGTAAAGCTCTGATCTTCCATGCAGTGGAAGTACGTAGGCACAAGATGCGAGGTCTTGGCAAGCCAATTTCCCTGTAGTCCCGAACTACGTTGACTCTGACTTTCTCCCTTGAGAATACGTAGGCATAGAGTGCGACGCTCTATCGAGTCCATTCCCTTCCGATTAGATTTAGCAGCCGTAGATAGATTGTTTTGCATCCTTAGACAACCCAAGCAAGCGTGGATCCCGTCGAGTACGACGGACGTGAGGGGTGCTAATACCTTCCCCTTGCGTAACCGACTCCCGAACCCAGGTTTTGGTTGCGATGACCATACCTTTCCCCGTTTCTTGCGAGGTTTACTTCGAGCGTTTCCTTTCCCGCTCTGAGGGATAAATAATGCACGGTGGCGACTCTTCTGTCAGCCGGCGCCGATTTTCGCAGTAGCGACACCTTGGGTTCTAAGTTGAGATTGAGTTCAGCTTACCATCCGCAGACGGACGGTCAAACCGAGAGGACAATTCAGTCGTTGGAAGATTTGTTGCGTGCTTGTGTGCTAGAGCAAGGTGGTGCTTGGGACGGTTATTTGGCGTTGATTGAATTCACCTAAAATAACAGTTTTCATTCGAGCATTGGTATGGCACCATTTGAGGCTTTGTATGGTCAGAGATGTCGAACACCTTTGTGTTGGCATGAGACATGTGAGAGGTCGGTAGTTGGACCGGAGATGGTACAACAGGCGACGGAAAAGGTGAAGTTTATTCGGGAAAAGATGAGAGCTTCTCAGAGTAGGCAGAAGAGTTACCATGATAAGAGAAGTAAGGACCTCTAGTTTCAAGAAGGCAACCATGTCTTTTTGAGAGTTACACCGGTTACGGGTGTGGGTCGTGCCTTGAAGTCGAAGAAGTTGACTTCTCGTTTCATCGGTCCGTATCAGATTATTGCACGTGTGGGTGCTGTGGCGTATCGTGTGGCGTTGCCTCCAAACCTTTCAAAATTGCATGATGTGTTCCATGTTTCGCAACTTCTGAAGTATGTTCCGGATCCGTCACATGTTATTCCTATGGACGAGGTTGAAGTAAGAGATAACCTTACGGTTGAGGTTTTGCCGATTAGGATTTTGGATCGTGAAGTTAAGAAGCTAAGGGGCAAGGATATTGCACTTGTGAAAGTAGCCTGATGAGGTGCTGCAGAGGGCAATATGACTTGGGAATTGGAGAGCAAGATGCGAGAGTCGTAACCGGAGTTGTTTGAATCAGGTAATATTTTCGAGGAAGAAAATTTCTAAAGTGGGGGAGAGTTATAACGCCCCAAATTCTGAATTCCCATTATTTTGTTGAGTCCGTTGATTTATTTGAATTACATTTGTTTTTAATTGTGAGATGTATGTGTTAATGTGTTATGTTCGCTTGTTGTGCTATTTTTACCGAATCAGAGAGTTTTCGGGGAAAATAGAGTAAAGGGTATTTTAGACATTTAGTATTAAGTGTTAAATGGATTATTGTGTGCGAATTAATTGGTAAGTGTTTGGAAGGAAATGGAGAGGAAAGAAAATAGAATATGAGATTAAGATAGAAAAGGAGATAGATAGAAACATTAGTGGAAAACCAAGAGAAAGAAAGAAGAGAGAAGAGAAAGAGGAGAAAGAAGAGGAAAACCTAGGATTTCATCAAGGATCAACATCCAAGCTTTCAATCGATCGGGTAAGGGAGTGAAGCTCTATTATACTGTTAATGTGTATGATTATGTATGCTTTTGGTCGTTTGATGTTGGATTGAGGAGAGTTTCTACTCACTTTTATCTTAGGGCAATAATAGGATTTAATCGGTATAATGTTGTTTTAACCGGTTAGAATCGAGAAATGGATGGAGTAGGATAGTCGGGTGTTATTGGGTTGAACTTACTGGGGTTGTTTGGTTTTGGAATCGGTCGGTTTGTGAAGTTTGGGCTTTTGGACAGCCATGGGAGTTCAGAGTTCGCAAGTTCGCCATGCGAACGGCAGCGAAGCTTCGCCAGGCGAAGCCCAGCGAACGGTAGCGAACCAAGTCATAAGCATCCCCCTGTCTTCGTTGGCAAGTTCGCCAGGCGAATGAGAGTGGCGAAGGTTCGCCAGGCGAGTGTGCTAGCGAGTAATTCCAGAATAACTCCCAGTGGTCTTCGCTGGCGAGTTCGCCAGGCGAACGAAGTAGCAAAGGTTTGCCAGAGGATTCACGAGGCGAAGGTTGGCGAATGCGACAACATTTTCCTATTCTTTGTGTTTTCCCTTTCCATGCGGAATTCTTTGTTCGGTTATGTTTAATCCTTATGGAATTGAATAGTTTTGTGTGTCGTGTGGTACATTATGCTGTGGGTGGCCTCAAGGCGTGAATCCTAGAATGTGGAATTTTGATTGTGAAAGTATATGCCTTATATGAAATGGTATGTGTTGAAATGAAGAGTATATATATATATATATATATATATATATATATATATATATATATATATATATATATATATATATATATATATATATATATATATATATATATATATATATATATATATATATATATATATATATATATATATATATATATATATATATATATATATATATATATATATATATATATATATATATATATATATATATATATATATATATATATATATATATATATATATATATATATATTATGGAGTATAAATATATTGTGAATATGCATAGTGATATATTTGCGAATATGTATGCATGTAGAGAAATGTTGTGAGTCATTTTGCATAAAAGGCATCATGATGTACATCCTAGTGATGTTGATTCCTTGGAGAATCTGTTATAGTATTTGATTCCTCGGAGAATCTGCTGAGTATTTGATTCCTCGGAGAATCTGCTGAATATTCGATTCCTAGGAGAATCTGATGAATATTTGATTCCTTGGAGAATCTGCTGAATACTTGATTCCTTGGAGAATCTGCTGAATACTCGATTCCTTAGAGAATCTGCTGAATTGAGTCGGTACCGCATTTGGATCTGCATAGAGTCGTGAGTCAGTCTCTATGAGTTGCATTGGTCATTTTTATACGATGCATTGAGTGAATTGAATATAATGGTTGATGTAATGTGGAAAATGATGAGTATGTATAGATGCATGATTTGATGAATATGCTTGATGGTGTGAATATGCCTTGAGATGTATATGATGAATTGTGATGAGAGGTGGTGAGAATTTGAATTGTATAAATCCCATGTATGTATATAGATATATAATTATATGCATTGACTGTTATGATATTGTTTCTCACCCTTCTGCTGTTTCATAATGCTCTATGAGGCATTGCAGAGTAGGATTGCTGGAGGTCATTTTTGTGTGAAGCAGGTCTTCATTATTTTTGGTCGATGGCTCTGATATGTAACATCTGGGTAGTTAGGAAGCCTTTGGCTCTTTTTGGAGATACATTTATTTTGATTTCTTTTGTGATACGTCTGCGTATGTATCTGATGATGGATGTTTGTGCATATGAATTAACTGAATGATGTATATATGTTTATATGAATGTATTGATTCAAATGTTTAGATGTTTCCGCTTTATTCTAAATATTGAGATGTGGGTTTTAGAACTATGTTCTTCAATCGTGAATTGCCCATTGTTGCATATCTATTTGAGCAGATGTTGTATGTGTATAATTTCATGATAATGTGATACACCTCTTTTATATCATGTATTAATTAAACTCTGATGAAATTTTTATCAAGTGCCTAAATGATTTATCTAATTATTTGGGGGTATAGAAAGGGGGTGTTACAGCTGTAGGCGTTGCCGATTGGTGCGTGGACGAGACTGTGCGTTCAGGGCTGTTGTCGGTGCAGCCAAGTTGGTTGCTGCAGAGCGGAGTTTAAGTTACTTGACAAGGAGTTTTTCGTGAAGATTGTCAATATGGATGGTGGGATCTCGGGCCTTGATCGCATCAACAATGGACTGATAGTTACCTTCGTGACCTTGGAGGACAAAGGAGATAAGGTCGTCATCATCAACCGGTTTTCCAAGTGAAGCGAGTAGGTCTGCAGTCGAAGTGATCGATTGAATGTATCTAGTGATCGACATAGAGCCTTTTGTGGACGAGCGTAGCTTGCCTTTGAGTTGATTAAGGTGGCCCTTTGATGGGTTGGTGTAGGTGCGGGCGAGAATATCCCATGCTTCTTTGGAGGTGGTGGCTGGAGTGACTAACGGAGCGACAGAGGCGTCGAGGGTGCCGACCAGAGCGCCATAAAGGAGTTTATCCTGACGCATCCAGGAAGTAAACGCCAGGTTGGGGGTGGTGACATTATCGGCAGTAGGAGTTGTAGGCGCAGTAGGGTGGTCGCCGTTGAGAAACTTGAAAAGGTCATAACCTGTGAGAGTCCCCTGAATTTACGACTTCCAGGTTATGTAGTTTGAAGTGGTAAGTTTCATGGCGTTGGTGAAGTGCACAATGACCAACGGGCGAGCACTTTCGTTTGGGTTAGTAATGGTTGTGGCAAACTCAACAGCCATGGTATAGGATTTTGGAGAAGGGATAGGTTTCCAAGATCAGCGGCTGATACCATATAGGTTGAGAATATATTGTAGAAGTTGTTTCTTTCATTAAATTGAGATTTCCTACTTATACACAGTAAATATGACGGTTTCAGAGATTTGCTAAAATCTCTCCATAAAGCCACTAACATAACTTACACGCCACATATTCAGCATAAAATAAGGAACAACATTGACTGAGTTTATTTAAATAAATAACATTAAATGAAAAGACTAAATAAGATTAATTTGATTCTCTAACAGGCCAAAGTTAATTATTTTAAAGTTCAAATTACTATGCTCAAGGATGAGGAAATCATTCTGACTAACTTCCAAGACATTGCAATGCCTGCAATATCTTATTTATCCAACATGTTTGCTCATGCAGATGCTGCTCAACATTATCCTCTCACTGAATATGTAATTCATGTTGTAATTTATGAATAATAAATGTCCGCGAATACATTTTAAAATGACAAAAAAAGTGAAAGTGAATAAATGTCAATAAATGCTTGGGAAATATTCTCACTAGAATGTGGCACTCACATTAAAAGTATTTATAAAGAGTTATGTTCACTAACTTAACAAAAGTACAAAAGAGGATAAAGTGTCATATAAACAACTGAGTTAGTCCCAAACATTATGCCACTTGTCTTCTCCATACACCCCATCACCGACATCGTAATCGGCGAGACCGACTCTGACTCCAGGACCGAGTTCGAGGGCGTGAGCGTAGAGGCGCTAGTGGAGGCTTGGAAGTGGCACTTGAATACTTAGGTAACTAGTTGTTGCTCTTGTTTTTTTATCGTTGCTTGAATTTTAATTTTAAATTCGAAAATAAACAACATTTCGTGAAATGTTGCAGAATGAAAATATGTAAATCTTGTAAAACGTTGCATAGGAAAAAACAACACAACCTTTGATAAAAGTGTTGCTGAAAGGATGTTGTTTCATCAAGGGTCGCAAACTTGTGAAACAACACAAACCTGACCTATAAATAAATCATTATGAATTTAAAAATCACACCATAAAACACATATCCTCTTCAAATAAATTTCATATTCTCTTCCATAATTCGAGTTTTCATCCTCCTTGTGCAAACTTGAGTATAGGTTAAGTTATCCTGCGTATTCCTGCATAAAAACTCTAAGACATTCAAGAGTGCTTGAAATACTATAAGGAAAATGATTGGCTCACGATTCCATCCTCGATCCATTCAATATAGAAGTTTTATCTAATAGTCTTATAGTATCTCAAATCATGGCCAACGTCGCTTCATTTTCAAGCATCAAAGTGATGAAGCAGGACCGTGTCAAGTTGGATCGTTTTGATGAAACAAAATTCACCCTTTGACAAGACAAGATGATGTTTCTATTGACTTCCTTGAAGATTCACTATATCTTAGATCCTAATTTTATACCAATTCCAGAACCAATAGAAGATGACACTGATGAAGTCAAGAATGAACAAAAGAAACGAAAGGAAGATGAATTGCTATGACATGGGCGTATTCTAAACAAATTATTCGATCGTCTCTATGATCTATACAATGATACCCAATTTGCAACAGAGATCTGGAAAGCACTCGAATTCAAGTTCAAGGCTGAAGAGGAAGGTACGAAAAAGTTCTTAATATATAAATACTTTGATTTTAGAATGTTGTACTCCAAGCCGATTCTTACATAAGTACACGAGTTATAGGTTCTTGTGAATAAAATAAAATCTGTAAAAATAAACACTCTAGAAGCTTTCCATGTTGGTGCAGTCATTGCAAAATAGTCACCTTCGTGGAAAGGATACAGGAAGAAATTGTTGCATAGTTTTAAGGATTTCTCGTTGGAGAAACTTAAGAAACACCTTCGAATCAGGGAGGATATGAAGGATATAGAAAAGTATGAGTCCACTAGATACTCTAAAGCTAATGTTGTGATTACAAAAGGAAAGAGGAAACGTGATGGAATGAAGAACCATCTTTTTCCTAAGAATGAACAAAACAAGTTCAATAACTCTAGCGGACCAAAATGACCAAAAGGCAGTTGCTATGTATGTGGCAAATCAAACCACTTTTCTCGAGATTGCATGTATAAAAAGTCTAAAAACGAAGTTCATGTTGTTCATGCAAATGAATATATAATTGCTATGATGAGCGAGATTATGGAAATCAAAGGCAAAGTACAAAGATGGTGGTATGATATATGTGATACCGTGCATGTCTCTTATGACAAAGCAACATTTAAAAGTTATTCTGAAGTAAATGATGGACAGGAAGTGAAGATGGAAAATGAAGTAAGATCTAGAGTCATTAAAGTGGATCCGTCTAAATAAATTTCACTTTTGGAAAGAAAGTCACTCTTGTCAATGTACTTCATGTCCCCGACATGAATATGAACCTTATTAGTGGGGAATTATTAGGAAAACCGGGTATTAAGTCTATATAAGAATCGGAAAAACTAATATTAATCTGTAACAATGTATTTGTAGGAAAAGGATATTCCGCTGAGGAAATGATCAAACTTTATAATATCGATAATATTATTAATGAAATTTCTAGTTCTACTTATATGCTTGAATCTATTTCTTTATGGAATTCTAGATTAACACATATTGATATTAGTATTATTAATAGGCTAACTAAATCTAGATTGATCTCATTAATATTCATGATTTTGATAAATTTGAAATATGTGTTAAATAAAAAATTATCAAGAAATCTTTCAAAAGTGTTGAAAGAAAATCAAATTTGCTTGATCTTGTGCACTATGATTTGTTTGAATTTAATGGCATGCTAACCCGTGGGGAAAATAGGTAATTCATAACCTTTATCGATGATTGCTCTAGGTTCACACATGTATACCTTTTAAAGCATAAAGATGATGCCTTTAACGTTTTTAAAATTTATAAAGTGAAAGTAGAAGATCAATTAAGTAGAAGTATCGAAGTCCTTAGAAGCGATAGGGGCGGTGAATACTTTTTTATAGAATTTGATGTATATTGTGAAGAATATGGCATTATACATGATTGTTCTGCATCTCATACACTACAACAAAATGGTATAGCCGAGAAAAATAATTGAACATATCAAGAAATGATAAATTCTATGTTAATACATTCTGAGTTGCCATTTAATTTGTGGGGTGAAACATTACTATCCGCATGTCATATCACAAATAAGATTCCTTTAAAGTAAACCGATATTTCTCCTTATGAGATACCTAAAGGTAGATTATCAAATATCGGTTATTTTAGAGTGTGAGGTGTGTAACATACTACAAGAATATGGATTCTAAAATAAATAAATTGGATCTTCGACGGATCAAATGTGCTTTCATATGATATGCATCCAACAACAAAGCATATAGACTTTTAAATATGGAGTCTAATGTAATTATCGAATCCCGGGAGGTGGAGTTCTTTAAAAACCTTATCATGAAAGATAAAGAATATGAGGTTCCCACGAATGAAGAAACTCACGATGAAGATTCTCCATGTATTTTTGAAATACAACCCAAAATTACTTCATGGATTTTTGAAAGACAACCCCAGCCTAGGATAAGAAAAAGAGCCCAAAAAGCTAAAAATATAGGACCAAATGAAATCAATTCTCAACTCATTTTCTTATATCTAGTTGAAGGAAATTGCGAGAATGGTGTTCATAAGATCCATATTATTTTTCAAGTAGAGGATGATCCTAAAACATATAAAGAAGCAGTGGCTTCAAAAGACTCTTCATTTTGGAAAGATGTTATCCAAGACGAAATGGATTCAATTATTTTAAACTACACTTGAGAACTTGTCGATCTTCCAAAGGATTTAAGGCCCATTAGATGTAAATGGGTGTTTAGAAAGAAGTATCATAGTGATGATACATTAAACAGCTAGGAGGCTAGATTATTTGGAAAAGAGTTCAGACAAAAAGAAGGTGTTGATTATTTTGACACATATGAACCAGTAGCTAGGATGACGAAAATAAGAGTATTTTTGCATTAGCTTCGCTGAATGACCTTATAGTTCATCAAATGAATGTTAAAATATCATTATTAAATGGAGATCTTGATGAGGAAATCTACATGGAAAAACCAAAAGCTTACATGCTTCCTGGAAATGGGTAAAAGGTATGCAAACTTATCAAATCCTTATACGGTTTAAAATAGGCACCAAAATAATGGCATCAAAAGTTTGACTCAATCGTACTTTCAAATGTATTTACCCCAAATTCTTTTGAAAATATTTTATGCACAAAGGTGCGTGAAAACATTGTAATATTTTTATTTCTATATGTTGATGATATGGTGATCATTAGCAACGAGATGAATAGAATTTTAGAAACAAATAGATTTGTAACTTCAACATTCAAGATGAAAGATCTTGGACTAGTTAACATTATTTTAGGGATCAAAGTAAAACAAAAAATTGGGGGTTATGAACTTAGTCAACACATTATATTAAGAAAATGTTGGATAAGTTCAAATACATGAACTTTAAGGAAGTAAACACTTCATTTGATCCTAGTGTTAAACTTCAAAAGAACAATGGAAGAATTATGGCACAATTAGAATATGCAAGTGCAATTGGGTGTATAATGTATTTGATGCAATGCACTAGACCTGACATAGCATATGTAGTTAGTAAGATGAGAAAATTTACTAGCAATCCACATGGTGAACGTTGGAAGGTCATAACTAGGAGTTTTGGTTACCTTTTAAAAAAATAAAATCTTAGCCTTCATTATGGTAGGTTTCCTTCTATAGTAGAAGTATATAATGATGCGAGTTGGATATCTAGTGTTGGAGATCATAAATCTACAACTGGGTGGATATTTATATTAGTTGGAGGTGAGATTTCCTAGAAGAGCAAGAAATAAACATGCATTACTCTTTTGACCATGGAATTAGAATTTATGGTTCTTGCATCTGCTGGTCAAGAAGCAGAATGGTTGAGGGGCCTTCTTTTGGAAGTTCCATTGGATAAAGAAGATATTTCTAAAGTGTTGGTACATTGTGATAGCCAAGCCACCCTAGAAAAAGCATTCAGTAAAGTATACAATGGAAAGTCTAGGAACACAGGTCTTAGACATTCTTTCATGAGAAAAATAATTAAGGCGGGAATCATTTCATTGACATATATATGAACAAGCTAGTCAATCTGTTTACTAAGCCACTGGCCAGGGACTTATTAAATACTATCTCGAGAAGTATGGGATTGAAACTCCTTGAATAAGGGTTTCGACAACGGTAGCAACCCAGCCTGAAGTTGAGAAAACCTTAACATAAGATTCAACGGGTAACAACAAGTTGTTGAAATCGATGTTTGTGCAACATTCTGTGACAATGTTGACTATTACATTTTGAGGGTTAAGTATCTCACATTCTTAATGAAGCTCTATGTTGAGAATAAGTATCTTAAGAAATTAGATACAATATGAACTTCACTTATGTGAATTTTGAGATGGTGTTGTCTCAAAATGAGAGTTGAAGTTTCTCTCATGGAAAATTCACGAAAGTAGGAAAAGAACATGGCCATAAACAGTTCTAGGCGAGAGATGTAGGTGAAGAACCATTAAATAGTGTATGTAAGGTAACGTCAGTATAACCACAAGGGATAACGGCTCAAAGAATTGTTGCCTAACATTCATACCAGACTTTGCGTTATCCTTACTAAGGTCAAGTTCAAATCAAAAGATACTTAACTGTATTAACATTCTTTGTTTATCTTTTCTATAATTGGTCTTATCATTATTAGAGCAAGTGAGGGATTGTTGTAATTTATGAACAATAAAAGCCCAGGGGTATTTTCCAAAATGACAAGAAAAGAGAAAGTGATTAAATGCCGATAAATGCTTGGGAAATAATCTCACATAGAAAGTGACACTTATATTAAAAGCCTTTATAAAGAGTTATGTTCATTAACTCAACAAAATAACAAAAAAGGATAAAGTACCACGCGAAAAAGTATGGTGGTCCAAGTATTATGCCACTTATCTCCTCTATACATCCCTCGGCGGTGTCGCCACCTGCGACACTATATCTGGCTTCGGGACCGGGTTTGAGGGCATGGGCGTATAGGCGCTAATGGAGGCGTGCAGGTGGCACTCAAGAACTTAGGCACAATGTATCGGAGAAATCGGGCTACTCACGGCATTATACGACCATGCTAGTGGCGCTCCGACAGCAAGCGGTCGGCCTTTGGTCGACATGTGATAAATGGTTGTTGCTCTTGTTTTTTTATCGTTGCTTGAGTTTGAATTTTGAATTCAAAAATAGATAACACTTTATGAAGTGTTGTAGAATGAAAATATGCAACTCTTGATAAACGTTGCAGTATGTGAAATAACACAACCTTTGATAAAAGTGTTGTTGAGAGGATGTTGTTTCATCAAGGGTCGCAACTTTATTAAACAACACAAACATGGCATATAAATAAATCATTATGAATTCAGAAATCACATCACAAAACACATTCTCTTTAAATAAATCTCAAATTCTCTTATGCAAACTCGATTATAGGCTGAATTATCCTGGATATTCCTGCATAGAAACTCTAAGACATTCGAGAGTGCTTGAAATACTATAAGGAAAGTGATCTGTTTACGGTTCCATCCTGGATCCATTTGATCTAGAAGCTTTATCTAAAAAATTGTGAATTAATGGAAGAGAATATGGATGTGCTTCGAAACTCAAATCCATATGTGGAAGAAATTTCCAAAGTAATGTTTAATTTAAGCAAAGGTATCTCCTTAACTTCTGATGATTTTGGAGGATTCTTTTATTAATATTTTTGGGAGATTGTTAAAATGGATATGTGTAATTTTGTTATCCTATTCTTCATATCAAGATGGATTACGCCCAACATTAATGCCAAATTAATAGTTCTTATTCTAAAATCATTTGATGCTGAAAAATTTGAGAAGTATATGCCAATTACAATGGCTAATTTTAAATTCAAAATTATATCAAAGAAGATTCCTACAAGGCTTTTTGACATCACTCCTTTGCTTTCTTCCTTAACCATAAAAATCCGCTCACAACTGACTAACCTGGCTTCTGTAGGTTTCTCAATCACCTCCCAAGTGTTATTATCATGAAGAGATTTCATCTTATCATCCATGGCTTTCAACCATTCAGTCTTGTCTCGACTCCTCGTAACTTCCTTATAATCTCTAGGTTTTTCATCAAGGACCTCACTTATAGAAATTAGGGAATAAGTTATGAGATCTTCATAACCAAGTCTATGAGGTGGCTTGATGACTCTTCTCGACCTATCTCTTTCCAGCAGGTAGTCATTATCAGTCTCCTCATCTTTGACAACAACTTCTGCTTCTTCTTCGACTTCATCTGGGTCATACAATTCAGCATCACTATGATACACCAATGTCAGAAATCTTCGAACTTCAACCAATGTCATCAGTTTTCTTGAAAGTCATCTCAACTTCCTTAAAAACTACATCTCGACTTATGATACACCTCGAGTGAACTGGATCTAGGAACCATAACCTATAAGCTTTGACTCCTTCAGTGTATCCAAGGAACATACATTTCAGAGATCTAGATTCGACCTTGTCTTGCCTAATGTGAGCATAGGATAAGCTGCCAAAAACTCTAATTTTGTCGATACTAGATGGATGTCTCAACCAAATTTCTTCAGGTGTCTTCATTACAAAGGTTGTTGAAGGAAACCTATTTATCATGTATGCTGGAGTCACAAAAGCTTCTGCCCAAAACACATTCTTCAATCCCACACTTACCAACATACACCTCACCATTTCCAGAATTGTTTGATTAAAACCTTTCAGCCAAACCATTTTGTTGGGGAGTGTTGCACCCCAAAATTTGCTCAACCTTTTCTTACCTGGTTTATGTTTCATTGCATTAACATTTGCATAGTTATATCATTTTCATATCATGGTATCATTCATATAGCAGGGGATCAAGTGTGTTTCTTCTTAAGAGAAGCCTAGCAAAAGGTCTCATTCAAGTTTGAGAATTTGTCAAAGTCATCAGAAGGTGGTTTGAGTGCCTAAGGGTTTAGATGTGTGAGTGTGAATCTTCTCCTAACTTGAGGATCAACTGAAGACCATCAGAGGGTTGTGAAGTGTTGAATGAGAGAAGACGATGTGTATGGAGCTCATAGAATGACTAGAGGGCCACGGGAGAGCTTAATCAAGTCATTGTGTCAATTGCAAGAGTCACAGTTGAAGTGCAAGCAATTAAGGTTTCATCTGGATCAATTCTAGGTCAACTGGACAATTGAAAAGTATCAAAGCCTACTTTTAGGTCATGGAGTTCATGAAAAGATATGATAAGACATTTTTGGTGTTGTGCCAAGATCAAATCAAGAAGAGTCAAGAGTGTGGGAAGTTGCTAAATTAGGGTTTCAGTGTAAAATCCCCTATTTAGTGCCTAACTTCATGACCACATAAGTCAAGATACAAGTTTCTAATGGATCTTTGGCCAACATGAAACTTGTAGAACATCTCAATACCTTTAATTTTAGTACTAGAGGTCCTCAAGAGGATTTATAGAACGCAAGATATGACCCAGACAAGTTACAAGTCCTCAGATGCCACTGAAATTTGTCTGTGAAAATCATATGACTTCAAAGCTATTTTTGACCTAGAACGAGGTTTCATCTGAACTTTTGGCCATCATGAAAGTTGTTCCTAATGATCTTAGATTTCTAAATTGTACTATAATTCTTCCATATGATTTGTAGAACTCAAGTTATGAGGTTTACAAGTCAGGGGTATTTTGGGAAAGTGAGATTAGAGGTCATTTTCAATCATAGGCCAAAATCTCCAACTTGCACTTGTCAAATGTAATTTTGTTCAACATGAAAGTTGTTCAAAATGGGGTTTTTAGGCTAGCCAAGAGGTCTTGATGGATTGATTGAGCTCATAGCAAGACTTTGTTTGAAATGGTTTCAAAAGGGGAAATTTTCAAATGAATTAAGGAGGGAAAATGCCAATTTTGAGTTATAGGACCAAAACATGTCAAGTAACTACATTTTTTGAATGGAAATTGAATTTTAGACACTTTGGCATTACCAGAATTTTGAGTTTAGGCCAAGTTTCATGAGGTGTCATGTAGTTGCTTCAAATGCAAGTTACATAGCCAATTCATTTTACAATGCAATTCAGGTTGTGCTATCAATCCAATTTCAGTCTAAAATCAATTTGCAAGCTGATAGAACCTTCTAGAGCAAGTGACACAGCCTGAAATCATGACTGTTACATTGGATTTCAAGGAAAAATCAGAAATTGCAATTGGCTGGATTGGGCTTCAAACACACTTCAAAAGCCCATAAAAACATTCTATATATTCATCGCAGTGAATTCAGAGTGGTTTTGGCTTTCATTTTGGGGAAGAACCTTGAAGTTGCAGTTGAGTTTTCAAGTGGAGCAAGTGAAATCGTGTTTTGAGTTCTAGGCTGATTCAGAGCAAATTGAAGCTTACAACATCTTTCTCTTATATCATTGAATGATTCTGGAAAGTTTTGAAGGAAGAATCAAACTCTAAGCACCTCTGTTACTAGATCTACAACAGGTTAGTAACTTTCAAAATTCCACATGAATTAGCATGATGTAGTTATATTTGAACTTGTGGTTAGGATCTAGACAAGATGTAGATCATTTTAGGATCAATTTGGAAGCAATTGGTGATGTTTGATCATGAGGTGACATTTCTGTTTTGATTCTAGTAGATCTGATCTTAAGGCTATAACATGATTTGGATAGATCAGGATGATCAGTGTAGCACAAGGATGATTTCTATGATCTTAATTGTGCAATTGGTGATGTTTGATCTAGATGCTATTTCTGAACATTGCTTCGTGTTTTAAAATCCATGGAGAGTTAGGACATTTTGATAGTAGATTTGAATTCCTGATGAAATTTGGAGTGAGATTGGTATGAGGTTTGGATTTTCTAGACACCTGTAACCACCTACTCGCCAGAGAATACGACTGGAGTCTTCTCTGGCCACCGTCCTTGATCTCCACTCAGGCCAGCCTGTGAGTTGGAGAAGATGAGTCCATAGCCATCAGATCTTGCCTTTGACCTTGACTGACCACCAGATCCAATGGACGTGTTTTAATCTGAGAAGTGAGATTTTGGAACCAAAACGCAGGCGTTTCATTTAATGCATTGGTACGCTCCTGGCTCTTGGATTGCTTGACCAATCTCCTCATCCAAGCGCTGTGGTTTTATTTCAGTTTTGTTATTTCTTTTATTCATTTTTGTTTATTTTAAATTCTTTATTGATTCAAAAAATCACAATAAATTCAATTTTGATCCAAAAGTTATTTCAAAAATATCTCCATGATCTTGAGAGAATTTGTGATTTTCTGAGATCAATAAAATGCATTTTCATGCATTTTTAAATTTAATTTGATTTTTCTCATTTTGTTTAATTCTTTAATATTTGCATAATTGTCCATCAGTTTTGTTGAATTTTGTTCTTCCAATTGGTGATGAATTTGGCTTTGATTTTTTAGTATGTTTCGAGGTAGATATTCATGTTCCCTTAGGATTTTTGTTGGATTTTTAGCACAACTTTAGGTTCTGTTTTAGGTGTTGAGATTAGAGCCTTCCCAAACTTGTGGATTACCTTGATACCTTTCAATCTAGAAATTATTTAGGTGACTTAGAAGTTGAATTAGGCTTTAATATTTTAACCCTAGGTTGTTCAAACATGTATGTTACAATAGGAATTTTATTAGAATTTTACAACTTGTTTTCTATTTTAGTTGTATTTTGCAAGTTTCTTGTGCTTGTGGTGTTCTATTTTGGGTGCCTTGGCTTGCTTGGTCTTGTTGGTGACTTTGGGGCTGGACTTGCTTGGTTTCCATTTAGTTCTTAACATTGCAACTTTGATCTTAGTGATTATTCCTCTGCTTGGAGTGTGCTTGCTAGAGCTTGAAGATGAAGTTTAATGAAGCTTGAAGATAGAAGCTAGCTTGAGGATGAAGTCTTTTGCTGTCAACTTTGCTGTCAAGAAGATTTGCTGTTTAGAGCTGCTGCTGTCGAGTATTGAAGTTGCTGTCTGCTGAAGACTGTTGTTGCTGTTGTTGCTGCTTTCTCTGCTTCTTTTCTTTTGTTGTATTATCTGTTTGCTTGTGTTGATTACCTCTAGGTTTGAGGTGGAGCTTGTCTCCTCTTGCTTGTTGTTTTCTCCCTTGCCTGACTTGTACTGTTGCATAGCATGCATTTTACTGTTTACTGCTTGCTTTCTTTTGTTGTTTCCCCTAGGATCTCTAATTTCCTCTGTGCAAGAGGGAATTATGACAGACATTAGGTTTTGACCCAAGCATGATAACTGTAGGTAGATTCCCTTCCAACCATAGTTTCAGGGCGTCTTTCTCTTCTTATCTCAAAACAGTTCAAAAACACAGTAATAAGGTTAATTGAAGTCGTGCGTTATGAGCCTTAAGCTATCTGGGAAAAGGTTGGTGGAGGGTCTCTCTCCAGTAATCTGGATGTTAGTGTGGTACCCTTTGGGTGACATACAAAGCGTTCACTCCTGGGTCATAGTCTCTAGTGCGACTGAGATTGCAAACATCCTAAAAAACATTTCTTTCGTAAAAAAAAAACTCAAACAAACATTCAAACTCTGTTTTTGTCCTCTTGGACCTTTAATCAGGAAAACCCTTTCTTAAGGAGATAAAAAACTGTCAGACAAGCTTGTGTCTTCCGTAGCCCGAACTACGTTTGCTCTGATCTTTCATGCCGTATGAAAGTACGTAGGCACGAGATGCGATATCTCGGCGAGCAACTTTCCCCCCTTAACCCGTAGTTAGGCGAACTACGTTGACTCTGATTTCTCGTTTTAGATGGGAATACGTAGGCATAAAGTGCGATATTTGCTGAGTCATTTTCTTTTCTTTTTAACCCAGACCTTTAGAGTACATAGATAAACATACCCCAGATAGAAAACAAGCGTGGATCCCGTCGAGTACGACGGACGTGAGGGGTGCTAATACCTTCCCCTTGTGTAACCGACTCCCGAATCCAGGATTTGGTTGTGATGACCATTCCTTTCCCTCTTTGCGTTAGGTTTACTCTGAGCGTTTCCTTTCCCTCTTTTGGGATAAATAACGCACGGTGGCGATTCTTCTGTCATAGCCGACGCCGATTTTCGCAGTAGCGACAACTGGCGACTCTGCTGCGGACTCTTGTTCCCTATGCGAGTCAATCCTAGCGCTTGTTTTCCCGTCTGGGGTTTTGAATGTATTTATCTTTCTGTCTTTACTTTCAGTACTATATATATTTGTTATTATGCTGTGGGTAGAGGGTTAGTTTGAGAGATAAGCTGGACCTAGGCTGGAGTGCACATATACTTAGAAGTAGAGAGTAGTGGTTAGCCTGCTTGCTTTGCTCGCACAAGCTAGCTACGAAATCTGCACTCAGGTGAGATTCTCTTTGATGGCATCTTGCCTGGCCCTTTGGGCTCGACAGGTTGTTCGATTTGAGGGTTGTCAACTCTGGGGACCTATCATTTGGGATTCGGCTAAGTGAGGCCTCTTCAAGGGATGATGATGCCACACCTTCTGGGTATCGTATCATCGCTCCTGAAAGTCTGTGACGCTGATGACCGCATAGGATGTCGTACCTCGTCTGCAAGTTAAGTACATACCTGTGAGAGGGTAGGTGGGTCTTTTTGCAGGAAAACTCTGGCCTCAGAACACCTGGTTTGCCTCTGTCAGTGAGAATTGGTTGTGAGGGTTCTTTTGTGGTTGGTTTGGATTGAGGAGAAGATCTGATGGTTCGAAAGTGGCAGTGCAGCACAACTCAGTTCTTCATTATTGCACTTGATCCCCTGTCGCATATGCATCTGCATTTTCATGTTTGCATTTCATTAACGTGTATTTATGTTACAGGTGTGTTTGTTCCCCTCAGATTCTAGTGTTCTTCTTGCCAGACATGGAGTCCATGAAGAGAACAGTTGCTTACAGGTTGCCTTCTCCAGATATCAGTTCCTTATTGCAGTTGGTTGCTCTAGCAGATCAGAGAGTGAGGGCTGAGTTTAGAGAGTCTTATGGGAAACTGCTCAGTTTGGTGTGCAGACCTTCTGTGTTTGAGATGACTGGATTGTATACCTTGATGCAGTTTTACGAGCCTCAATTGAGATGCTTCTTGTTCCCTGATTTTATTCTGGCTCCTACTTTGGAGGAGTATATGTTAGGAGTTCCTATGTTAGATCAGATGCCTTTTGTTCACAAGGATACTGAGCCTGAGTTGGCTAAGATTGCTGAGATTGTCAATTTAGATGCTTCTGAGTTCCCTGGAGGTTTGGTCAAGCTGAATGGAGCTTATGGTTTTCATCTTTCTTGCTTGGTTGAGAAGGCTACGCAGTGTGTGAAGGATGGATGTTGGATTGTCTTCAACGCTATTCTGGCTGTTTGCATTTATGGGATTGTATTGTTCCCAAATTTTCCTGATTTTGTTGACTCAGATGCTTTCTTTATTCTTGCCTCGAAGAATCCGGTGCCTACTCTCTTGGGTGACGTTTATCATTCTATTCACTATAAGAATGAGAAGTGTCGGGGAAAGAATGTTTCTTGCTGTGTACGTCTTCTATCTAGGTGGTTTTGGGGACATTTTCCTAGGAAGGGACCTTTTGTTGACACTGCTGATACTTTAGATTGGTCTTCCAGATTGATGGGATTGTGTGCTGAGAACATTGTTTGGTTTGATCGGAACCTGCTCGGAGTGAATATTATATATAGTTGCAGTGGCTTTCCGAACATTCCTCTGATTGGACGGAAAGGTTGTATTAACTATAACCCTTCTCTGCTTGTGAAAAAGTTTGGCTATGCTCTGAGGGACTCTCTGGTTGAAGACGAGATACAGGAATCTCTGTATCTCACGGGTTTATTAGACGAAGATGTTTTGGTCAGATTGAGGCGTGCTTGGGGTAATATTCACAGAAGAGGAAAGACATTGCTTGGTAAAAGTGACAATCGAGCTTATAATCCTTATCGGCTATGGATCCATGAGAGGGTTAGGACTTCTTTGATGCCGTATCTTGCCGTAGAGCCTTTGTATCTTCCGGTTATTGAGGAACCTACTTCAGTAGAGATTGAGAAGTATAACAAGCTGCTGGCTGAAAAGGAAGAGTTGCAAAGAGCGAATGAAGAGCTAGAGAAAGATATTTTCCAGCTCCGGCATGAGAAGAATGAGGCAACTTTCACTTTGAAGAAGCAGACTGAGATGATTAATAGGTTGGGTTCAGATTTGACTGAAGAGACCAACAGGAGAGAGAAGGTGGGAGTAGCCTTGAATGGTGTTAGTAGTGTGCTTGCTACTAAGAAGGAGCTTCTCAACAAGTCCTATTCCCGGATTGCTAAATGGGAAGCATTATGGAATGCCACGCTTCAGATTTCCCAGTTAGAGGAGCAGCTCAACGCTAAGGATGCGAAGATTGCGGAAGAGGCATCTCTTAGACGTGACGCTGAATCTAGAGTGATAAACATGGCCAAAGAAACTGGGGGTGGTGAATTGAAGGCTGGCTTCAAAAGATGCAGGATTGATGAGTGTTTGGGCAGGGGAACTTGTGAAGAGGACGCCAAAAAGCTGAGATCCACTGCTGAGCGACACGCATTACTGATACAAGAACTAATCTCCATACTAGGTCATCCGGAGACGTTGAGGATATTGGAAGATGTCAGGGCGCGCCATTTGGCCTGATTTATCTTTGCTTTTCTCTTGTTTTTCGTACTTGTATTTTGACCATCGCCAGGCTTGTTGGCCGAGGTCTTTTTCAGTTGTATTCAGTTGTACCTTTGTACTCTACCTCTTGGCATTTGTTTATGTATGAGGTTTCTGATTCTGCGCTTGCTTGGGACTCCATTGTCGTTATGGCTTATTCTCCGGAACTAGAATCGGGGGGGGGGGGGGAATTAACCTGTTGCATATTTACACGTGTGCATTTGCATATTCATATTACATGGCAGGTACATTTTTAAGCTCGAATCTTATCTCCTGCATCTTACAGGTTGTTTCAAGATTGACGAACAGAGAATTCACCGGTACGCTACAAGAAGCAACAGTAAGAAGATTATGGATCAGGTACAGTCTGAGATGCAGGAGATCCGGAATAGGTTGGCCCAATTCATGCAGACTATGGAGGCTGTGGCTAAAGGCCAGGAACATCTTCAAACTCTGGTGCAACCGCTGCTGGCGCGAGCGGCTGGTAATACTGAATACAACTCTGCTCATGTTGAGATTCCTCGCAGGGATGAAGTGATACCAAATGCTGGTGAGACTGTTATTGGCAACGACAACGCTGGT
Organism: Lathyrus sativus; assembly: GCA_963859935.3. Classification (NCBI taxonomy): domain Eukaryota; kingdom Viridiplantae; phylum Streptophyta; class Magnoliopsida; order Fabales; family Fabaceae; genus Lathyrus; species Lathyrus sativus. The sequence goes on along the minus strand of OZ012735.1, from coordinate 704,947,419 downwards.
AACAGAAATGCTGATAATGTTAATGGGAACGTGGAAACCAATAGGAATGTTGGTATCAATACTGGTTTCGGTGACAACAACCAGGGTCTTGGCTTTGGCAATCGGGATGGCAATGATGGCTTCAGCAACGGAGGGTTTGGTGATAACAATCTAGGTCTTGGTAATAATGGCTACGGCAATGCTAGGTTTGGCAATGTGAATACCACTGGTGCTGGGATGGGTCCTTTCAATACTGGTTTTGGGACAGTGGATGCTAATCAAGAGCTTGGCAATCTGAGGTATGATCCCAGGTTCTTCCAAAGTGGTCATGGTCATGGTTGTAATGCTGCTTATGACAGATATGGTAATGAGGGGCCGTACTGGAATAGAGATCGTCAGGAAGATGCCTTTTCTGGGCAAGGCATGGGTTTTAAGGGTCCCACCGATAGTGATCGGAGGATTAAAATGCTGGAGGAACAGATGAGAGGTATAGCCAATCAAAATTCTGCAGGGTTGGACATGGCTACCATGGGGTTGGTTCCTGGGCTGAGAGTGCCATTGAAGTTCAAAGCTCCCACTTCCGATAAATATAAAGGGGATACATGCCCATGGGTTCATGTACATTCATATTACCGGAGGATGTCTGCTTACTCTGATGATGAGAAGATGCTTATGCATTTTTTTCAAGATAGTTTGTCAGGACCATCGCTGGAATGGTACATGGGACTAGAGCCTGCACAGGTCGGAAGTTGGAAGGAATTGACTGATGCTTTCGTCAAACATTACCAATACAATAGTGACCTTGCACCAAATAGGGTCCAACTTCAAAGTCTTTCACAGAAGAACGGGGAAAGTTTCAAGGAGTATGCTCAGTGTTGGCGGGATCTGGCGGCAAGAGTCCACCCCTTATGGTAGAAAGGGAATTGATTGATATTTTTGTTGGAACATTCTCTGGGATGTATTATAATAAATTGCTCAATTGCTCGATGGGTAGTTTCTCTGACATGATACTCATGGGGGAACGAATTGAAAATGGCATCAAAATTGGTAAGATTCAAGTCGGTGATGAAGGAAAATTGCGATCTAAACGCAGCGGAAAACAAAAATTTCCTTTAGTGATCCTTACGAATGAGCATGGTCAGTGATAGAATCGTTACCTCTTTGTGGCGATTCAGATCTTTGATGCAGCGATCACAAGCGTTGATGAAGTGCAACGCCTCTACTCAGTCCACACGAACAGCTTCCGGTCACAGTGCTAGCTGCTTACGAACGGAATTATTTGAGTGAGAAAAGAGAGTCAAAAACGAAATTGCATCAAGTGAAAGCTTCATCACAAGGGTTCCTTTTATAGACTCTCTTGTGGGCTGCGGGCTAAAACCCAATTCACATGATCCATAATAATATTATATATTATTATAATAACTATTATTATAATAAATATATTTATTTTATTATTATTTTATAACCATTATAAAATAACAATAATTATTATTATATTATCCGAATTTCTATTTTTCACTTAAGTGCATCGTACCTTACGATGTTCCTTTTTGATTTCTCTATCTCTCATCAAACTGTCCTTATGTGTGTGACCCTGTAGGATTTCGTAACGTTGGTAATTATATTAAATTATATATTTAACATAATAAACAGTAAGCGGTATCTAGCAACACATCACTGCTACCCAAGTCACGAAAATGTCATGTGATCTGACAAAACCTTTTTCGTGATAATATATGTATGTACAATTACCCTTTTGCCCCTATGTCTATATTGAACACAAGGCATACACTGTGTCATCCTTGTCCAGTTCAATATTGGGCCCTTAGACATTTCTCCTATTATGCAGGATTGGCAAATTCCATCTAGGACACTCATGTCCCTCAGCATGCTTCGTGGAGTGCCCATCAACTGTCTTTATGATCATCCAGTTACGGATAATGTTTGATCAGCAATAAAGCACCCGACTCTACATCTAGGGTCCATAGTGGTTTCAGGTCGAAGGGTGGTAATACACCATTATCACCATGAGAATAACTTATGACACTTTGCATAACATACTATGTAGTATTCTCATAGCGGGTCAATCCGGTATAAATATTACTCCTAATATTTATACCTATGTCAAGACTTGATAACTCTTTATCCATGATCCATGAGATGTGATCATCAGTCTATCTTCATAATAGTCTCAATGCTTTTAATGTTATCCCACTTTGCAATAAAGCTTGACTACGGATATTTTAAGAATAATGTCTTTATGTTTAATGGGATCTCATGATTAAGTCACACTTAACATTTCATTAAACAGACTAACTATTCTAGGGACTTTATTATTCTGAAAGACAAACATAATAAAGAAATGCCTTTTATTATTAAACGAATAATCCGATACAAGTACCAAAAAGTATTGGCCTCTAGGGCTTACACCAACAATCTCCCACTAGCACTAGAGCCAATTAGGCATACCCTTAATACCCATAGATCTAGTATGACCATCATGCTTCTGTTGCGCAAGAGGCTTTGTTAATGGGTCAGCGATATTGTCAAGTGTAGGTACTCTGCATATCTTCACATCTCCCCGATCGATTATCTCTCGAATGAGGTGATAACGCCTAAGTATGTGTTTGGATCGTTGGTGAGATCTAGGCTCCTTAGCTTGTGCGATAGCACCATTGTTATCACAATATAAACCAATGGGATCCACAATGCTAGGGACTATGCCAAGTTCACTAATGAACTTCTTGATCCAAACAGCTTCCTTTGCTGCATTTGAGGCAGCAATATACTCGGCCTCAGTTGTAGAATCAACAACTGTTTCTTGCTTTGAACTTTTCCAGCTCACAGCGCCACCATTGAGACAGAACACATAACCAGATTGTGATCTAAAATCATCCTTATCTGTCTGGAAGCTAGCATCAGGGTAACCAATTACATCAAGCTCTTCCTGACCTCCATATATCAAGAATGAATCCTTAGTCCTTCTCAAGTACTTAAGGATATTCTTGACAGCTACCCAGTGAGCATCACCGGGATCAGATTGGTACCTACTCGTTGCACTTAATGCATACGAGACATCTGGTCGAGTACATAACATGGCATACATGATAGATCCTATTGCAGATGCATATGGAATCTTATTCATGCGATCCCTTTCTTCCTTAGTTGAAGGGGATTGTGTTTTTGATAAACACAGACCATGTTGCATAGGTATGAATCCTTTCTTGGAATCATGCATATTAAAGCGTCTCAACACTTTATCTATGTATGTACTCTGACTTAGGCCAAGCAGTTTTTGTGATCTATCTCTATAGATCCTAATTCCTAATATATAGGCTGCTTCACCTAGGTCTTTCATAGAAAAACAATTCCCTAACCAAGTCTTCACTTGTTGCAAGGTAGGGACATCGTTTCCAATTAGTAATATGTCATCTACATATAATACCAGAAACACGATCATGCTCCCACTAACCTTCTTGTAGACACAAGGTTCATCTTCATTTTTGATGAATCCATATTGTTTTACGGTTTCATCAAAACGAAGATTCCAGCTTCTGGAAGCTTGCTTCAATCCATAGATTGATCGCTGTAACTTGCATATCTTTTGGGCATCTTGTGGTATGTCAAATCCTTCAGGTTGTGTCATGTACACATCCTCAAGAAGATTCCCATTAAGGAAAGCAGTTTTGACATCCATCTGCCATATTTCATAATCATGATATGCAGCGATGGCAAGTAAAATCCGAACAGATTTAAGCATCGCAACTGGTGAAAAGGTTTCATCATAGTCAACCCCATGAATTTGTTTATAGCCTTTTGCAACCAGTCTTGCTTTATAGGTATGTACCTTACCATCCATGTCAGTCTTCTTCTTGAAGACCCACTTGCATCCTATAGGGTTAACTCCTATAGGAGGTTCTACCAAGGTCCAAACCTGGTTTGTGTACATGGAATCCATTTCAGATTTCATGGCTTCTAGCCACTTCTCAGACTCAGGACCCGTTATGGCCTCTTTGTAGGTCACAGGCTCATCTTGATCCATGAGTAATACATCACCCTGATCACTTATGAGATATCCATATCTCTCAGGTTGGTGACGTATCCTGCTTGACCTACGCTGGTCTTGTTCTTCTTGAGCAGGTTGCTCTTCCACAACTACTTGTGTTTCCCGCTCTAGTTCCTCCATAGGTGTTTCAATGTTTTGTGATTCTTGAATTTCTTCAAGCTCTATTTTCCTCCCACTGTTTCCTTTGGAAATAAAATCCCTTTCCAGAAAGACTCCAGTTCGAGCGACAAACACTTTGCCCTCAGAAGGATTGTAGAAGTAATATCCTCTTGTTTCTTTAGGATACCCCACAAATAAGCATTTGTCAGATTTGGGCTCAAGCTTGGTTGAAATTTGTCGTTTGACGTAAACTTCGCAACCCCAAATCTTCATGTAAGACATATGTGGTTTCTTACCACTCCATATCTCATATGGTGTCTTATCAACCTTTTCGGATGGAACACGGTTAAGTGTGTAAGCTGCTGTTAATAATGCATGTCCCCAAAAGGAGTTTGGAAGATCGACGTGACTCATCATGGATCGGACCATGTCTAACAAGGTTCGATTTCTTCTCTCAGATACACCATTCCATTGTGGTGTTCCAGGAGGAGTAAGTTGGGATAGAATCCCATACTCTTTTAGATGGTCATCAAATTCTAGGCTTAAATATTCACCGCCTCGATCTGATCGAAGAACTTTAATATTCTTACCTAGTTGGTTTTGTACTTCATTCTTGAATTCCTTGAACTTTTCAAAGGACTCAGATTTGTGTTTCATTAAATACACATATCCGTATCTACTGAAGTCATCAGTAAAAGTGATGAAGTACTGAAAACCTCCTCTGGCTGGTATGTTCAGTGGTCCACATACATCAGTATGTATGAGTGCCAAAAGATCATTAGCCCTTTCACCTTTTCCTGTGAATGGGGACTTTGTCATCTTTCCAATTAAACAAGATCTGCATGTCTCATATGATTCATAATCAAAAGAGTCCAAGAGTCCATCTTTATGGAGTTTGGAAATGCGTTTCTCATTTATGTGGCCTAATCGACAGTGCCAAAGGTAAGTTGGATTCAACTCATTAGGTTTCAACCTTTTAGTATTAATGTTATAAATTGGCATTTCAAGATCAAGGACATATAGTCCATTATTCATTTTTGCAGTAGCATAGAATATATCATTCAAATAAATGGAGCAACAATTGTTCCTTATTATGAATGAAAAACCAAACTTGTCCAAACAAGAAACGGAAATAATATTCCTGCTAATTGCAGGTACATAATAACAGTTCTCTAACTGAATTATTAAACCACTAGGTAAAGTTAAAACACAAGTTCCTACAGCTAAAGCAGCAACCTTTGCTCCATTGCCAACTCGTAGGTCAACTTCACCTTTTGTCAAATCTCTACTCCTTTTTAGCCCCTGCACATTAGTACAAATGTGAGAAACGCATCCAGTATCTAATACCCATGATACAAAAGTAGATAAATTAATTTCAATAACAAAAATACCTGAATTTGAAGTCTCTACTCCATTATTCTTATCTTCCAGGTACTTTGGGCAATTTCTCTTCCAATGTCCGGTCTTACCGCAATGGAAGCAAGTGCCCTCCTTTGCTATTCCTCCACTAGGCTTCAAAACAGGAGGAGTGGGTTTGGGTTTGGCAACTTCCTTGCCTTTCCCTCTACCACCCTGTTTGATGGGCCTCTTGTTCTGTTTCTTTCCATTACTGACCATCAGAATGGATTTCCCTTTTGTCTTCATATTCTGCTCAGCAGTTCTCAACATGCCTAGCAGTTCTGGAAGACTTTTGTCCAAGTCATTCATATTGAAATTCAGGACAAACTGACTGAAGCTCTCTGGCAACGATTGCAAGATCAGATCAATCGCAAGTTCTTTTCCAAGGGGAAACCCTAATTTGTCAAGGTTCTCCACATACCCAATCATCTTGAGTACATGGGGACTTACAGGGGCTCCCTTAGCTAACTTGTTGTTAAAAAGGGACTTTGAAACCTGAAACCTCTCATTTCTTGCTTGCTCTTGATAAAGCGTTTTCAGATGTCCGATCATATCGAACGCAGACATGTTCTCGTGTTGCTTTTGCAACTCAGAGTTCATGGTAGCAAGCATGAGGCAAGCGGTTTCATTGGCATCGTCGAAATGCTTCTTATAAGCATCTCTTTCTGCCTTTGGTGCAGAACTAGGAGGTTCCTCCTCAGGAACTGGTGTCTCCAAGACATACAGCTTCTTATCGTGCTTGAGGACAATCCTCAGATTACGGTGACAATCCAGGAAATTTGTCCCAGACAATTTTTCCTTATCTAGGATGGATCGCAAAATATTGTTCGATGTGTTTGTTGTCATGGTAATCTACAAGAGAAATATGAAAATATAAGTATCATTAAAACAGCATATTTAATTAGGCCTTTAATCAAATATGCTCCCACTATTTTATTCAAAACAAATGACCCTCATCATTTGATTCGGAAAATCCCGTTGGAAGACTTTCTAGTGGGTCGAGATCCATGTTTCACTTTGTTTTAAGTCAGCGTTAGGCTGATTACACAAAACTAAGTTATTTAGGTAGGAACTCCTTCCAATTGTATCTCATACAACTCTCGAATATTTTCAATTGGGTGAATAACTCCTTATTCTGATCCATCACATGAATCATTCCCAATTCTTGCTTCTAAACATATATAATCTTATTATAATTTGTTTAGTTAAGTTTGACCCATTGTTTTAGCAATTGGATATTACAATTATCCCATCACACCTTACTAATATAGAACATGCACCTCGCGTAGGCGAAACCTACAATGCTTGATACTAGTCTTGATGAGTGCTAAAAATTGGAAAGCATAAACTTAATATTTAATTTTGAGGGAATTTGTTATTAGTTTGATCTCACCGGCTTAACATGCAAAACGTCTCTCACATGCATCAACATACAATTACATGCATCAACATACATATAAAAAAGATACAATTATGGCCCCTAACGCAATTGTTCTCTCAAGCCAATGAGAGAACCTAAGCTAATCTAATAACGATCTAAGCTTCTCCAAGCATGATCTCCAAGGTTATCCTCCTTTAATATTGAATACTTCCTCCTTTTTTTTTTCACAACATAATATTATATTACATATAAGAAAACTCGTTTTACATACGAGGGAGTGAGATGAGAAAAGAAGTTACATAAAGAGATTGAGAGAGAGGCACGACACGCAGGCCGTATTCAAAAATCCCAAAACAATAATAAAGGATAAACTAAGGCCATAACTGATCACCACAAATAAATAATAATAAACACACTTTTATTATTAGTTTAAAATTCCGATAATTAAATAAACTAAATTAAATTTCGGCTGATTGAACACACTTTTATGAACACTTCATTGTATTTCACGTCGTTTCCTGCACAACTTTTGTGCATTTACAACCCCAACCGGAAAAGTCTGCGGCAATACAACACTTGTACTGCCATTAATCCTAATGCAACAATTTCATGCCGTCAAACACAACTCGATTGATAACTCAATATGATAGATCAACATGTCATTGCTTCACCATACTAACGTCGGATTCCGAAGCGAATGAAAATGATGATCTTTCAAAAGAATTACAATCCTTATGTGATTGAATGGATGAAATCAAAATAGTATATCCCATATACCATCTTTGCATCAGAATTTCTTATATCTTATATAAAAGTGATTGATCTAATTGTGTAACCTATGGATGATCAATGTATCGCACAACTTCACCATACTAATGTCGGTTTCTGAAGCATAATCAACATCAATCATCCAAATCGTACACAACAGATGCCAAATTTAATTAATCGTTTATTGTTAAATTCATTCTGTGTTTTAATCGAATCAAATACAGAAAAGACGGAAATTTAACAGCTATCAGATCCATGGTTTCGTAAGTGGCTCTGATACCACTGAAGGAAAATTGCGATCTAAACGCAGCGGAAAACAAAAATTTCCTTTAGTGATCCTTACGAATGAGCATGGTCAGTGATAGAATCGTTACCTCTTTGTGGCGATTCAGATCTTTGATGCAGCGATCACAAGCGTTGATGAAGTGCAACGCCTCTACTCAGTCCACACGAACAACTTCCGGTCACAGTGCTAGCTGCTTACGAACGGAATTATTTGAGTGAGAAAAGAGAGTCAAAAACGAAATTGCATCAAGTGAAAGCTTCATCACAAGGGTTCCTTTTATAGACTCTCTTGTGGGTTGCGGGCTAAAACCCAATTCACATGATCCATAATAATATTATATATTATTATAATAACTATTATTATAATAAATATATTTATTTTATTATTATTTTATAACCATTATAAAATAACAATAATTATTATTATATTATCCGAATTTCTATTTTTCACTTAAGTGCACCGTACCTTACGATGTTCCTTTTTGATTTCTCTATCTCTCATCAAACTGTCCTTATGTGTGTGACCCTGTAGGATTTCGTAACGTTGGTAATTATATTAAATTATATATTTAACATAATAAACAGTAAGCGGTATCTAGCAACACATCACTGCTACCCAAGTCACGAAAATGTCATGTGATCTGACAAAACCTTTTTCGTGATAATATATGTATGTACAATTACCCTTTTGCCCCTATGTCTATATTGAACATAAGGCATACACTGTGTCATCCTTGTCCAGTTCAATATTGGGCCCTTAGACATTTCTCCTGTTATGCAGGATTGGCAAATTCCATCTAGGACACTCATGTCCCTCAGCATGCTTCGTGGAGTGCCCATCAACTGTCTTTATGATCATCCAGTTACGGATAATGTTTGATCAGCAATAAAGCACCCGACTCTACATCTAGGGTCCATAGTGGTTTCAGGTCGAAGGGTGGTAATACACCATTATCACCATGAGAATAACTTATGACACTTTGCATAACATACTATGTAGTATTCTCATAGCGGGTCAATCCGGTATAAATATTACTCCTAATATTTATACCTATGTCAAGACTTGATAACTCTTTATCCATGATCCATGAGATGTGATCATCAGTCTATCTTCATAATAGTCTCAATGCTTTTAATGTTATCCCACTTTGCAATAAAGCTTGACTACGGATATTTTAAGAATAATGTCTTTATGTTTAATGGGATCTCATGATTAAGTCACACTTAACATTTCATTAAACAGACTAACTATTCTAGGGACTTTATTATTCTGAAAGACAAACATAATAAAGAAATGTCTTTTATTATTAAACGAATAATCCGATACAAGTACCAAAAAGTATTGGCCTCTAGGGCTTACACCAACAGGTGAATCGACCTCAGCTGGAGGTGCCAAAAAGTTCTTTGGTGGTAAAAGGCAAGGAGACGCCAGTGCAGTGTATGGTGGTCGAGGACGAGGTAGAGGTCGGAATCAGTATATTCAACAACAGGTTGCTAGTGTGACGATCCCTATACCACAACAACAACAACAATCACAACAGCAGCAGCAGCAACAACAACAACAACAAAGGTGTAATCCTGCTCAGAGAAGGATCCAGAATGGGAAGCCGAAGAGGGTATTTGATACACCCCCGTCAACGTATGCAGAACTGCTTCAGACGCTGTTAAGTTTGAATCTGGTTGAGAAGAGAACGTTGGACCCACCCACATGAGGTCTTCCTTACGGGTATGATACTAGTAAGCAGTGTGAATTTCATTCCGGGGCACCCAGACATGATATCGAGAGTTGTCATGCTTTTAAACACAAAGTCCAAGATTTGATTGATAGTAAAGTCATCAACTTCAGTAATGATGGTCCCAACATTGTACATAAACCAATGCCGAATCATGGTGCGAATGCTATTTTGACAGAAGAAGATTTGGATTTGGTTATGGACGTAAATGATCTGAAGACACCTTTAAGCTATGTTAAAAGCAGATTGTTGAAAGGAGGGGTCTTCCCCGGCTGTGATGAGTACTGTTTGGATTGTTGGACCCGACCAGTGGGCTGCATTAATTTGAAGAGAGGTATTCAAGCCATGACTGATGAGGGAATTTTACAGTTTGACCGCACTGCTGTTGAAAAACCCGGTGAGGTAACATGTGAAAAGCAGGGTGAGGTTGCAACAATTACAATTCCACGAAAGACTATCACGATATCAGCGCCCGCCAAGCGGCCAACCATCACGATAGCGAAAGCAGGACCCGTTCCTTATGAGAGTACGAAAGCCATTCCATGGAATTATGGGTTGGAAGCTTTTTGCAACGGGGAAAAGATTAATGTGGATAGCCAGCCGGCAGGGGCAATGGGCAATCTTGTTGGAGCAGGAGGCATGACCCGAAGTGGTAGAATCTTCACTTCACCCGAAATCGAGGCTGAAAGAATTGATGGAGGCAAAGTCAAAGTGAATGAAGGAGGACCTTCCCAGTCGAAAGAGAAAGACACATCGGTCAAGGATGTAGAAGAGTTTATGAGGTTGATTCGCAAAAGTGATTATAATATTGTGGAGCACTTGGAGCAGACGCCCTCCAAAATTTCAATACTATCTTTGTTGCTTTGTTCCGAGGCCCGTCGGAATGCCTTGTTGAAAATCGTGGACACGTCTTTTGTACCTCAGGAAGTAATTGTTAATCAGCTTGAGGGGGTACTGGCGCATGTGAATGCCGGACACGGCCTGGGATTTATTGACTTTGATTTGACGCCTAGAGGTCGGGACCATAATATGGCTTTGCACATTTCAGTGGAATGCCAGGGCACTGTTATGTCGCACGTTCTTGTAGACACCGGATCATCTTTGAATGTGTTGCCGAAGAAGGCTATGATGAAGCTAGATGTCCGAGGAATCATATGCACGCCAAGTGACTTGGTCGTGAGGGCTTTTGATGGGACCAGAAGGTCGGTGTTTGGGTCCATAATGTTGCCACTCCAGGTCGGGCCGAAAGTGTTTGACACAGTGTTCTACATCATGGATATACATCCCGCTTACATCTGTTTACTTGTGCGACCATGGATACATTCTGCAGGGGCTATGACGTCCACGCTGCATCAGAAGCTTAAATACATGGTCGGGGACAGTGTTGTTACTATTTGCGGGGAGGAGGACATTCTAGTTAGTCATCTTTCGTCATTCAAGTACGTCGAAACGGATGGGGAGATCCATGAGACGCCATGCCAAGGCTTCGAGGGGTTGCAGATCAAGGACAAGTCTCATGTTCCTAGCAAAGGGCCAGAGGTGGCCATGTCTTCGTACAAAGACGCTCAGGCAGTGGTTCAGGCTGGAGCAACCAAAGGATGGGGCCAAGTCTTGGAAATTCCGGTCAAGATGGACAAGTTTGGGTTGGGGTATCGCCCGAAATCGTCACCTTCGGCATCAGGCGTGCCAAAGTTCAAAGGACCAGTGGTGATCACTCCAGGTGGGGTCTGTTATGAAACGATCAATGTTGTTTCTGATGCTGAAGACGGAGATAGTGACTGTGATATGGACTCGTGGATCAAGCCCGACGTGCCAGGACAGAATCTGTGCAACTGGTCTATCCAGGAACTTGTCCCAATGACTACAAAACAATAATGATTTGTTTTCTCAATTATTGTATAATCCTGTGTCCTACCCGGGGCATAGTGATTTTGTTTTTAGGGCTACCTGCTTATGTGTGTGCTTTGTTTAATCATTAATAAATGCGTTTATCTCATACAAATTTTGTGATCCTTGTTTTTCCTGTTTTGGTTTAACAATAAAATGGCAACGTGGTTATGTGCTTTGTTTGCATTATTTGAAACATTTAACCATTCTCATTGCAGGATTCATATTTCAGACGACACCGATCACGAACTTCCTATGACTCGCTTCGACTTCGAGCACCCGATATTGCAAGCAGAAGAAGAGATTGTTGAGGATAGTGACTTATCAGAAGAGCTTACTCGACTTTTGAAACAAGAAGAGAGAATCATTCTGCCTCATCAGGAGGAAATTGAAATTATCAACGTGGGGTCCGAAGAGGTTGTCAGGAATATCCGGATAGGGGCTGCACTGCAGAGTGATATCAAGCAAAGGCTTATTGAGATGCTGCGGGAGTACAGTGATATCTTTGCTTGGTCCTACGAAGACATGCCTGGGTTGGATACTGATATGGTGGTTCACCGTTTGCCATTGTGCGAGGAATGTCTGCCGGTTAAGCAAAAACTCAAAAGGACTCGACCAGATATGACTGTGAAAATTAAAGAGGAAGTTCAGAAACAGTGGGACGCCGGTTTCCTAGCTGTCACAACTTATCCCTCATGGGTCGCCAATATAGTACCGGTACCAAAGAAAGATGGTAAGGTGCGGATGTGCGTGGACTATCGAGATTTGAATAAGGCGAGCCCAAAAGAAGACTTTCCGCTTCCTCATATTGATGTGCTGGTCGACAACACCACTCAATTCTCCGTGTTTTCCTTCATGGACGGCTTTTCAGGCTATAATCAAATAAAGATGGCACCAGATGATATGGAGAAAACAACTTTTATTACCCCGTGGGGAACGTTCTTCTACAAAGTGATGCCCTTTGGTTTGAAGAACGCCGGGGCAACATATCAGCAAGCTATGACAACACTCTTTCATGACATGAAGCATAAAGAGATTGAAGTCTACGTTGATGATATGATTGCCAAATCCCAGACGGAGGAAGAGCATCTGGTTAATCTTCTGAAATTGTTCAAGAGGCTTAGGAAATTCAAGCTGCGGTTGAATCCTAACAAGTGCACCTTCGGGGTGAGATCTGGTAAGCTATTGGGGTTTATTGTGAGCGAAAAAGGAATTGAGGTTGATCTTGCTAAAATAAAAGCAATACAAGAAATGCCAACACCGAAAACAGAAAAAGAGGTTCGTGGCTTTTTAGGGAGATTGAACTACATTGCCCGGTTCATATCTCATCTAACGGCCACGTGCGAGCCATTATTCAAGTTGTTGAAAAAGGATCAGGCTGTTGTTCGCTGTGTTTTCTGGCGAACAACCTCTGGTTAACCAATTTCTTCAGAAAGTTGGGTTACTTGCAGGACCAACCATACAAGTCCTAGGATACATGTGCATTTGGTTCTGTCGAAATACTCTTAGACTTTTGGTGACTAATTTGCGGTTTGTTTTATCAATATTGTCAAAGTATTAAGGACTTTGATTTTGCAAGTAACGAAAGTTTGAACTTAAAGATGAAATAAGGTTAAAAGTTTAAACAAGAACAAAGAAATGTCGAAAGGCTAAAAACTTGCAAAAAAGTAAATGAAATTTAAAATGACATGGACTTGAAGAATAAACAAGTAATTTAAAATGACTTTGAAATATAACTGGTGTTTAAACGTACATTGTTCCAAATACTAGACTCATTTTCTCTCACACTGGGTACTTAGAGCTTTTACAGGAATTTTGTACAAATTTTCACACACACATTCTAACCACAAACTATCCTATTTATACATAAACAAAATAACTGCTTAGAACGGAAAAACTATAACTAAACGACAAGTGTCAGCCTGCATGTAAATTTCTTCTCTGAAACCTCCATGTGTCCAACTGCCAAAGGTTACAACCTTTGAATTTGAATCTCTTCCTTGGTGACGAAACCTTGTAACTCTTCAAAATTGTCGAAACCCTTTTAAAGGAGAAAAACTCTTCAGCACTTGCCAAACCTTATCTTTTTTTTAACAAACTTCTTCTGTCGAAGCCCTCAGTCACACACTCTCCAAACTATTCTGCCAGAACATTATATCTATTTCTGTCGAAACAATGAAACTTTAAAACCTTGTCAGCAATTCTTGGATTCTCCTCCTGATGCTATCCTTCGACAAAGATGACCTTAAAGCCTGAATTTTAATCTTGTCGAAATTATGGTCTTGTCGAAATTATGGGTTTACAAATTGCCCCCCAGCAAAAGATATTTTCGACTATCAAAGGAGAAATGTCTTTTGCTGTCGAAGTGACCTTTGACTTCCATTATTGCTTTAGCTTTGTTTTCATTGATTTCAATCCCCTTTTTGTGGACCACAAAGCCTAAGAAATCCCCAGCCTGCACACCAAAAGCACATTTAAGAGGATTCATTTTCAAACCAAACTTCCTCATCCTTTCAAAGGACTGTCGAAGATGGTTAATATGGTCGAAGCCTGAAGCAGATTTAATCACAATGTCATCTATATAAATTTGCATAAACGTTTCAATGAAATCGTGAAAAATAGAATTCATAGCCCTTTGGTAAGTAGCTCCAGCATTTTTCAAACCAAAGGGCATTACTACCCATTCATATGTTCCTATTGCTCCTGGACAACGAAAAGCTGTTTTTGGAACGTCTTCTTCAGCAATAAAAATCTGGTTATAACCAGAATAGCCATCAAGCATACTTAAATACTCATGGCCTGCTGCAGAATCTACTAGCATTTCTGCTACTGGCATAGGATACTCATCCTTAGGGGTGGCTGAGTTTAGATCTCTAAAATCAATACACACCCTTAGTGTGCCATTTTTCTTAATCACAGGAACAATATTAGCAATCCATTCGACATACCTTGTTGTACGGATGAATTTGCATTTTAGAAGTCTTTCGACCTCTTCTTTGATCTTCGACAGAATTTCAGGTGCAAAGCGTCTGGGGGTCTGTTTTATTGGCTTCTTCCCTTCCAGAATTGGCAACTTCAATTCCACCAAACTTCTGTCTAAACCAGGCATTTCGTCATAATCCCATGCGAAGCAGTCTTTAAACTCATTCAGCAGCTGGATTATTTCGATTCTGAGTTGAGGATTCAACTTGGCACTGATGTAAGTGGGCCTTTTCTCTGCCCCCAGTCCTAGATTAATCTCCTCTAAGGGATCCTGTGCCACCATTTTCATATTGGTGGAGGTTGGATCCTTTTCGAACCCCAAAGGTTCGTCATCATAAATGGCATCAAGTCTTTGGTTCTGCCATTCACCATTTGAGTCTTCTTCAAAACTCTGATTTGCATGTTGCTCCTCAATATTTTCTTGAGGGTGTTGTCCTTCGACAACCTGAGTGCTGGCTTCGACAGCCATATTTCTTACTTCAGCCTCAAGGGCCGCTTTGTGTTGTTTTTCGGCTATATAAGCCGAAATCCTTTCCATTGCTGAAACTTCAGTCATTTTCACTGAATTCACTTCCCCATCCAGTTGGGTTGACGTGGGCAGTTCCCCAAGTGTAATTTGTTTCCCCAATTATTTCTTTATCCCACTGGAAACCATGTGTAGGATGGAGGTACATGGAACAGTAAGCGTTGTCGGAAGCTTCCAGGTCGAAAGCCGCAGGATTGCATGGTGCTATATGGGCTAGGTTCTTGTCGAAGTTACGACTAGTGATATTGTTCACATCAGCTGTGAAGTAACTCTGATCTGCTTCAATGTTTTCGACAATCCCATCTGGCCTCCAGATTGCTATTCTTTGATGCATGGAGGATGGCACAGCCCCAATCCCATGGATCCATTCTCTTCCCAACAGCAAGTTGTAATTTGCTTTTGATGCTATCACCACAAACATTGTAGGCCTGGTGATGGATCCTACAGTCAAGTTCAATTGTATTACTCCCAGTGTTGTTCCCACTTTACCTTCATAGTTGGACAACACCATATTGTGAGGCTTAGTGTCGGAGTCATCTTTTCCAATTCTCCTTATCATGTAATGAGGAATTAAATTTACAGCTGCTCCGCCATCTATCAGAATTTTGTTGACACCTACACCTTCTACCTTTCCTTTTATGAAGAGAGGCTTTAAGTGAGCCTTCATTGCATCATCTGGCTTTTCGAAGAAGGCATTTTGCTCTTCGACACAGCCATTGTTCATTATGTAGTAGCATACAGGCTTCAAGCTTATGCTATCATCTATCATGTCATCCTCTTCGTCTTCGACTTCCATTATCCTGTCGAAGTCTCTGGGCAGTACAGAAACCACATTGCAAGTTACGTCGAAAGAAGCATCTGATTCTGAACCAAATTCATCTGTGACTTCTTCGTCCACTGGCATTCTATTGTTTGTTTTCTGCACCTCTGTGGTGTCACCAGATCTATTCTTCTGAATGATTTCTTTTTCTGCCAGGGGCATTCCCTTGTTCGTAATCTGCACACATTTGCTTGATTCAGCTTCCTTCTGCCCAACCTTTTGGTATTCTACAGTTTTCTTTTCAATTTTCTTCTGCCTTTGGAATCTTCTCCATTGGGATCTGGACATAGGATTCTTCCCTTTGTAGTTTTCAGAGACGTATTTTGGCTTTGCCTCCTTTTTAACTTCCATGGAAGGACCCCTGTTCACTTCAAAACTCTTCCATCTCTTCTGACCTTGGACATCCCTTATAGGCTGAACCCATTTGTCATCATTTGGCCTGTTGGATGGTTTGTAAGTGTTGAAACGTCTTTCTCCGACCCCTTGACTGTGATGCTCCCCTCTTCTTGGGTCGAATCTTTCGTTTCTGGTTGGTGGGACTGTTCCCCAATTTCTTTTCCTCTGGGTCTTTTCTGCTGCTTCTAAGTCATCAGCTGCTTTCTTGTCGAACACAGCACTGCATCTTGGGCAAAGCATGACTTCTGCATTCTTCCTTTGACACCTCTGGATGAATTCAACCAGACTCTCGTTCTCTTCTGGGTAAACCAGCTTCTGATGCTCCTCTTGACGCTTCTTTCCCTTGTCGATGTCTGGTCCTCCCTTTTGAGTGATTTCCACCATATGAATCCCAGCACTCTGTTCAGTTGTAATTTTCAATTTGTTCATTTTTTCGACTAGCATGATTTCCTCTGGGATGTCCTCCTTTGACTGACTAACATTGCCTTTTGGGTGTAAGCCCTTATAGATGTATTTGCAGCAATGTGCAACCCTTTCGACAGGATGTTCTTCATTTTTGGTGGTATCACTGTTCATTTGTTTGACAGTGAGGGAATTGTCATCAGTCCCTGGTGTTTTAATCTCCTCTTGGTCAGCATCTCTTTCACAGTTTTTCTTGTTGAAGCTTCTTCCCACTTTGACTGCATTTCTTCCGTTGAAACCTTCAGTGGTCTTAGTGGCATTCTCACTGTCGAAGTCTTCAGAAATTTTGACTTCTTCTGCCTCAGCCTGGCCAGCAGAATTATCACCTTCTTCCACCACATTGACATGGGTGTCGAAACCTTCAGCAGCTTCTATCATGGTGAAGTTGGTGTCGAAGCTTTCAGTAACTCCTACCATTTCAGAATTTTCTTCTGCCATGATCTCCATTTCGACCACGTTTACCATTTCTGGCTCAGCATAATTTGCCTCCACAATCTGCATGGGATTGGAGTCAATCTTCATCTGCTGCTTGCCTTTGTCTCCAAACTTCAACCTTCCATTTTGGATTGCATTTTGGACAAGATCCCTGAAAAGGTAACATTGAGAAGTTTTATGACCCAAGAAATTATGGTATTTGCAAAAACCTCTCTTTTTCTGTTGGTCTATAGGAGGCTCTTTAGTGCCTGCTGGTTTTATTAACTGACCATCTTTGACTAGTAAATCAAATATCTCATCACACTTGGTGATGTCGAATGTATAGGTTCTTTTAGGGAACCTGTCATTCTTTTCCATTTCGACTGGACTTTTTCCATTCGACGGGGCTAAAACTTTACAAGAATATGGAGGGCCTTGCTTTAATTCTGCAAGATCAATTTCTTGCTGGTCGAAAATGACTGGTTCGTTTTCGTCGTAATCATCTTGAACTATTCCTACATAGGCCACTCTTTCCTTCTTGTTTTTATTTGATCTAAATTTCTCATTTTTTAGTCTTTCTATCTGCCTTACTCTGTCTGCCAGCTGTGCCATGTCTCTCAGATATTGGGTATCCAATTTTTTCCTTATGGAATAATCAAGACCCCCTGCAGCCATTTCGACTAGTTCTTGTTCCGGCACTTGCGTAAAGCATCTGGCTTTTAATAATCTAAACCTATTCAAATAGTCATCTATGGGTTCAGAAAATTTTCTTTTGACACTTGCCAACTCTTTCAAACTTATCTTGGTTTGTCCCATATAAAATTGTTCATGGAACAATCTCTCTAATTGGGTCCAAGTAAAAATTGAAGTTGGAGGAAGTGACGTAAACCAAGTGAAAGCGTTTTTTGTCAAAGAACTTGGGAAATATTTCATCCTTAAGTTCTCGTTATTAGCAATCTCTCCCGCTTCTATCAAATAACGTGCCACGTGTTCTATGGTGGATTCACTAGTATCCCCTGAAAATTTTGTGAATTTGGGGACTTTCCACCTTGGTGGTAACTCTTGTTGTAAGATAAATTCAGACAAGGGGGAAGTATAACTAGGCCTTTGTAATCCTACGTTTACTCCGTTTTGTGCCATTATTCTCTCCACCATGGTGGCAATATTATTTTCGACAGGCATGTTATTGTAACGCATTCTCTGCTGTAACACTTCGTCAGCATTTTGGTTTCTCTGGACTATTATCCTTCTTGGTTCCTGTCGAATAGGCTCTTCTACATTAGGCTGTTCGACCATCACCTCTTGCCCCCTGGGATTTTCCTGAGGGTTCCCTAAGGGCCTTTGGTTTATAGTGAGTTCCTCTTCGACAGCCCTATTGGCAGGATTCTGGTTTAATTGCATTCTTTGTTGTGCTTGTGGGACTCCAAAAAAATCAGCAATGCGTGCCATCTGTTCTGCCAATATTTGGTTTGTTTGGGTAGTGTTTTGTATTAAGGGATTGAACACGTCTCCCATTTGTTGTGTCAAAGCCTGCACCATATCATGATTGCTTTCATCCATCTGTTGACGGATTACTTGTGCAGAATGGTTTGTCATAGCGGGCATATGGAAACCTGGTGGAATTTGATTCATTCTATTTCCATTTCCACCATATCCTGATCCTTGCAATGGTGATGACACTTGAACCATGGCATCAGAGAATAATGGTGACGAATTATGTAGGCTTGCCATCATTGAAGTTGGCATTCCGTACGGTTGTTCTCTCCCAGTCAAAGGCTGAGAATAATTCAGATATGGCCTGAATGTATTTCCTCCAGGGGGAGGGGTTCCCAAGGGTCTGGCGTGTCCCATGGTGGAAGAACTAGGCGCATTCTGGGATCCTGAACCCGTTGGTATGGAATCCCCCAAAGGAGGCCTAATCTGTTCTAAAACAGGGCCAGACACTGGTATTGTTCCTGACGAAGGGATAGGATTGGAAACTGGAATGGTTTCGTCAGAAATATTTGAAGCATTTGGCAAGTTAGCCATGTTTCTTCTTCTTGTTCTCTTTGGTCTCTCTACGTCGGTTACGGCTAATTTACCGCTTCTAAGAATCATACAACGTAGCAAGGAACAATTTGTCTAAAAATTTCTATTAGATTTTATCAAATGCACTGGTCCCACCAGGTGTGCCAATTTGTTCGCTGTGTTTTCTGGCGAACAACCTCTGGTTAACCAATTTCTTCAGAAAGTTGGGTTACTTGCAGGACCAACCATACAAGTCCTAGGATACATGTGCATTTGGTTCTGTCGAAATACTCTTAGACTTTTGGTGACTAATTTGCGGTTTGTTTTATCAATATTGTCAAAGTATTAAGGACTTTGATTTTGCAAGTAACGAAAGTTTGAACTTAAAGATGAAATAAGGTTAAAAGTTTAAACAAGAACAAAGAAATGTCGAAAGGCTAAAAACTTGCAAAAAAGTAAATGAAATTTAAAATGACATGGACTTGAAGAATAAACAAGTAATTTAAAATGACTTTGAAATATAACTGGTGTTTAAACGTACATTGTTCCAAATACTAGACTCATTTTCTCTCACACTGGGTACTTAGAGCTTTTACAGGAATTTTGTACAAATTTTCACACACACATTCTAACCACAAACTATCCTATTTATACATAAACAAAATAACTGCTTAGAACGGAAAAACTATAACTAAACGACAAGTGTCAGCCTGCATGTAAATTTCTTCTCTGAAACCTCCATGTGTCCAACTGCCAAAGGTTACAACCTTTGAATTTGAATCTCTTCCTTGGTGACGAAACCTTGTAACTCTTCAAAATTGTCGAAACCCTTTTAAAGGAGAAAAACTCTTCAGCACTTGCCAAACCTTATCTTTTTTTTAACAAACTTCTTCTGTCGAAGCCCTCAGTCACACACTCTCCAAACTATTCTGCCAGAACATTATATCTATTTCTGTCGAAACAATGAAACTTTAAAACCTTGTCAGCAATTCTTGGATTCTCCTCCTGATGCTATCCTTCGACAAAGATGACCTTAAAGCCTGAATTTTAATCTTGTCGAAATTATGGTCTTGTCGAAATTATGGGTTTACAGCTGTGACCTGGAATGAAGATTGTCAAAGGGCGTTTGAGAAAATAAAAGGATATTTGCAGGAACCTCCAATATTGATACCCCCAGTAGCCGGGAGACCATTGATTATGTATTTGACGGTTCTTGATAAAAGTATGGGTTGTGTTCTCGGTCAACATGACGAGACTGGACGTAAAGAGCATGTGATTTATTACTTGAGTAAAAAGTTCACAGACTGTGAGTTCCGTTACTCAATGCTCGAAAAAACATGTTATGCGCTAGCCTGGGCTGCCAAACGTTTGAGGCAATACATGTTAAACCATACAACCATGCTAATTTCAAAGATGGATCCGATCAAATATGTGTTTGAAAAGCAAGCACTTTCCGGAAGGATTGCCCGATGGCAAATGGTATTGACAGAATACGATATTCAGTATGTCTCTCAAAAGGCTATTAAAGGTAGTGTTCTGTCAGAATACCTAGCTGAGAAGCCAATTGATGATTACCAGTCGATGAGTTTTGATTTTCCTGACGAGGATATCATGTACTTAAAAATGAAGGACTGTGAGGAGCCGTTGCCGGATGAAGGTCCAGAGGTGGGTTCCAAATGGCAATTGATATTTGACGGTGCCGTCAATTCATATGGAAGTAGAATAGGGGCAATCATTACTACTCCCCATGGGTTGCACATCCCATTCACTGCTAGATTAACCTTTCCAGTTACCAACAATGAGGCCGAATATAAAGCGTGCATTATGGGGCTCGAAGAAGCTATCAATCTGAGAATTAAAAATCTTGATGTGTACGGAGACTCTGCTCTAGTTGTGAATCAGATCAAGGGAGAGTGGGAGACTCGTCAGCCCAATCTGATACCCTATATGAATTATGAAAGGAGGTTGTTACCTTTCTTTGACAAGGTAGAATTGCACCATGTACCACGAGCAGAAAATCAGATGGCAGACGCTCTCACAACGTTGTCCTCGACGTATAAGGTTAACTTCTGTAATGAGGCTCCCAGGATAGTTATTTCTCGCCTTGATAGGCCCGCCTTCATATTCTCCATTGAGGAAGTTTCCGATGGTAAACCGTGGTATTATGATATTCAGAATTTCCTGAAGAACCAAGAGTATCCGGCTGGGGCATCCAGTCGTGATCAGAAGACTCTTAGGAGATTGGCTGGAAATTTCTATCTGAATCCGGATGGGGTTTTGTACAAAAGAAACCATGACTTAGTGTTGTTGCGGTGTGTGGACGAGAAAGAGGATAATTTGCTCATGGAAGAGATCCACGAGGGTACATTTGGCACGCATGCCGACGGACATGCAATGACGAGAAAGCTATTAAGAGCAGGGTATTACTGGCTAACAATGGAAACAGATTGTTTCAAATTTGCAAAGAAGTGTCATAAATGCCAGATTTATGCGGACAAGATTCATGTGCCTCCGAGCCCTTTGAATGTTATGTCGTCACCTTGGCCTTTTTCCATGTGGGGAATTGATGTGATTGGAAAGATTGAGCCCACGGCATCCAATGGACATCGTTTTATCTTGGTAGCTATTGATTACTTCACCAAATGGGTTGAAGCGGCATCGTATGCTAATGTTACCAAGCAGGTGGTAGCCAGATTTATCAAGAAAGATATTATCTGCAGATATGGAATCCCGGAGCGGATTATCACTAACAACGGTTCGAATTTGAATAACAAGATGATGAAGGAATTGTGCCAGAATTTCAAAATTGAACATCACAACCCTTCTCCTTATCGGCCCAAGATGAATGGCACTATTGAAGCCGCCAATAAAAACATAAAGAAAATTGTTCAGAAGATGGTTGTGACCTACAAGGACTGGCATGAGATGTTGCCTTTTGCTCTGCACGGTTATCGTACGACGGTACGCACATCAACCGAGGTAACTCCTTTTTCACCGGTATATGGTATGGAGGTTGTCCTACCATTGGAGGTTGAGATTCCTTCTTTGAGGGTTTTGCGCGATGTCCAACTTGATGAGGCAGAATGGGTGAAAGATAGATTGAATCAACTCAGTTTAATGGATGAGAATATATTGGCTTCTCTAGCATACGGTCGGCTGTATCAAAGCCGGATGAAGAAAGCTTATGATAAGAAGGTGTGTCCTCGAAGCTTTCAGACGGGCGATCTTGTGCTGAAAAAAATTCTCCCACCACAATCAGATCACAGGGGCAAATGGACTCCCAACTATGAAGGTCCATATGTCGTTAGAAAGGTATTCTCTAGAGGAGCCTTACTGTTGTCCACCATGGATGGTGAGGATTTTACATCCCCTGTGAACTCGGACGCAGTTAAAAAATACTTTGCTTAAATAGACTCGCTGGACAAAAAAAAAGAGAGTCCAGGCAAAAATAGGGCATCCCGGCGAACGATAAAAAAGGGAATAAAAGGTTCGGGCAAAAGTTAGGGATAAAATTGAAAAAATGTACACCCGCGAAGTTGAAAACCTGAAAAGGGCAACTTCGGCAAAAAAGGGTATCCCGGTGAATTGAAAACCCGCAAAGGGCGGTTCATGCAAAAGTTAGGGATTTAAAAAAGCAAATGACTGCGGTCCGAGTTTGATACTGCGTTGCTTGGTGGTTTGAAAGTACCTGAGGGTCATATATCAGAAACAATCTCTTCCGAAGATCAAGTATCGGGAAAGCGTCAGAGTCAGGTGAGTCATAGGAGGATCAGCTCATGGTGTTCGTCTGTACCACGTTGCTGACATGTATACAAATTTTCTTTGTGCTTCTGTAATATTTTTATTTTGCTAGTGCGTAACTTCCTCTTTTCAGGAGTTGCATCCAGTGTACAAAATTTTGCCTATTTATAAGCCCGTTATCAATAAAGCATGTTATTCAAAACTCGATGCTTGTTATTTACTGTTTTGTTTGTGAAAAACGCCGATGTTTTTGATGAACTTGCATGTACATAAACGTGTTGGCCCTTGCCAATAATTGCTAAAACTTCGAATTGACTAAACGAACGTCACAGATACTAACCGGAATAGATCTTGTTGTATAGATTTATTTTGACTCGTTTGTGTTTTGCAGGGTTCTCACCTTTGGAGCAAACAGGCAGGGAAGTTGTGTTCCCCAGCCAGGGTCCTGTGACAAAGTGATGGTATCACTCTTCAGCAGATGGAAGTCACATCTTATTTCAGAAGATTTGATATGGAATTTATCCTTATTGGATATGGGTGGTTCTCCCCAGAGAGAATTCTCACAGATTACAATCAGAGTACATGAATCGATTCCCAGCTGAGTATCCCCAGCGGGTAGTTAGTCTCCACAAAGCATGATCAGGTGATCAGTGGTTTGAAAGGAGTATCCCCGAGCAGGATTTCCTTTTCTTTTCTCCAGCAGGTTGTTGTTCCTTCAACAAGATGAACATCATCAACAGAGTTCGTAATTTTAAGCTTGTGAGCCATTCCCCGGCAGGATGGTTATCCCCAGCAGAGTTGATTTCACCTATCCAGTATTTATTTTGCTGGAATGCTTTGGGATACCCGTCGATACCCAGCAGATTGGGTCTTGTCTTCAGCATTTATTTTGCTGAAGCGCCTCTTGGCATCTTTGCATTTTGCATACATCATCATATTTGCATCTACCCAAATGCGTAGCATTTCCATGCCATATGGAGCATTACGCCATGGTCAAATATACGCATTTTGAAACATAATCCAGTTTGGTTACTGCTTTGGTTTCAGGTGTTGTTCCCCGTAGAGGAGTGAGATTCTTGTTCGAAAGGATTTCTAGATATTCAAATTCTCAGCGTGAGATAGGTGATGATAGCGTTTGTCCCCTAACAGAGTTAAGTTTCTCTCCGTTCCCAGCGGGATTCTTCTCAGGTTGCTGTTACGTCAGCATTAAAAGATTTTATGGCTTAAACTTTCGGAGTTTGTCACTAGTAAAATCCCCGGTGAACTTTTTCCCCACAGAGTTGTTTGGTTAAGTTTCTCGTAATCCCTAGCAAAGTATTCTTCAAATGTATCCGTGTTAACAGAGCTTGTTCCCCATGTTGACGGTGATTGTTATCCGTGTTGACGGAATTGTTCCCCGTGTTGTCGGTGATTGTTATCCGTGTTGACGGAATTGTTCCCCGTGCTGACGGTGATTGTTATTCGTGTTGACGAAATTGTTCCCCGTGCTGACGGTGATTGTTATCCGTGTTGACGGAATTCGTACCCGTGCTGACAGTGATTGTTATCCGTGTTGACGGATCATACCCATGCTAACGGTGATTGTTATCCTTGTTGACGGAATTCGTACCCGTGCTGAGGGTGATTGTTGTCCGTGTTGGCGGATCGTACCTATGATTAACAGTGATTGTGCCTGTGTTGACAGAGATAGTTACCTGTGGCTGACAGAGATCGTACCTGTGTTGATAGTGATTGTTATCCGTGGTGACGGAGTCGTTACCCGTGATTGACGGAGTTGTCCCAGTGAAATCGCTGGAGATTGTTATCCGTGTGGACGGATTTGTTACCTGTGTTGATAGTGATTGTTGTCCGTGTTGACGGAAGTGTTGCCTGCGTTGACAGTGATTGTTACCCGTATCGATGGAGTTATTACCCGTGGTCGACAAAGTTGTCCCCAGTAAAGTTAACAATGATTGTTATCCCTGTTGATGGAGTCATTACCTGTGATTGACATAGATCGTTATTCCAGTTATGGACGGAATTGTACCCATGGTGATGGAGTCTTTCCTTGTGTTGACGAAGTTTAGTCTAGTTGTGGACGGAGTTGTTCCTTGCAAAGTTAATTTGATGCCTGTGGCGTCACACAGGGGGTTGATGTTGAAGTCCAAAGTTTTGTCAGAGGATTGATTAGTTGTTGCCGTAACAACTGGGTTCAGCACAACGGATGTTGTTCCCCAAGCAGTTTTCGCAGTGTATTTCTGCAGTTGGAAAATTTCCGGGTTTTCTCGGTATTTAACCGTCTTCTACCTCGATTGTTTAAAGGCTGTTCGCTCTTCACCCAGTCAGGTCCAAGCCGTTTGAATAGGGGCAGCTTTTGCACCCCAAAATTTGCTCAACCTTTTCTTACCTGGTTTATGTTTCATTGCATTAACATTTGCATAGTTATATCATTTGCATATCATGGTATCATTCATATAGCAGGGGATCTAGTGTGTTTCTTCTCAAGAGAAGCCTAGCAAGAGGTCTCATTCAAGTTTGAGAATTTGTCAAAGTCATCAGAAGGTGGTTTGAGTGCCTAAGGGTTTAGATGTGTGAGTGTGAATCTTCTCCTAACTTGAGGATCAACTAAATACCATCAGAGGGTTGTAAAGTGTTAAATGAGAGAAGAGGATGTGTATGGAGCTCATAGAATGCCTAGAGGGCCATGGGAGAGCTTAATCAAGTCATTATGTTAATTGCAAGAGTCACAGTTGAAGTGCAAGCAATTAGGGTTTCATCTGGATCAATTCTAGGTCAACTGGACAATTGAAAAGTATCAAAGCCTACTTTTAGGTCATGGAGTTCATGAAAAGATATAATAAGACATTTGTGGTGTTGTGCCAAGATCAAATCAAGAAGAGTCAAGAGTGTGGGAAGTTGCTAAATTAGGGTTTCAGTGTAAAATCCCATGTTTAGTGCCTAACTTCATGACCACATAAGTCAAGATACAAGTTTCAAATGGATCTTTGGCCAACATGAAACTTGTAGAGCATCTCAATACCTTTAATTTTAGTACTAGAGGTCCTCAATAGGATTTATAGAACTCAAGATATGACCCATACAAGTTACAAGTCCTCAGATGCCACTGAAATTTGTCTGTGAAAATCATATGACTTCAAAGTTATGTTTGACCTAGAATGAGGTTTCATCTTAACTTTTGGCCAACATGAAAGTTGTTCCTAATGATCTTATCTTTCTAAATTGTACTAGAAGTCTTCCATCTCATTTGTAGAACTTAAGTTATGACGTTTACATGTCAGGAGTATTTTGGGAAAGTGAGATTAGAGGTCATTTTCAATCATAGGCCAAAATCTCCAACTTGCACTTGTCAAATGCAATTTTGTTCAACATAAAAGTTGTTCAAAATGGTGTTTTTAGGCTAGCTAAAAGGTCATGATGGATTGATTGAGCTCATAGCAAGACTTGGTTTGAAATGGTTTCAAAAGGGGAAATTTTCAAATGAATTAAGGAGGGAAAATGCCAATTTTGAGTTATAGGACCAAAACATGTCAAGTAACTAGATTTTTTGAATGGAAATTGAATTTTAGACACTTTGGCATTACCAGAATTTTGAGTTTAGGCCAAGTTTCATGAGGTGTCATGTAGTTGCTTCAAATGCAAGTTACATAGCCAATTCATTTTATAATGCAATTCAGGTTGTGCTATCAATCCAATTTCACTCTAAAATCAATTTGTAAGCTGATAGAACCTTCTAGAGCAAGTGACACAGCCTGAAATCATGACTGTTACATTGGATTTCAAGGAAAAATCAGAAATTGCAATTGGCTGGATTGGGCTTCAAACACACTTCAAAAGCCCATAAAAACATTTTATATATTCATTGTAGTGAATTCATAGTGGTTTTGGCTTTCATTTTGGGGAAGAACACTGAAGTTGCAGTTGAGTTTTCAAGAGGAGCAAGTGAAATCGTGTATCATTGAATGATTCTGGAAAGTTTTGAAGGAAGAATCAAGCTCTAAGCACCTCTGTTACTAGATCTACAACAGGTTATTAACTTTCAAAATTCCACATGAATTACCATGATGTAGTTAGATTTGAACTTGTGATTAGGATCTAGACAAGATGTAGATCATTTTAGGATCAATTTGGAAGCAATTGGTGATGTTTGATCATGAGGTGCCATTTCTGTTTTGATTCGAGTAGATCTGATCTTAAGGCTATAACATGATTTGGATAGATCAAGATGATCAGTGTAGCACAAGGATGATTTCTATGATCTTAATTATGCAATTGGTGATGTTTGATCTAGATGCTATTTCTGAACATTGCTTCGTGTTTTAAAATCTATGGAGACTTAGGACATTTGGATAGTAGATTTGAATTCCTGATGAAATTTGGAGTGAGATTGGTATGAGGTTTGGAGTTTCTGGACACCTGTAACCACCTGCTCGCCGGAGAAGACGACCGGAGTCTTCTCCGGCCACCGTCCCTGATCTCCACTCAGGCCAGCCTGTGAGTTGGAGAAGATGAGTCCATAGCCATCAGATCTTGCCTTTGACCTTGACTGACCACCAGATCCAATGGACGTGTTTT
Organism: Lathyrus sativus; assembly: GCA_963859935.3. NCBI lineage: Eukaryota > Viridiplantae > Streptophyta > Magnoliopsida > Fabales > Fabaceae > Lathyrus > Lathyrus sativus. Next base: position 704,919,903 of record OZ012735.1, on the reverse strand, counting down.
AATTTGAGAAGTGAGATTTTGGAACCAAAACGCAGGCGTTTCATTTAATGCGTTGGCACGCACCTGGCTCTTGGATTGCTTAACCAGTCTCCTCATCCAAGCGTTGTGGTTTTATTTCAGTTTTGTTATTTCTTTTATTCATTTTTGTTTATTTTAAATGCTTTATTGATTCAAAAAATCACAATAAATTCAATTTTGATCCAAAAATTATTTCAAAAATATCTCCATGATCTTGAGAGAATTTGTGATTTTCTAAAATCAATAAAATGCATTTTCATACATTTTTCAATTTAATTTGATTTTTCTCATTTTGTTTAATTCTTTAATATTTGCATAATTGTCCATCTGTTTTGTTGAATTTTGTTCTTCCAATTGGTGATGAATTTGGCTTTGATTTTTTAGTATGTTTTAGGGTAGATATTCATGTTCCCTTAGGATTTTTGTTGGATTTTTAGAACAACTTTAGGTTCTGTTTTAGGTGTTGAGATTATTTATGTTGGATTTTTGTTGGATATTCATGTTCCCTTAGTATGCTTCTTCCCAAACTTGTGGATTACCTTGTTACCTTTCAATCTAGAAATTATTTAGGTGACTTAGAAGTTGAATTAGGATTTAATATTTTAAACCTAGGTTGTTCAAACATGTATGTTCCCCTAGGAATTTTATTAGAATTTTACAACTTTTTCTTATATTTTAGTTGTATTTTGCAAGTTGCTTGTGCTTGTGGTGTTCTATTTTGGGTGCCTTGGCTTGCTTCGTCTTGTTGGTGACTTTGGGGCTAGATTTGCTTGGTTTCCTTCTTAGGAGGTCTTCTGGACTTGGTGTATCTGCTGTGGCTTGAAGATTGGAGCTTGGAGTTGAAGTTTCCTTTCCTTTTAGGAGTTGTTTTAGGAGCTTAGGAAATTAGGGTTTTAGGAAGAGCCATTAGAGCTAGTTTTGATTCTTTCATCAAACATAGAATGCATTGTGTGCTTCTATTCTATCCAATGATGTAAAGTCCTCCTAGGGAAACTCCATCTCTCCTTTGGAGGGATGTGTGGTATGCCCATAGTTCAGTAGAACTTTGAGGATAGCCTTCCATTTCAATGTTGGTACTTGATGATTTCCTTTGGTTTCCATTTAGTTCTTAACATTGCAACTTTGATCTTAGTGATTATTCCTCTGCTTGGAGTGTGCTTGCTAGAGCTTGAAGATGAAGTTTGATGAAGCTTGAAGATAGAAGCTAGATTGAGGATAAAGTCTTTTGCTGTCAACTTTGCTGTCAAGAAGATTTGCTGTTTAGAGCTGCCGCTGTCGAGTATTGAAGTTGATGTCTGCTGAAGACTGCTGTTGTTGTTGTTGTTGCTTTCTCTGCTTCTTTTCTTTTGTTGTATTTTCTATTTGCTTGTGTTGATTACCTCTAGGTTTGAGGTGGAGCTTGTCTCCTCTTGCCTGTTGTTTTCTCCCTTGCCTCACTTGTACTGTTGCATAGCATGCATTGTACTGTTTACTATTTACTGCTTGCTTTCTTTTGATGTTTCCCCTAGGATCTCTGATTTCCTCTGTGCAAGAGGGAATTATGACAGACATTAGGTTTTGACCCATGCATGATAACTGTAGGTAGATTCCCTTCCAACCATAGTTTCAGGGCGTCTTTCTCTTCTCATCTCAAAACAGTTCAAAAACACAGTAATAAGGTTAATTAAAGTCGTGCATTACGAGCCTTAAGCTATTTAGGAAAAGTTTGGTGGAGGGTCTCTCTCCAGTAATCTGGATGTTAGTGTGGTACCCTTTGGGTGACATACAAAGCGTTCACTCCTGGGTCATAGTCTCTAGTGCGACTGTGATTGCAAACATCCTAAAAAACATTTCTTTCGTAAAAAAAAACTCAAACAAACATTCAAACTCTGTTTTTGTCCTCTTGGACCTTTAATCAGGAAAACCCTTTCTTAAGGAGATAAAAAACTGTCAGATAAGCTTGTGTCTTCCGTAGCCCAAACTACGTTTGCTATGATCTTTCATGCCGTATGAAAGTAGGTAGGCACGAGATGCGATATCTCGGCGAGCAACTTTCCCCCCCTTAACCCGTAGTTAGGCGAACTACGTTGACTCTGATTTCTCGTTTCAGATGGGAATACATAGGCATAAAGTGCGATACTTTGCCGAGTCATTTTCTTTTCTTTTTAACCCAGACCTTTTGAGTAGATAGATAAACATACCCTAGATAGAAAACAAGCGTGGATCCCGTCGAGTACGACGGACGTGAGGGGTGTTAATACCTTCCCCTTGCGTAACCGACTCCCGAATCCAGGATTTGGTTGCGATGACCATTCCTTTCCCTCTCTGCGTTAGGTTTACTCTGAGCGTTTTCTTTCCCTCTTGTGGGATAAATAACGCACGGTAGCGACTCTTCTGTCATAGCCGACGCCGATTTTTGCAGTAGCGACAGGGAGTCCCTGCAGTAGTTTTGTGTCTTGCAATACCAGACGCATCACAATAGTTGTCGAAAGCCTCATTGAAAAATTCAAGACCATTGTCGGTCCTCAACCTCTTGACCTTGCTTCCTGTTTAGTTTTCGACCAGAGTCTTCCAACTTTTGAAATTTTCAAAAGTTTCATCCTTAGTTTTCTGGATGAATACCCATAACTTTTTGGAGTAATAATCAATTATGGATAGAAAATACTTTGCACCTAAGTGTGAAGGATTCTTTGCAGGTCCCCAAATATCATCATGAATGTAATTAAGGGATCCATGTGTTCTTTGTTTACCTTTTTTAAACTTCATTCTACACAAGGTTCACAAAACTCTAGTTTTTCGACCTTATCACCGCCCAACAAATTTTGTTTCAACAATTCGACAAGGCCTCTTTCACTGAAATGGCCAAGTCTCTTATGCCATAGCTTAGTCTTCAACACATGTTTCGTGGATGCCACATCTGCTAAACCACTTACAACCTCAGCCTCAAGGGTATACAAGCTTTGTGTCTTCAACCCACTCAAGACTTCCTTCGACCCCTTCATTACCCTTAGTATGCTTTGATCTCCTTTGAAAACATATCCTTTCTTGTTGAATTCACTAAGAGAAATCAAATTCCTCTTAAGATCAGGCACATACCTAACATTAGTCAATGGTCTTATTGACTCATCGTGGAGTTTAAATCTCACATATTCAATATGTGCAATTTTGCAAGCTTTGTCATTTCCCAAGAGCATTAATCCACCATCTTGATCACACAATTCTTTAAACACGTTTTTGTTTGGAGTCATGTGTCAAGTACACCCTAAATCTGAAGGGAAATCGTGATCAATGATAGAAACAATTACCTCTTGTGGTGATTAACAATTTTGATGCCGATTCGGATGAATGATCACGAGCGTTGAATGAAGAACAATGCCTCTACTCAGTCCACACGACCAGAGTGCCTTCAATCTCAGTGATAACTGCTACAAATTAAGACTTTGAGTGAGAGAGAAAAGGGTAGAAAAATGTCCAGGGTTTCACTAACTAAATCTCATCGAGTTTAGAAAACTTCTATATAAGGGTTGTATTTACAAAACCACTTGTGTGGGATGCAGGCTAAAAAGCCCAACTTAAGTGCACCATATAATAATAATAATAATAATAATAATAATAATAATAATAATAATAATAATAATAATAATAATAATAAACATATTTTATAATTATTATATTTAATAACTATAATAATAATAATAATAATAATAATAATAATATTAACTCTTATTATTATATTATACGATGTTCCATATTTCACTTAAGTGCATTGTACCTTACGGTGTTCCATAATTCTCTCAAGTACACCGTACCTTACAATGTTTCTTATTTATTCTATCTCTCATCAATTTGTCCTTCTGTGTGTGGTCCTGTTGGTTATCGTGACATTGACAATTATATTAAATCATATATTTAATATAATAAATAGTGAGCGGTATCTAGCAACACATCACTGCTACCCAAGTCACAAAAATGTCATGTGATTTAACAAAACCTTTTGTGATAGTACTTGTGTTTACAATTACCCTTTTGTCCTTATGTCTATATTGAACACAAGATACATACTGTGTCATCCTTGTCCATTTCAATATTGGTCCCTTAGACATTTAGCCTGTTATGTAGGATGGGCAAATTCCATCTAGGTCACTCATGTCCCTTAGCATATTTTGTGGAGTACCCATCAATTGTCTTTATGGTCATCCAGTTACAAACAATGTTAGATCAGTAATAAAGTACTCGACTCTACATCTAGGATCCACAATGGTTTCAGGTCGAAGGGTGGTATACACCAGTATCACCATGAGAGTAACTTATGACACTTTGCATAACATTCTATGTAGTACTCTCATAGTGGGTCAATCCAGTATAAATATTACTCCTAATATTCATACCTATGTTAAGACTCGATAACTCCTTATCCATGATCCATGAGATGTGATCACCAATCTATCCATATAATAGTCTTAATGCTTTAAGGTTATCCCACTTCACAGTAAAGCTCGACTACGGATACTTTAAGAATAGTGTTCTTATGTTTAATGGGATATCATGATTAAGTCACACTTAATATTTCATTAAACTAACTAGCTATTCTAGGGACTTTATTATTCTAGAAAAATAAACATAATAAAGAAATGCCTTTTATTTTTAATAAATAATTCGATACAAGTACCAAAAGTAATGGCCTCTAGGACTTACATCAACAATCTCCCACTAGCACTAGAGCCAATCAGGCATACCCCTAATACCCATAGATCTAGTATGGCCATCATGCTTCGGTTGTGCAAGAGGCTTTGTTAGTGGGTCATCAATATTGTCAAGTGTAGGTACTCTGTATATCTTCACATCTCCTTGATTTATTATCTCTCGAATGAGGTGATAACACCAAAGTATTTATTTGGATTGTTGGTGAGATATAGGCTCATTAACTTATGTTATAGCACTATTGATATCACAATAGAGATAAATGGAGTCCACAATGCTAGGGACTATGCCAGGTTCACTAATGAGCTTTTTAATCTAAACAACTTTCTTTGCTGCATTTGAGGCAACAATGTACTCGGTCTCGGTTGTAGAATCAACAATTGCTTCTTGCTTTGAACTTTTCTAGCTCATAGTGTCATCATTTAAGAAGAACACATAACCAGATTGCAATCTGAAGCCATCCTTATCTATCTGGAAGCTAGCATTGTTATATCCAATTACAACAAGCTCTTCCTAACCTCCATATGCCAAGAATGAGTCCTTATTCATTCTCAAGTACTTAAGGATATTCTTGACTGTTACCCAATGACCATCACTAGGATCAGATTGGTACCTACTCGTTGCAGTTAAAGCATACGAAACATCTGGTTGAGTACATAACATGACATAGATGATAGATCCTATTGCAGATACATATGGATTATTATTCCTGAGATCCCTTTCTTTCTTAGTTGAAGGGGATTGTGTTTTTGATGGACACATGCCATGTTGCATAGGTATGAATCCTTTCTTGGAATCATGCATATTAAAGCGTCTCAGCACTTTGTCTATGCATGTACTCTAACTTAGGCCAAGCAGTTTTTATGATTTATCTCTATAAATCTTGATCCCTAATATATAGGCTGCTTCATCAAGGTTTTTCATAGAAAAGCATTTCCCTAACCAATTTTTTACTTGTTGCAATGTAGGAACATCGTTTCCAATGAGTAATATGTCATCTACATATAATACTAGAAAGAAGATGATGCTCCCACTAACCTTCTTGTAGACAAAAAACTCATATTCATTCTTTATGAATCTATATTATTTTACAGTTTTATCAAAACGAAGATTCCAGCTTCTAGACGCTTGCTTCAATCCATAGATTGATTGTTGTAACTTGCATATCTTTTGGGCTTCTTCTAGTATATCAAATCCTTCAGGTTGTGTCATGTACACATCCACAAGAAAATTCCCATTAAGGAAAGAAGTCTTGACATTCATCTGCCATATTTCAAAATCATGATATGCAGCAATAGCAAGTAAAGTCCTAATAGATTTAAGCATTGCAACTGGTGAAAAGGTTTCATCATAGTCTACCCCATGAATTTGTTTATTATAACGCCCCATTTTATTTTAATTAATTGAAATTATCTGGTGTTATGTGTATCTATGTGTTTATGTGTGTTTTGTTATGTTAGGGTACCCTGCGGTAGGGGGTAGTGACCTTAGTGTTAATGACCTTAAGAGTGAGGGGTGTGTGGCTAATTTTGTAGAATTTGATGGTGTGGTGAGAATGAGTACTAAAGTAACACTAGTGGAAAAAAAGCTTTTTAAGTCGATTAAAAATGACTTTTTAAGTCGGGTACGAGCCCGATATAAGAAGTTTTGACTTCTTAAGTCAGTTGCGGACCTGACTTAACAAACTATTATTAGGTCGGTTAGACAGAACCCGACTTAATAAGTCTAGCCTTAAGAAACCTCTCGGACCATTTATACCCGACCTAAGAACTTACTTTCTTAAATCGGATATAACTAACCGACCTAAGAAGTTTTTTTTTTTGGATAATCACACGGTTTATCAAATAAATACCAGAAAACTAACCACAACAATTTATGTATCCTACACTTACACCTACAAATCAGACTATCCAACTCAATCAACAAATTACACCAAAAAAAATCACACAACACAGATCACAGTAAAACCCCTAATTATCAAATAAAATAAACCAGCAACTTATAAACACAATTACGTATATCAATAATACTAATACACAAACAAACATGTGCATGTTAATTCTAAAGCACCAAGTACGTGCTTATCAAAACATCATCAAAATAAGAAACCTTAAAGATTGGCCTGAAAAAACCATATCATCTTCTGAACAGCCAACAAACAACATCCAACACAGAATCGCACCTAATTTATATCATTGTCTGCACTTGCTTCAATATGTTCCAATATCATGTTTGCACAAAGTTCTTGAACATTTTTAACTTCTTCTTTTTGTAATGGATTTGAATCCTGAAATATCTAAATAAATAAACGTTGACATAAAATTAAATTAATATATCAACATAATTTTTTTTAATTAATTGATACAACTTGCTAAAAATATTCTATTACTTACATGTGTGTTCATGAACCAACAACAGTAGCAGATATAATGTTTAACATGTGAGTCATGATGTAATAGCCGCACTCATAACTAACTTGTTGCTTTTGACTCTAAAATTTATTATCAAATGTGAACGTCTAGTCAATAGATATTACTCAAAAATTGTTATAGAATATATATATGGAATTATTCATTTGTATGTAAAGTAAACAACTTACAGTGGGATAAAACCATTCTACCTTCTTCTGCTTTCTCACACGTTGTAACTTATTATAACCTCCCAAAGCTCTGCAATTATTTACAATTAAAAAAATAAATAAGATAGTTACATTTGTTTTAGAACCATAAATCATTTGATAAATTTGCAATAGAAACAAGAAACTAAAAATCATAGTATAGTAATATTACTACTTCACTTTTATACTATTTACTTACAAGTTGAATCAATTGACAAATGTAGTATAGACTTACAATTCAATAATGTCATAGATTTTTTTATCTGGCTTCTTTCCCAAAGAACATAAAAAGGCTACTTCAAACTTCTTAGGATTAATGAAGAACAACTGCCAATGATGACTACAAGAACAAAATACAATTTAATGTGTAAATAAATTTATATCAACTATAAGTGATTGACTATAACAAGAGAAAATTTTACTTGTTAAAATAAGGAGTAAGGTAACATTCTTTTATATCATCACACATCTTCTTTTGTATGTAGTACTGAACACTACCACGCTCATTTTGACTATGAGTGAAACCCGGATCAATAAATCCATAAACATTATTGTTGCCCAATTCCATACAGAGGCGGTGTAGATATCTATAACATATTGAAAGTTATTTGCATTATAAATAAAATTAAGTAAATGATAAATTATTAAATTTACAAATAAAATATACTTACATGAGCCACACTTGTAAGATAGTGATGCCTAATTCTTTTGTACCCATACACAAGTCTACAATAACTTCCCTTAGGAGCTCAATAGAGGCATATATCCCACCGAATTCACCGTTAAACTTCAAAGTTTGATCCATATACATTGCCTTTACTACCAACTTTTGACAGATAGGTTCTGACTTTTTTGGTGGAACATCATATTTCTTAGACCGAACCTGTGAAATATAATAAAATATTAGACAACATATTAAAAAGGTCTCAATTGTGTAAAACGAGAATAATAAATATAATGAATACCTTATTAGAAGTAAGTTGCAAAAGTCTTTTCGGCCATTGAATGAAAGTATTGGAGGCCTCACCAACCGATGTAACCTCATTTGTGGGCACTGGTACTTTAGCATTTTCATATATCACCTTGGTAACAACCACTCTCACCATATCATCATTCAGCACCTGATTGTGTATATTAGTCCCCAACTTATACACATTAGCATATGCCACTAAATGAGTGTTTCCATCAACATACAATTCACATTCTTCAGGAATATCCTCTTGATCATCATTTGGCATATGCGACACCCTTGAACAACTACCCTTTGTGCTTACATATTGTAAATTGGTATTAGGAGAACAAACAGGGTCATTTGGGTATTTTTGAGAAAAAGCTGGCAAAGATGATATATCATGCATCACTTGCTCTCTAATCTCCCTAGTAAGCTCGACCTTTATGGTCCCTATTTGGTACTTATTTATAATAGGCGGGGTACTAAAATGTTTACGAGAATGGGATCCAAAGAATTGTCGAATCCCCACACCTCGACCAACAACACGAACACGACTAGGGTGCTCACCTCGCCATGTGGCTTTTGTCAAAATATCTTGTCGTCCTTGAGGGATAAAGGTCCCTTCCAACACTAGAGTATCCTACAAATATCATCAATTCAACTTCAAAAAATAGTAAAAACTGATATGTCAGTGCATTAATTCTTTTTTCCACCGTATAGAACAACACAATATTATGATACTGCATCTTTTTTCCACCGTAATAAACTTTAACAAATTTTAGTTTGACAGCATCTTGATAGATAATGACATTTTTCAATGATGTAACAAATTGTGATATTATGTGATGATAAAGTATAATGTTGTTATTTAGATGAATCCAATATTGGAAAATTTTAAATGAACAAATGAAAGGGAATTACAATGAGATAGATGTGGATATATATTACTTTTTTTAGGGTAGATATACATATTT